>ONZH01003137.1:0-415020 GCA_900303285.1 Rhinella marina
TATTCATGTCCCTGGCATCTTTTTCTCCAGGATAAGGGCCATGTTTCTCGTTTCTATGGAAGGGAAAGAGACCGAGGTTACCTTACTCACTACTTATAAAAGAGGAGGTAGCATGGAGGCATGGGACTCCCAGATATTGCTTCCCATTATAATGCGACACATCTTAATAGATGGATGGAACTTCTGTCCCCGCTCAGACAGATGGACCTTGATGTTTGGGGCCCAGCAGTCTAGTAGCCTTCCTCTTGCTAAGGCTCTTTGGTTGCCTGAGGCCAAGTGGATTGCAAGACCCAGATCAGGCACTTGCGCAGTGTGAGGCACTTGCGCAGTGTGGTTAACACTCAAAGATTCACTAGCCCCTTTCCCTTCGCCACTACTTCCTGTTAGCTTAATACCTTATGTTATTACAAAAATTGACTCCCCATATGAACGACTTCTGGCGTAGATTTAAATCTCTCAATATAGCTGACGTTTTTTTCCTTCAGGAGAGATCCCTAACTTAGCGACTATTCATAAACTATTGGGTTCTTCCTCAGTCTTACCTCTTCATTTCGCTCACTTCAGGAACGTAGCAACAGGGTTTATTAAATCTTTCTCTTTCAAGCGGCCCCTCACTCCCGTGGAGGCTACACTCTCTTCCTCCCAATATGCCCCTAGACGAGTGGGGAAATTGTATTCGCTGATTATCTCCCCTAACAATCAGTCCAGACCAGTTTTTATATCCTCTTGGGAGAAGGAGCTAGGCATCTCTTTATCCGACTCTGAATTGGGTTCAGTGTTTACGGTCTGCGCACGGTTTCTCACCCTGTGTACGGTGCGGATGCAGGAGAGCCACTACAAACTCCTGTCCCGATGGTACAAAACTCCAGAGTTTCTATTTCTCTCATAATCTTTCGCCTACTGACTTATGCTGGAGATGTGGCTCTCAAAAGGTACTCTATCACACATCTGGTGGCATTGTAATAATGTTCAACCTTTTTGGCAACAGGTAGAACTTACCATACAGAAGGTCTGCGAACCCTCTTTCTGTCTGTCCATTGAACAAGTGGTTCTCGCCCGGGGCTGACTCATCCTATAAACCCTCGAAACGCAACCTGATTACCCATTTAATCGCAGCCGCAAAATCTCTTATACCTCTCCACTGGCTTAGCACTTCAGCACCTACCACCACAGAGTGGGAGAGAAAGGTGGATCAGATATGTAAATTTGAAGAACTGTCTAGCTATGCTAGCAGATCCAGAGATAAGTTCTTAGAGATATGGGCACCATGGCAGCAATCCCGTTCCATAGTCACCTAAGACTCCATAATCTTGGGCCCGGCGGGTACCACTTCCATAGTATTCTTTATTATCGCTACTGTTGATGACTAAATGGATCCTTAATGCACTGCTATGGCTATGTTATCAATATGCTCTCATTAGGCATTGCCCCCTTCCCCCCCCCCCCCCACTATTCCCCTCCCTCCATTTCCCCCCCCCCCCTCTCTTTCTTGACACTGTTATTTGTAATACTTTTTGGAATGTGTTTTATTTTTACATTTAACATACTGTCTGTATGGGAATTTGTGATAAGAAAAAGTAAATAAAGAATTTTACAAAAAAAATAAAATAAAAATGTCCCAATCATCCCAACGACGATACTCGGCAGAAGAGGCATACGCCATCCTTGCCTCTGATACCAAAGTCGGCCACTGAAGTAGAAAGAGGACGCCACTTTCCTCTACTTCCTCCACCCCCTCATACATCATACATCCGCTGATGAGGGACCCTCTAGGAGGCGCCCCAGAACGACTGCTAAGGCAGCCCCCTCAGAGTGACCCCACATGGACCCCACCCTCGGACGTTTATCAGCCCCAAATTCCAGAGTTTGTGGGAAACTCTGGAATTCAAATTGACTGCAAGGGCTTCACTGAAATTTATTTTTTTCAAAATCTTTTTCAGTGACGATTTAGTAAATCTTATTGTGGCCCAAACTAATTTGTACGCCCAGCAGTTCATTACCCAGAACCCCACGTCACCATACGCAAGACCCCTTGGTTGGACCCCAGTAACAGCAGCAGAAATGAAAATTTTCTGGGGGCTGGTGCTGCACATGGGGCTGGTTAAAAAACCAGAAATGAGACAGTATTGGAGTGTGGATGTCTTGTACCACACTCCAGTATTCCGTAGCGCCATGGTCCGGAATCGATTTGATTCTATTCTGAAATGTTTGCATTATAATGATAATGCACAGTGTCCTCCCCAAAGTGACCCAACATTTGATCGGCTTTTCAAAATTAGACCCCTCCTTGATCACTTCAGCGCCAAGTTTTCTGAAGTGTACACCCCAGAAGAAAACATCTGTATAGATGAATCCCTGTTGCATTTCAAGGGGAGGGTAAAATTCCGCCAGTACCTGCCTAACAAGCGGGCAAGGTATGGCATGAAAATGTACAAGCTCTGTGAGAGTAGGTCAGGGTACACCTATAGGTTCCGGGTTTATGAAGGCAAAGATTCACGGATTGAACCCCCAGAATGCCCCCCTGGCCTATCAGTTAGTGGAAAACTAGTGTGGGACTTGCTGCACCTACTGCTGGATAAGGGTTACCACCTCTACCTGGATAACTATTATACCAGCTTGCCCCTCTTCATGTCCCTAAGTGCCAGGCGTACTGTGGCTTGCGGCACAGTACGCAAAAATCAGAGAGGCCTCCCTAGATCCCTGGTAGGGCAACCACTGAGGAAGGGTGAAAGTAGGGCTCTCCTCCATGAAAACATGATGGTGGTTAAGTACAAGGACAAGAGGGACGTCCTTGTACTGACCAGCATTCACCCTAACACCAGCTCCCGTGTACGTGGTACCACTACCACTGTCCTCAAACCGGACTGCATCCTGGCCTACAACAAGCACATGGGAGGAGTTGATCTTTCAGATCAAGTTCTGAAGCCCTACGATGCCACACGAAAAACCAAAGTGTGGTACAAAAAACTAGCCACCTTGTACAGACGGCAATGTACAATGCGTACGTGCTCTATAAATCTGCAGGACACACGGGAACTTTCCTTCACTTTCAAGAAGTAGTGATCAAGGCCCTAAATTTTCCCAACCAAGCAGAAGAGGCCCCCAGTACTTCTGCAAGTTACGGTGCCCGAGTTGTACCAGGACAACATTTCCCTGGTGAAGTTCCCCAGACAGCGAGGAAGGGAAGGACCCAAAAACGATGCAGGGTGTGTTCCAAAAGGGGGATTAGGAAGGACACTATATACCACTGCAAAACCTGCCCTGAGAAACCTGGCCTGTGCATCAAGGATTGCTTCAGAATCTACCACCAATCCATGGATTAGTTTCATCCCTGATGTACCCTGAAATGTTTTCACTTTATACCTCACATTTAGTCTGTATCTTACATATCCACTTTTCACCATCACTACATATTCATTTCTGTGAGACCCCAGTTTGTGAAAAAGTACCCTACCACTACTACCACTTAAAATGTCCGTATGGGGGTGCTCTTTCCAAAATGGGGTCACTTCTTGGGGTTTTTAGTTGTTGGGGACCTCAGGAAATTTTTAAAAGCAACATGGCAATTAAAAAACCATGTCTGTTAAATCTGGCCTGCAAAAACCACATTTTGCAGTTTGCCTCTGGTGGCCTGCTGTGCGCCCATACAGCGGGCTACAAGCACAAATGGGGTGTTGTTTTAATAGGGAAAAAATGGGGAACATGCATTGGGTGCATTTTCTCCTTTAACCCCTTGTGAATCTGAAAAATTGGGGTCTGCTTGTAATTTTTCATTTTCACAAATGTGTGCTTTGAAAAGCTTTTACAAGTGTTTCTGCCTTCTGTGAGACACCCGTTTAGTAAAAAGTACCCTTTCGACCACTTAAAATGTTCGTACGGGGGTGCTCTTTCCAAAATGGGGTCACTTCTTGGGGTTTTTAGTTTCTGGGGACCTCAGGAAATTTTTAAAAGCAACATGGCAATTAAAAAACCATGTCTGTTAATTCTGGCCTACAAAATCCATATTTTGCTATTTGCCTCTAGGGGCCTACTGTGCGTCCATACAGCGGGCTACAAGCACAAATAGGGTGTTGTTTTAATGGGGGGAAAATGGGGAACATGTATTGGGTGCATTTTCTCCTTTAACCCCTTGTGAATCTGAAAAATTGGGGTCTGCTTGTAATTTTTCATTTTCACAAATGTGTGCTTTGAAATGCTGTTACTTGCATTTCTGCCTTCTGTGAGACCCCAGTTTGTAAAAAAGTACCCTTTCTACCACTTAAAATGTCCGTATGGGGGTGCTCTTTCCAAAATGGGGTCACTTTTGGGAGGTTTCCACTGTAGGGCCAGCTCAGGGGCTCTTCATGTGCGACATAGCTCCCAATTATTATTCCAGCTAATGTCGCTCTCCAAAAGCCATATTGTGCTCCTTCCACTGTGAAGCCTGCTGTGCGCCAGTACATTGGGCTACGAGCACATATGGGGTGTTTCTGTCAACTCCAGAATTGGGGTAATAGATTTTGTGGGTTTTTTTGTTGTTAACCCTTGATGTGTTTCATGGAAATTGGATTAAAACTTAAAATCTGCTAAAAAAAATGGAATTTTGAAATTTCATTCCAATTTGCCGTCAATTCTCATGGAACACATAAAGGGTTAACAAAGTTAGTAAAATCAGTTTTGAATAGCTTGAGGGGTGTAGTTTCTAAAATGGGGTGATTTATGGGGAGTTTCCACTATATAAGCCCCACAAAGTAACCTTATATCTGAACTGGTCATTAAAAAAATGGGTTTTGGAAATCTTCTTAAAATTTTAAGATTTGATTCAAATCATAGAAGCCTTATAACATCCTAAAAAAGTTGAATGACATTTACAAAATGATGCCAACATAAAGTAGACATATGGGGAATGTAAAATAATAACTATTTTTGGAGGTATTACTGTGTATTTTGAAATTAGAGAAATTGTAATTTTGGAAATTTGCTAATTTTTCCAAATTTTTGGTAAATTATGTGTTTTTTAATAAATAAAAATGAAATATTTTGCCCCAAATTTACTACTGTCGTGAAGCACAATATGTGACGAGAAAACAATCTCAGAATGGCCTTCGATAAGTAAAAGAGTTCCAAAGTTATTACCACATAAAGTGACACATGTCAGATTGCAAAAAATGGCCTGGGCAGAAAGGTGAAAACAGGCCGGGGTTGAAGGGGTTAAACCGGAGTTTTCTATTTACTTGTATTATGGGGTAGGAAAAGACAGAGTGTGACAAGTTATTACTCCAACTTCTATAGGACTAGTGAGCACAGTGCTCCTGCTTTCCCATAGAAGTGACTGAACTATGTACACCACCATTCACAGAGGAGATTCAGAGGCCCTCGTTATTGTTAGGTTATTGCTCAGTGGTATTAAAGAGTTACTGTACTTTCACACAATTTGATTTCATTTAAATGGGTTCTCTGGGATTTTAATATTGATGATCTATACTTGGGACAGGTCATCAATATCAGATCGGCAGGGGTCCAGTAGGAGATGGTGAACACATGCTGTCTCCTGTCTCTCTTACTGTTCTGCAGCTGCTTTGCCATAGACATAGCAGCGGTGAGCAGGAAGGGAGACGGCACATGCACACTGCTCGTGACATCTCCTCATACTGCTGATCGGCTGGGGTGCAGGATGTCCGACACCTGCCAATCTGATATTGATTACCTATCCTGAGGATAGGTCATCAATATGGGAGAGCCCAGAGAACCCCTTTAATAGAAAAAGGTGTAACTAGCAGATTTCTATTTTTTATTAAAATCTATCTGCATCCACCCGAAAAAAAGCTGTAAAATCCTGTCCACTGAGGGTCTCACTTCCATCTAATTTGCATTCGAGCTCTGGAGTTGAAAACAAACCTAATAGGAACTGGGAAGTAAGGGAAAGGATGTCACAGCAGTACAGTGCTGGCAGATTTGACAGAAGGGAGACAACCCCCCCCTGCTTGTGAGAGAAATGTATCTAGCTGTGCAGCTGAAGAGGGGGATAATTGGGCTGAAAAAAGGCATTTAAAAAAAGCCCAAAATAGACCTATTCCTTCACAGTTATGATTGTACATAGAAGCACAACCATTATGCACACCTTTTTTTTTTAAACTCGGGTAAGCTTTAAGTTTTCTATTAGTGCATGAGCGACACTCGTATAACTATATATAGACAAATGGTTAGAATCACTGAAAGGAGCACATAGTACATGAACGGGTCCCAACCTCTGTTAGATCAACAGAACCTTCAACATGGTATTGATAATATGTCATTACTACAGGAACATGTACATATAACGGTACACAACAATTTTGGGGGCTCCGAGGTATCACAGTGTAGCAGGGCAGCCTGTGTTTGCCGCAACCTCAGAATTACAAAAAAAATTCAAGTGTTGGATTTTTGGTGATTCTGGGGTTGCGGCAAGCTCTGCGACCCCATTCATTTCTGTGGCAGTCCTGCTGCTCTACAACAATTGGATGTGCAACGTGTCGCTCCCACAATCCCCATGTAGCTGTACCATAAAAGTGCCAGCACAATATACAACCTGTACGCAGAGTATCAATACTGGGGGTACAATACTTCTCAAGAATCTCCAGGACATCGGAGGAAACAGTAAGCCCCTGTGCTTGTTATGTAGAGTGAAAAAAGCCACATTTTTGTGTAAGTTCCCTTTTCTCGTGCTAAAAATTTGCAACTTTTATGACCAGATATATGCCTCTTTTGTGGCGTATGTCTAGCGCACATACTGTCTCATACAATGGTGCGGCGGAATCTATGACTTCTTCCCCGCTCACGCCAGGTCTAAAAAAGGGGGTGGGCTGGTAGGCCCGTCTCATTTTCCATGCCTGGTTTAGGCGTAGAAAATGGTTGAAACATAACACAAGGAAGCTATCTTACATTTAGAAGCGGCAATGGATATGTCAAAGTTATGAAGAGGCTGGGGCCTCTAGATAACTTCGGTGATCCACCACCAGCTATAGGGCTTATTAAGACTTTGTTTTCTTGTTATATTCCTCCCAGAATGAGAGCCATCAGGGATATAAAAGTGATGTACCAGAGAGATAACTGCAGCCTACTAATATGATAGTAATTCATTCACACACAGGAAACCATCCCTGTTGTGTGAAATGAACTAAGATAACCAATATAATGTCCGTGTAACTCCAGAACGGCGACACTTCCGGCACAGCAAACTGGTAGCCAACAAAATGGCGCCTCCGATCATGAGCGGCGACACTTCCTCTATTACAGTGATCGGAGCTAGGGAGGGGGGCGGAGCGGTTCTCTGAGTTGCTTGTCCCGACTCCCTCCCGGGATTGTCTGTTTGTGACTGGATCTGGGGCAAAATGGTGCAGGCCTGGTACATGGATGACTCTGCGGAAGACCAGAGGAAGCCGCACCAGCTGCAGCCGAACCAGCCGGTGTCAGAGCAGGAGCTGCAGCAGCTGGGGGTGCATGCCTACAAGGTGAGTTGCGAGCACGTGTGTGACTACATATTGTAGCCCCTAGAGACCCCTGTATGAGAAGCACCTGGTCCGCAGCAACCAATCAGCTCATGGATCGTATACTGTACGAAAAGCACTGAAGCTGACCTCTTATTGGCTGCCTTCCCCTGGAAATTGTTTACTCCATTGGGGAAGATTTGGTACAGAAAAAGAGGCGTTACACCTAAATACCAATCGGATTCTAGCTCTCATTCATTCTAATGTAGTTTGGAAAATGAAAGCAATAACTTTATTGGCTGTTATGGTTAATGACTATGCGTTTTGCCTTAGTTTTGACCAGTCTTATATGAGCCCCAAACTAATGCATGTGGCGGTCGTATTGTGTCCTGTACCTTGTGTCCTATGCAGTATAACTGCAACAATGGAGCCACAACACTAATTGGAGGAGATTCAACCTCCCCCATCATAGTTCCACCTGTACCATGAACGGAGCAAGTGGCTTATAGCACCCCTGAATTAAAGTGGGGGGCAGTACTGTGCATGCCTCAGAAAAGTAGATCTGCAATGTTGTTGCTGACAGTGCCATAATAACCAGTCATTGGCTCTGTACATATAGCTGTATTACATCTCCATTAAATGGGTTTTCCAGGATTTTACTACTGATGGGTGGTGGTCCGACACCCGGGACCCCCGCTGATCAGCTGTTTGAGAGTGTGAGTGCCGCTACCTCCTCCCTGCTCACCAAGCACAGCACCATCAGTTGTGTAATGTTTAGTAATATTTTTCCCATTGCAAACTTCTAGGTCAATGCTCTTTTAGTATTTTTTTTTTTTTTAGGTAAAATATTGCTTAAAGCCAAAGCACATGACAAGGGTCAAGGCTGTCTCTTCAGACAGGGAGACCATGAAATCTCTATGGGGTGTGTTGTAATCACATATTACAAGTTAAAATCTCGCTTTCATTTTTTTTTTTTTTTTTTTTTACCTCTAGGAACCAGCACTGACTGCAGACACTGTCAGGCCTCATGCACATGACTGTATTATAGCTTTGGGATGTATGGAGCAGTACCAGGATTCCCTTAGGCTACTTTAAAGGGTTTCTGTCACCAGTTTTGGGCATATAAAACAGGATGACATTTGCAATGTGCAAATGTCACCTGATGCCCAAACTGGTGATCATTTTTTTACTGGTGCCCCCGTTTTTGAAATAAATCAACTTTTGTCGTATGCAAATGAAGCTTACTAGGTGCAAGGGGCGGTAACCCTGCACCTAGTAAGCGCCGTTTCCCTACCTTTATTCACGCCCCCTTTGTTGTGATGGACAGGGCCAGGCAGCTCGCTCTATCTGCTCCTGGCCCTGTCCGTGCTGAAAATCCCGCGCCTGCGCCGTTCGGACTTCATTCGGCGCAGGCGCAGTGAGTGCCGATTGCTGCCGGGCTCCCGGCTTCCTCACTGCGCCTGCGCCGATGACGTCACAGAACACCCAGAAGAGAAGGCGGCGCAGGCGCAGTGAGGAAGCCGGGAGCCCGGCAGCAATCGGCACTCACTGCGCCTGCGCCGAATGAAGTCCGAACGGCGCAGGCGCGGGATTTTCAGCACGGACAGGGCCAGGAGCAGATAGAGCGAGCTGCCTGGCCCTGTCCATCACAACAAAGGGGGCGTGAATAAAGGTAGGGAAACGGCGCTTACTAGGTGCAGGGTTACCGCCCCTTGCACCTAGTAAGCTTCATTTGCATACAACAAAAGTTGATTTATTTCAAAAACGGGGGCACCAGTAAAAAAATGATCACCAGTTTGGGCATCAGGTGACATTTGCACATTGCAAATGTCATCCTGTTTTATATGCCCAAAACTGGTGACAGAAACCCTTTAACATCTCCGTTTTCTTTTCCGGTATTGATGCCTGTCTTCATTGTCAATGGGCACAAAACTGAACGGAACGTAGTGCACCAGAATGCATTCCATTCCGTTTCGTTACATCGTGGACAGAAAAAAGCTGCAGGCAGCGTTTTTGAGTGTGTCATGGGATGCGGAGCAAGACGGATCCAACATGAAACACAATGTAAGTCAATGGGGCCGGATCCCTTTTGGCGCCCATTGACTTACAATGGTTTGAGTGCCGGATCCATCTAGCTCATAATGGAAGCGTTTTTGCTGATCCCCTGCAGATCCGGCAAAAATGCAGATGTGAAAATAGCCTTAGAAAGGTTGCAGTGTATGTTGGAGGTTTACTTAGAGAGGGGATCCCAATATATACCTTTGCGGATGGCACTCTGTAGGCATACAGTGGCATATAGTCTCCTATGTTGAAAATATATACTGCAGGATCCAGCTGCCTGCATATAGATCTGATGTAACCAGGGGTGCACCTAACCTTTCTGCTGCCTGTGGCAAAAACTGAAATCGCGAGACTTCCTCCATGCCAATTTCTTAACCTAACTCCTGTGCCACAATGAAAGCACTCATTGCCCATGGCCCTTCCCTACCACCTGGCCTCATTGGTGGTGCGCCCCTGGATGTAACCCTGCTGTCGCCCTCCCCCAGTAGTCGCAGCAGAATCCTCCATTCGTTTATATCAGGGGTGCAGAACTTTTTCTGGTTGGGGGCCACGTTGTCGTACTGGAGGAATCCCAGGGGTCAAAAATAAAAATTAAAGGGGTATTACCAACTGAAATACTGTATTTTTGGTGTATTGTAAATACAGTATATATCATAAATGACTGGTTACACTTCTAGTACTCCCATTTAATGGGAGACTACATGAGAGCAGTCACAAGACATAAACATACGTGTCTGTCACTAGATGGTTGGGGGCCGCACAGAATGATATCAAGGGCCGCATGTGGCCACAGGTTGTGGACCCCTGCTTTATATAGTAGTAAATGTAGGGCCTCTCCCCTGTTACACATGAGCTAGCAGCAGCAGACCATCTCCCCTTCTCTCTTAGGCTACTTTCACACTAGCGTTAATATTTTCCGGTACTGAGATCCGTCTTAGGGTCTCAATACCAGAGAAAAACGCTTCCGTTTTGTCCCCATTCATTGTCAATGGGGACAAAAGGTAATTGAACAAAATGGAATTCTCCAAAATGCATTCTGTTCCATTCTCATACCAGAGAGCAAACCGCAGCAAGCTGCGGCTTTCTTTCCGTCATGGGATGCGGAGCCAAACGGATTTGTAATGACCCATAATGCAAGTCAATGGGAACAGATCCATTTTCTCTGACACAATAGAAAACGGATCCGTCTTGGCTATGTGTTTTGCTGATAAGAGAAAGACTTCAGGTTTGAATACTCTTTAGGGCCCTTTCACATGACCATATGCCCTCCGAGACATACGGTCTGTGAGCGGGCCATATGTCACGGAGCGGCATCGATCGTGCACATGAAAGCACACAGCATCATAGATTAAAATGATGCTGTGCACGCCGGGCTGCCCGCGTACTCATAAAATCATATGAGTACAGGACAATAGTCCCGCGGGCGGCCTGGCATACACAGCATCATTGTAACCAATGATGCTGATGCTGCTCACGGACCATATGTCTCGGAGGGCATACAGTCATGTGATAGGGCCCTTAAAGAGAGACTCTTAACTGAACTACAGCTACACTTCAAAGGAAGGTTTATAATATGATTTTATTATACATAATAAGTAGTATATACATATAGCGATATGATGTCCTTTTGCACTTATCTATATGCATAGGATAAAGAACATAATACACAATTACTTCAACACTTCATCTGGAGTCCTGACTACATCAAGATTGAAGGTACATACATCACTGATGGAGTTAACATCATCTGACAGTGACATCAGCTGGGAAGCCCTTTCAGCGAAAACAGTCAGAGTCTTGATCGGGAAAACACAGATTAGGTCCCTGCACAAGGAGTCCCCCCATAGGATGAGCGTCTGACTTTTTTCCTGAAGGATTACAGCTTTATACCAATCATACAAAGATCTCCATCCCTTAGTGGAACGTAGCCTGCGCATGTGCTGTGTAATTGTCACTGTGTACGTGTTGTTCATCTGCTCTCACCCCAGACCTTGGAGCGGCCAGTTCCCAGGTCCGCAGCGAGTCAGAATCTCAAAACAACCTTGAGAAAATATGTAGACAAAGCCTTACTACCTACACATGCATTCACAGGTCTTAAATCAACACTTTAACTGAACAGATACAAAATGGAATTCAAATCATCAGAAACTTCATCTTCACACTTTAATATGTTACAGATAATACAACCCGATCCGTTCATAACGGATGCAGATGGTTGTATTATCAGTAACGGAAGCGTTTTTGCTGAGCCCTGCCGGATCCAGCAATAACGCTAGTGTGAAAGTAGCCTTACAGTAGTAGTAGTAACAGCAGGGCCCCCCTCTTTATCCCTGGTAGTGTAGTCGTGGCAGCATTGTTCTCGGTATTAGCATCCAGTCTCCCCCTTACTCCCAGTAGTTGTAGAAGTAACAGCATGATCCCCCACTCCCCCCCCATGCTCTATAACCCCCACAGTGCCTATTTGTGACGCTGATTTATATGATACAAGCCCCACATCCAGTGGAGTACATAGAGAAGTAAGGGCCCTATAGCAAGGATCAGACCAGGCCCCCCCCCCCCACAGGACAGAAGGGTTTCCGCCTAAACCCCTTTCAATGACCCTTGGGCCATATTTCCACTGACTCTTTTGGTAAAAGTTGTTCCTTTAGAGGGTAGAGTCCTGACCAAGTTTTCACCCCCAGTAGAAGAGGAGATGATCCCAACTAAGACTGGGCCCCTCTTGTCCTGGTCCCCATAGCAGTCGCATGGTCTGCCGCTGTGGTAATTACGCCCCTGCCCAGTCTTCTGCATACATTTACCACTCACACTCTCCCACCCCTTGGTGGTCAGCAGCTACATTTCCAGCTGCGGTATATAGCCCCAAATTCCTACATCAATCTTTCGGCAAAAGTCAAAACTTTTACTCAAATACCTAAAAAATATGTTAAAAATGCATTGGACAGTTTTTCTTTCCTTCAGTCCTGTATGGGGGAAAGAGAATACACTATTTTTTCAATAATATGTTCGTATTAGCCGATATTATTAATTGTGTGGAGCCATCATGCAACATGACGGTCTTCAGTGACTAATAGCCATCTGGTATGTCTTTAACTCGGTGACCACGCATGTCTGCCCCATGGGTCATTCATGGAGATGACGTCACTGCCTATGGCCACATAGCCCTGTGCTACAAGTGTCACTCAGTTTCATTGGAGGCCAAATTGATCCAGAAAACTTGAGTAAGGCTACAGTCACGTGACCGTATCTGTTTTGCTGTCCGCAAATTGTGGATCTGCAAAATATGGATACATCCGTGTGCTGTCCGCGTTTCTTGAGGCCCCATGGAAAAGAATGGGTCCATGCGCGATCCACAAAAAATTCGGACCGATAATATTTTTGTTTGAATGAGGCCTAATGCAAATAATAATAATAATAATGAAAAATAAAAATCCCACATAACTGATAAAGGCTTAATATAGGAGAGAGAATCCGTCGTGGAGCGTCTCGGTGATTTATAACGCCCTTCTTATTTCAGCTTCAGGATGCAGAGTAATTGACTGTGAACGACCACATTGAATAAATGAATTTGCCTTTGATGCCTCATTAGCTGGAGATACCTGGCATTGTGCTTCTGTCGTCATTTACTGCCCAGGTTTTCTCAGCATTTTCTGCACCAACCTTCGACTGGAAATGAGTGTTGCTGCCCTTGTTGAGACGCCATACTTTATGAAGATGGCAGTTTTGTATTTTGTGCTGTTGGCTGCAGGTCTGGTGCAACAGTAGTACGAGAAATTTGTAGGAAATTGCCAAGGACTTTTTGAAGACAACTTTTTTTTTTTGTAGGCCGTTTTATGAACTGCCAGGGAATTTACACCATACAGAGTAGGCGCTTATTTTTCTCTGACTTATATAGCGAGAAAAAGGAAACTCTTATATACATATACAGCATTAGGACTCGGGCCTCTCAGAGGAGACCTCGGGGCGAATTGGCCATCAACCTTACCAGGGGGCCGCCTGGGCCTTCCTCGTGGCCGGCCACTGGAGGTTTTTGGGGATGTATTTTGTGCTGCTGGCAGTATTTTGCGATGGACTGTGGTATTTGGCTCTGTTGGGGCGGTATAATGAGCCACAATATGGTATTGCTGGCCCTGCCTTCCATCAATTTGGGCCCAACTACAAAACGGGGCCACTTTTAGTATTTTTACTAGGGCCACTTTATGTTCCCAGTCCGCCCTTGGGAGACCTAGACACAGGGCACGACCTCTGCTGTTTTTAGGCCTCATGCCCATATTTTGTATCCGATCAGCATTTTTTGTGGATTTACACATGGACCCATTATTTCCATAGGTCCACAAAATCTACAAAAGAATAGCAATTTCTAGTAATGGCAGTTGAAAAATATGGATTGCACACAGAAGGTGTCTGTATTTTGCAGATCCATGGTTGGCGAGTTATGATACTTTTTCCTAATATGCATATTTAGCCTCCGAGCTCTGCTCATTTCTGTGGCTAGGCTCTCCTTCGCTGCTTTCATTAAGAGGGTAGGCAGTGATGGAGGTTCTGGCAGTAGAAAAGAGTGGTGATTGGGGGCTACAAGAGCAAAGGTGAGGCCCTCATTGCACCAAACATCTAATTTGCATATTAAGAAAAAGTGTCATAACATAAATGGCCACTCGGACCTACTAAAGGAAATACAGCTTTTTTATGAAGTGACCCACAGCTATGTGTATATGCAAAAAAAATTGATAGGTAGGTCGCTGGTGACAGATTCCCTTTAAACAGTAAATATCTTGATTTCTGTTTCACATGGATAGTTAATTAAGAGCCCTTTACACTGGTATATTTAGCAGACGATTGTCGGTTGGGTGCCTTCCCAACAATCGCCTGCTCATCAGTGAATGAGACCACTGCATTGACATGCAGCAATCTCCTCCACAGTATGGGGAGGAGTGATCACTAATGCCATTGCTCGTCCCCATACAGAATCATTGTTTGCCGGCAGCATAGGCTGTTTAGACGGCATGGTCTGCTACCAGCAAACAATGATTTTGGTGACCGCACTAACGTTCTGTTACCGGATGAACAAGTGTTCCGCTCCTTCAACAGGTAATCGGCAACACCATTACACTGTCATATCAGCCATAAGGAGCGTTCCTATGAATGCTTGTTAGCAATTATCTGGCCAATTCTTGGCCAATGTAAAAGGACCTTTAGATATTGATGACCTAACCTCCAGATAGGTTATCAGTATCAAATCGGTTGGGGTCCAACGACCAGCGTTTCCACCAATCAGCTGAACCAGACACTAAACAATGAAAGCTTCATCCAATGGTGCCAGTGTATTGCAGCTCAGCTGCCATATACCTGAATGTGAACTGTGCTGCAGGACCATGGCACTACATTTGGGGTTCATGCACACAGCCGTATGCGGATCCCCAAAACATGGATACTGGCTGTGTACCTTCCGCATTTTGTGAAAGGGAATGTATGGCCCATAATAGAACTGTCCTACCCTTGTCTGTAAAACCGAGAAGAATAGGACACGTTCTATTTTTTTGCGGGTGCCGTGGGACAGCACACAATATGCTGTTCGCCTCTTGCGGCCCCATTGAAATGTATGGGTCCGCATCTGACCTGCACAAAATGTGGGTTGGATGAGGGCCGAAAATATTCAAGTTCATGAGCCCTTACACAGTTGACAGGGCCTCCTGTTTCTGGTGCCAGAGCCTATCTTGAACAGCTCATCCATGGAGGTTCTGGGTGTCACTCACCACCGATCTCATAATGATGACATATCTTGAGAATTGATCATCAATATCTCAGTCCCTGAAATTATTGAAGTAGTATGTAGTGTACTATGCTTTTGTTCATGCAAGAATTTTCTGTTGTGCACTTGTTTTACGCTTATTTTACACAGGTGTTTGAATGCAGGTGCATGTTTAAAAATCTTCCAGATAGCTTGAGCCAAAGGGCTATAAGTAAAGTCAAAGTTAGATCTAAAATGTGTCAACCAGTGTGTTTTTCATCTGCCTGCGTGTTTGCTTTTAAATGGTTTATTTTTCCTGCCAAGTATTATGCCATCCCGTTTGGAAGTGCAATAAAGACTTGAAGTATGGTGCCGGCCCTCCTTGCTGCTTTTGGAATCTATATAGACTCGGAGATTGCCAAAGTGATTTGGTGGTAGAAATAATTTTGCGTGTATGGCATTGATACAAATTCATTTGGGCTATTGTAAATCTCTTCCAAAAATGTATAAGATACATCTGCTTAAAAATAAGTGGTCATACACCTTAGATAAATGCCGTCTGAACCCGCTGATCTAATGTGTATGGGCGTTTCACAACTCTACAGACAGCAGATACAGGTGGAAAAATTGGACTCGGCAGTTGAATTCCAATATTCCCAATCCATTTGTTCTCAAGGGAGATAAGGCACCACCAGAGTTGTCTGCAGGGATGGATTGGCCATAGACCCTACACGGAAATATCCCGGTGGGTCGATTCCCAGTGGGCCTCCTCGCCGGCCAGTGAAAGTTTTTAGGGATGTATTTTGTGCTGCTGTCAGTATTTTGTGATGGACTGTGGTATTTGGCTCTGTTGGGGTGGTATAATGTGCTACAATATGGTATTGCTGGCCCTGCCTTCCATCAATTTGTACCCCACTACAAAACGGGGCCACTTTTAGTATTTTTTCCAGGGCCACTTTAAGTTCCGAGTCCACCCCTGGTTGTCTGGCAGTGGCTTACTCTCCCCTCTCCCTATTGCCAACACATACGTGTTCAGCCGAGTATGTGTATGAAGAGGGGTAAGAAGAAATAGCTGTCAGTCAAGATAGCCGTAGACAAAAGCTATCTTGTGAAAGGCTGGCCTAATAGTGCACATACGCCTTCACTAGCTGCTGACTAAATGCTCGTTCGGCCAACAACTATCTCTCCCGACTCCTGCTGCTGCCAGACTCCTCTTACCAGTCTGGCTTACATGGGCGGACTGGAAACTTAACATGGCCTTGGAAAACAAATCTAAAAGTGTTCTCATGTTGTCCAAATCGACAGAATGTGGGCCAACACAAGTAGGCTGGGCCTTCAATACTGTAGTGCAGCAGCACAAAATACCGCACCAGCAGAACTAAATGGCACAGTGCAGCACAAAATGCTGCCTCACCAGACGCAAATACCACAGTGCAGCACAAAATACTGCTTCACCACAGTACTCAACTGTATCGCCATCCTGAGCACGGTGATATTTGAATTCAGGAGGGCACCTGCGGACATTGGCCAAAAGCATAAATACCTGATGTTCCTTACATTTATTAATGCTTAGAGCATCAGACCATTATTTACCTAGCTGGTGGACGTGAGGAGGGCTCGGGTGACCCCCTGGGCATCAGCCCAATAGAAAATTTTCCTGTAGGGTCTATGGCCAGTCTGCCCCTAACGGCTTATGGGAAAACAAAAGGATCGGGCTAAAAGATTATTTGCTCGATACTTCTGTCTCCGGACATTGTCAGCCAACAATATACTAACATGTATGGGGGCCTTTGCACTTTGATTCTTTCCATAAAAATGAGAAATCCTTTTTGTACCAATAAACCTTTGAGCAGTGCAAGCCTGATGCAACTATGGAGAAGATGCAGTCAGATCCTTGTGATAAACACAGAGCAGTGTGATCAATGCTAACAAAACCGTTGCGATCATGTTGACATTATGGGGAACAGGCCAAGGAGGTATCTGTGTTTTACTTGTACTCCCCTATATATAAAAATCCCTGATATAGGTAACCTAATATTTAGGCAAATGCAGGAAAGATACAGATTGTCTTTCCTGGTGCACTGAACCCCAAGGGATCATCTGCCTTCACAATTGCCATAACCCCCCCCCCCCCCAATTCTGTGGATTGTAGCCAAGTGCAGATATTACATGCTAGCTGAGGTGGAAGATGAGTAGAATTGCATTAAAGGGGTATTCCGGGTTACCATAAACATAACTTATGTTTTAGACTAATTCATCATCAATAATTAGCTAATATAATGTCAGTTTCACATATTTACTGTTTAGTAGTTATAAAGTACTTTTCTTCCTTACTACCCACTGTGTTTCCTCTTGAGTTACCATGGCACCGACCGGTAGTTCTGAGCCTTTATCGAGGTCGAGCATGCTCAGTGTGTTGCTATCAATTCTCTAGCTAAATGATAGTGTGCTGCTGATTACTGAGTTGAGGGGGCGTGTCTGCACTGGAATGTCAGGCAGCCAATCAGTGAACAGCAACACTCATGAACAAGCACAAACTCACAGCAGGAAAGCTAGGGATTGTGGGGATTGTAGTTTTGTGAGGGAAAATCAGGAGCCATGACACTCTGTGTGTTGCAGGCTCACACAGGAGCTAGACAAATGGATTGCAGGCTAAAATGAAGCTCTGGTTATATGTATAGGTGTGGGTTCTGGTTGGGTCACAGCTTTACCGGAATACCCCTTTAAGATGGAGACCATCACACATTATAGCTTCATCAAATTTTAGATAGAGTTGACCTATTCGTCATCACGATGCACAGGTGTATTAGAATAAATTCACACGCTGGAGAATACCCTCAGATTTCAGATGAGGAATTTAATTTGTTTGCATGCTGCCCATCCACCCACAGATTTAGCCCCATTCCATGGAGCTAATCATGGGAAACGTATCAAAATCCACAGCAAAAAATACCCTATATCAGGGATCAGCAACCTTCGACACTCTAGCTGCTGTCAAACTACAACTCCCAGCATGCACACTTTCTTGGCTGTTCTTGTAACTCTCATAGAAGTGAAAGGAGGATTCTGAGAGTTGTAGTTTCAGAACAGCTGGACTGCCGGAGGTTTTGATCTCTTCCCTATATAATGCTTGAGAGAACATTATAATATTATGTACCATGAAAAAAATGTAGAAAATTAAGGAACTGTACTTAAAATACAAAAACTATAAATGTCAAAATGAACAGAATCGGGGAGAAATGTAATAATTTAATAAATGTTTGTGGGGTTTTGGTGTCCCTTCTAGAATGCAGATTCCTTTATTATGTTCTTTCTTTGCTTATTTGCCCCCTTCCCTGTAACATCTGCCACCGAGCCAGTTTTTGGACGCGGCGCTCGGTTATGCTCACAGCAGTACATATGTTTGCACTTTTTTTCATCTTTTTTTTTTTCTTCTTCTCTTTTTTTCCTCACCAGTTGGATGCTGATAATTATGAGACTGATCCAGAGCTGGCCAAGATTCGCAAAGAAAATAATTACTCTTGGATGGATATAATCACCATACATAAAGACACGCTGCCCAATTATGAGCAGAAGGTAAATTGTTGTCCTTGGCTTCAGTGGAGAGGATGCAGCTTGCAGGTGCAGTGACAACGTGACGCTTCCCGTGCAGCAGACATTAAGGACGAGCCTCGCTTCTTCTGAATCGTTGACTGTTTCTCTGATGTTTTTCTATGTCTTCCATGAGAATAATGACTGATAGATGACTGTCAAGCCGGGGGTAGAACCGCATTACTATCTGAAGCAACATTTTGGAATGCCGATTGAGTATTTGAGCACATATCCCTTTAAAAATTGAAGAATCCACAGTAAATATGGCCCTGAGATGTTCTCTTCTATCGAGTTGTTGCACATCAGTACCTGGGAAAGCTGTGTGACAACCAGTAAGGTCACCATTACCGCTGCAGCAAATGTTGTCATCCATCTTTTCCTGGCTCCTGCATGGTACACCAGCCTTACGTGATGGCAACGAAATGAAAGGGGGCCATAATGTTACCCAGTTTTTTGAAATGTCAGTCCATTGTCTTTTATCAGAGGTTACGTCAGAGGATATAATAAAGCAGGGGTAGGGAACCTCCGGCTCTCCAGCTGTTGTGAAACTACAACTCCCAGCAAGCATACTCGCTCTGCTCTTCTAAGAACTCTCATAGAAATGAATGAAGCATGCTGGGAATTGTAGTTTCACAACAGCTGGAGAGCCGGAGGTTCCCTACCCCTGTAATAAAGTATGCCTGTGCCTTGCTAGTGTATTGGCATATCTTGGAATTCATTGCCTATAGGATCCCATAGAGTAAGACAACCCCCCCCTAAAACGTGTACTCCATGATATATGTTCTTTACTGTATGCTTCTGCTTGGAATAACAGTCTTGCGATATATATACCGCCTCAATGTCAGTAAAAAATGGACACTTTACGCTGGGTGAATATAACCCTATTCATTCAGTTGGTGTATATTCTGGCTCATACATAGAAACAATGTACGTGGTAATAGAAATGAATGTCTGAGCAGTGCCACAAGCAAACTTATTCAGTGGTGGGTGCTGATGAACAAGTCTGGTTACATGCCCCTCTAGCAGCAGTCATGATGGGACTAGAGTCCCGGAAAATTAATGGAGAAGAACATACTAACAATTGTACTTATGCATGCCCTTTGGGGCATTTTTATTTTAGTATTGCGTTCTACTAATTTTGGGCTGCAAATCAATTTTTAAGTGTTTTATTCAAAATTTTCCTCTATAGCTGCTATGATGACTCAATATGTAGCTCTTATCTCTGAACTTCTGAAAGCTCATAAACACTTATTTAAGTTTAAGTTTGTGTCGAGCATTAGCTGTAAAGAGTGTTAGGACCCTATTACCAAGAGGACCAGTGGACTATAAACTTGTCCATCTGCATATCAGCCTATTATACAGGCTGATGTAAAGTGAATATGGGAGGAATGATCACTAGTACAGTCGTTCCTCCCTCATTCACTTCTAATGATTGACAGCTCATCCTTGATTACACATGGAGATGTGCTTGTGATAATCATGCATCTTTCATCCTGATGACAGAGCATTTGCTCATTTATTTACTGATTGGTGGCACGATTATACCGGCTGATTAATGGAAACAAGCGTTCCTATTCTTGCTCCCGATAATTGGCCTGAAAATCGTTTGGTCCGATAGGGCCAAGCTGTCAGAACAGCTGTCTGCCAGATTCAGTGTGGGGCAGAGAGCGACAGCCTGCAGATACTCACTGAAAGTGTAATATGTAGAGGAAAACCTGTTGAAAAAAGTATTAAGGGCAAATTGAAAGATTATTTTTAGCCCAAAATGAGAGGAATACAATCCATAAAAAAAATTCCCTCAAAGGGGTCTATAGCCTTTAAAGAGGTTATCCCATGATTAATGTAAAAATGAAAATCGGACATCATATAGTACATGACAATCTCTTTCTAACAAAGCTAGAACCAGCCCTGTACCTCCCGTGGATCCAGAGATCTCCCCATTCATTGCTCTGCTAGATTTATAGCAAGCTGACAGTTCAAGGGGCGTGTCTTTTCTGCTGCAGCTAAGGGGGTGTGTCCATGATCTACCTATCACAGCTCGGTAGGCAGTTGAAGGATGAAACTGAGCATGTGCGGCCATCTCGGTGAGCAGGACAAAGAAGTCAGAAAAAGATCAGGTGGTGCTAAACAGATACATTTTATTAAATAACTCAGTGGCTATACCAAATGTTTTAATTAAATGCAATTACAAAAATATTCAGATCCAAGTGCTGGTTTTAAAATTGTAGAATATTTTTCGTGGGACAATTCCTTTAATAAAAAAAAATTAAGAAAAAAATAAAACATCACTATGAAAACAATAGTTTTCTGCTTTAATGCGGCTTGTGTAGGAGTAGAGTGTGAGAAACATTTTCTCTTCCCCCTGTGGTGTTGTGATTGAGCTGTTCTACCTGATGACCTTCGTTACTGGGGAAAAGTACCTTGACTGTCCAGACGTGCATTATAAATACACAGGCAAGTCATATTATTATGACTTCTTCCACTGCCATCAGCACTTGGCTTATGAAGAAAGTCACATGTGCTGAGCTGGCTTGGTGGGTATATACGGTGTGGGATAGGCAGTCTGCACACATGTTCCCTGTTAGGGCTCATTCAGACAGCCGTAGATGTCCGCAAAAATATGGATCCGTTTTTTTGGAGACAGTTCAGCATGTCCGCAAAAAAACGGATTGCATTCCGTATTTTTGCAGACCCATAGACTTCAATGGGGCTATGTCCTGATTTTCACTGACAGGTATAGGACATGTTTCATTTGTTTTGCGGAGCCATGGAATGGAAGAAAAGGGCCCATAGAAGTGAATGGGTCAGTATATAATCTGCCAAAAAACGGATCCGCATTTTTGCGGACAATGTACGGCCGTCTGAATGAGCTGTCATGGGTAAAGGGGGCAATTTATCAGAGGTGCAAAAAGACATAATTATTTGTTTTTGGGCCAAGGGTGGCAGTGTTTCTGCATTCGTAAACTGTATAAACCAACCCAAGAACATGAACTTAAAGGGGCTATGTGCTTTGAGCAACCCCTTTTTTGTTAGGCCCCATTCACACGACCGTATGTACATTTCCGCATCTTATCCGCATTTTTGCGGATAAGATGCGGAACCATACGGACCCATTCATTTTTCCATAGGAGAAAAAAAAATGCGGAATGCACACCGTGTGCGTTCCGCATCCCGTATCTCACGGAAGTTCTCCCGCAAAAAAAAATCAAAAGTCAATGGGTCCGAAAAATTGTGGAACACTACAGAAGACTTTCCGTATGTCTTCCGTTCCGTTTTTATACGGGTCACGGAATACATACGGTCGTGTGAATGGGGCCTTAGTAATTTTTCTAGCTGCTATCACAGTGTTCTGTAACTGGGACCACCAGTAATGAGCATAATCAGAGAGGAAACTTGACTGGAACGCCGCCTGAGGGTGCAAGAGGCATTACAGGGTTCTTATCAGTAGACTGTCAGTATAGTACATGGACACACTAACATACAGGGTTACACTGGGGTTGTTGGGCCCCACCAGAGGAAAATATTCTCTGGGCCTAATCCCTATATCATTAATAATGTCTAATAGGTTTTGAATCAAAGTAACCGACCTTAGTGGCGAGTGATTATCTTCAAAAGCAGCTCTAGGTGCTTTTATTTTATCTCCTGGGCCTTTTTTGTAGAATTTTTGGTGTTTTTTTTTTATTTTTCCTTGTCACTATTTATATAAAATATAATATATACATGTATATATAATCCTGTTATTTTTCACACTGGCCACTAGGTTTAATAGGTCATGATTTCCTGTTCTGTACAGGTAACTTGTCAGTAGCTTTTATCATTATCTGTTCTCACCCTGGCCCCTAGGCCTAAAATGTTAAGGGTATGTTCACACATCTTTTTTGCTGTGGAACTTTGGTGCGGACATACGTGCTTTAAAGAGGCTCTGTCACCAGGTTTTAACCTATGTATTTTAATACATAGGTTAAAAGCCCTTAATTTGCCAATTATCCACATACCTGTATTGCAGAGTATGGCGCAGCGGTTGTGCAGAAAAGTGAAGTTTAAAAATTATGCTAATGAGCCTTCGGGCCCGAGGCTCTCCCCCATGCACGCCCCTCTTTAAATTGACTGACAGCGCTAGACCGTTTGGCCTAGCGCTGAAATCCCGCGCGTGCGCAGCAGGATCGGGGCCGGCGCATGCGCAATAGCGCTTGCAGTGCCGAACACTGCAAGGGCTTCCATTCATCTGCGCACGCGCCGTCACTTCCGGGTTCAGGGAAGTGGACATGAGCCGCGGGTGACTGCTGTATGAATCAGCAGTTCACCCACGGCCATGACGCCCGCTCTCCTAAGGAGCTGGCGCCATGTTTAAAGACTCGAGTAGGGGAAGGGGTTAAACAATAGTTAATTTTCTGATGATCTTGCCTCCCATTGAAATGAATATAAAGCAGAACCACATGGCTGCTGGCCAGATTTTGGTGAAATTTTGGAGCCAAAATTCTGTGGCAAAATCTGTCTTGTGAACGACCCCTAAGACTTCCTGTCTTTTCAAATCAGCTACATGAGCTCACCATGAACAGGAGCTGACCCCATTGACTTCTATGGAAACGTTTTCTAGGCATGCTCTGTGATCTGTGCAGAGGTCAGGAGGGAGTAGATAAGCTGTGATACTGCCTATTGTGAATGGTGGATCCTGTGTTATCTATACAGAAGGGTTAATTGTAATGCTGCTTCTGGTGATAATGACCATAGCTACTGAGAAGTTACCTGCACAGAACAGGAAATCATGACCTATTATTGGACCAAGTAAACTGTGTAAAAATTGTAAGATTATCTACATGGACGTGGAAAAAAAATCTAAGAAAATGTTTAGCATAAAAATGTGATGTAAACAATGGGTCATTTAATGATGACGTGTTCCCTTTAAGGATGTATAACTTTGCTTTATCTTCCAGCTGAAGATATTTTATGAAGAACACTTGCACCTGGATGATGAGATCCGCTACATCCTGGAGGGAAGTGGTTACTTTGATGTGCGAGACCAGCAAGAGCAATGGATCAGGATCTCCATGGAGAAGGGAGACATGATCACACTTCCTGCCGGCATCTACCACCGCTTTACATTGGATGAGAAGGTGCGGAGTACTGCTTTATTTGGATGTGTAATACCTAGAGCAGGGGTCTGCAACCTTCGGCACTCCATTCATTTCCATGTTCTTCTGAGAAGAGCTTAGGAAGTATGCATTCTGGGAGTTGTAGTTTCACAACAGCTGGAGTGCTAGAGGTTGCCTACCCCTGACCTAGGGGCAGGTGCTACTTCATGGTTGGTTGGAGAAGGATAGCACCAGGTTACTGCATAGTGTGAAGGTCATGATGCTGTCTTGTGAGTCCTGCTCATCTGCCTCACTTACAGGTCCATTGCTGGTAGTGAAGTGATGCATGGTGTGAGCAGATCCTTATAGTAAGGCCTTGTCCACGTTTCCGTTTTTCACTGAAGTGTTCTATCCGCATTTTCTACATACCCATTGATTTAAAGCTGTCTGTTCACATTTCAGTATTTTATTACTGATTGTGGGTCAGTAAAAAAAAAATCATGAAGAGATGCGCTATGAGATGTGGACCAAGTATGCCCATAGAAGTCTATGGGTCTGAAAAAAATCACAGACACACCACGGATAGCATCCTTGGTGCATCCGTTTTCACTGAGGACTGATAGATTCTTTCTAAATTAATTTTCAGCTGAGCCGTGTCAGTGAATTACGGATCACACGGTGGGTGAAAATGGACACACGGACTAACCACGAATCCTTCACAGGCACCTTCACGGATGAAACTTGAACGTTTTTTTTTTTCATGGACATGTCACTGACACGGAAATGTGGATAAGGCCTAACACACAGGTCCTGGGATGGTTCTACCTACCTGCTGAATCTGGTCACCACTACTTCATACTTGCCAACCTTTACATTGGTAAAATCAGGGCATCCAAAACCCTATCCTTGGGAATGCCCTGACCACACCTGGGACCATCCACTCCCCACTCCCATTTTGTGCCCGAGATAGCCCAAATTTGCCGGGACTGTCCCTGCAAATTCGGAACAGTTGGCAACTATGGTACTCTGCTGATATATATTTCTTCGCTTCTCTCTCTAGAACTACGTGAAAGCCATGAGACTATTCGTCGGAGAACCTGTGTGGACCCCGTATAACCGGCCCGCGGATGACTTTGAGGCTCGCACCAAATATCTTGCATCTTTGGCTCAGACAGCATAACATCTTTGTATAATACGTTTTATGTGATTGAGGTTGTAAGAGTCGTCTTTTTAATCTTAAAATCATAAATGTATATGCGCTCCCTTTACAGTGCCTTGCCATTAGGGTTATACTAGGTCCTGCATACCTTATAATATTTCCTGTTGCGTGCCTTAAAGGGGACATGTCCTCTAAATGCAGTTCATCTCACTGATGCCTAGGTAATGTGACCGCTTATACACTGGACCATACTGAATGCTAGATACATGTATCATGTCGTCAGCATATGGCGTTCGTAATCATGTAGAATTGAGGTTACGGCAATATCAGCGGAGGCAGCCATTGGGTGGACAGAATCCATGTAGTGAGCAAGCAGTTGGAAACCCATGACGTCGCAGGATAAGTATTGCTTCAACCTGCCAGAATCCAGTCCGCATTAAAGGGCAATGGTTCAACGAACATTCTGACTGCTTAGATTCACCATTGAAATGGAATGGTGTAGTAGAGCCGAACTTGCAGTTTGGTTATGTATAATAGTGTAAGTGTATGGAAATGAAATTCATTCATTAGAAATGGTGGCTGCAGAGAAACAGTCTGCAGGTTTTAATGGTCAGCGATGTCTCGCACAAATAACTGTTTTTGTGAGTTTATAGGCAGGCAAGCCATTTTCTCAGAATAGTACAGTGCCCACCAAAAGACATGTATACGTGACCCCCTGTGATTTATGTGATTTTATATAACATTAAACCTCATTCACTAGTCACAATACAATGATTCAAAAACAAATCCGGCTCTGCTGCATTATTTTCTCTCTCTCTCTCTCTCTCTCTCTCTCTCTCTCTATATATATATATATATATATATATATATATATATATATATATATATATATATGTCATGTGCAGTATTGCAGCTCAGACCCGTTCAGTGGAAAAAGCATTTAAAGGGTTGTCTCATCACAGACTATGGGGGGCATATCGCTAGGATATAGAGAACAGAGCCCTGAAAGTGGTAGAGAGCGCACTGCGTATGCAGCCGCCCTCGATTCATTTTCTATGTGGCTGCCGAAAATAGCCGAGCGCTGGTCCATAGAAGTGAATGGAAGCCATGGCCGGTCATGCGCTGTGTGCTCCCATTCGCTTCTATGGAGAGAGCTCTTGGTAGTGGCCGGACCGGAGTCCTCCAGCCACCACGTTGCGGGGCTCCGTTCCCGATATAGCTACGAGTTCCAGAGGTGGGATCCGCACCTATCAAACAATGGGGGAAAAATCCTAGCGATATGTCCCCATTGTCTGACATGAGACAACCCCTTTAATTTTTATAATCCCATTCAACGCTGGAAAGCATAGCCATTGATTTAAGAGTTTATCCCATAATTAATGTAAAAAGTGCACACACGACAGTTGCTTTCTAACAAAGCTAGAACCAGTCCTATACCTCCCATGGATCCAGTCATCTCTCCATGCATTGTTTTGCTAGATTTATTTCAAGTTGGCAGCTTAGGGGGCGTGTCCTTTCTCATATCCTTTCTACTGCAGCTGGTGGCAGTTGAAAGATGGAACTCGGCACGTGATTCCGTCTCAGTGAGCAGGACAGAGAAATAAAAAAAAACAGCAAACAGCAGGTGTCGTTATACAGAAACATTTTATTGAATAACTAGTAGTACGTTTTTAATTACATGGAGTAACAAAAGTATGCAGATCCAGGTACTGGTTTGAAAATCGTAGGAATATTTTTGTGGGACAACCCCTTTAAAGGGGTTGGCCCATTTTATACATTGGCGGCATATCGCTAGCCTGAAAATTTGTGAATCTGCAAATAGAAAGATGAAAAAGAGGTCACCAGGTAAGTGTTCTTTTCTTTCCTCAGTTAATTTGAAATTTTTTTTCTTGAACCAGAACGTTGCTTTAAAGTGAAGGAGGCTGACCTGGTAAGGTTCCTGATCTTGGACATAGCTTTTTCCAGGACACCTGTGATCTGATCTTGGAAGAGCCAGGACGCTGTTGGCTATTGCCATATCTCACAAGATGGGATGGTGCTTGTATAAATGTGCAGCTCTTGTCTGGACAAGTGTTCGATATTTCCATAAGGCTAGGTTTCAGTATTAGATATGCTTATTTTGCATCTGTTTTACCGTTTCCATCTGAGATCCATTATTTTAGTTCTTTTTTTTTACCAAAATAATGGATATCATGTGGCAATGGTTAAAATGGATACAAATTGAGCATAACTGATGCTCGAAATTAAAGAGGACCTTTCACCATTCCTGACATGCCTGTTTTAATAGCTTCATGCATTCCCCGTGTAATAACAATTCTGGAGCATCTATTCTTATGTCTGTATGTTGAGCCATTCCTTTATTATTTCTACTAGAAGTAATGAATGAATTGCTATTAGCCTTCAGTAAGGGTACAGAGGGGCGGTAACCAGTTGGGGGTGTGTACCTGCACAGACTGACTCTATCCAATCAGTGCTGCCATTTTCAGACTGTGCAGGGACACACCCCCAACTTGTTACCTCCCCTCTGTACCCTTACTGCAGACTGCTAGCAATTATTCATATCTTCTAGTAGAAATAATAAAGGAATGGCACAACATACAGATATAAGAATAGATGCTCCAGAAGTGTTATTACATGGGGAATGCACGTAGCTATTAAAACAGGCATGTCGGGTGTGGCGAAAGGTCCTCTTTAAGGATATGGTTTTTGATTTTATCTTCTTCTGATGGATCAGAAGAACAGAAACGAAATGGTGATGTGTACCCAGCCTAACCCCAAAAATCAAAGCTACGGAGAACGAATCGCAGCTCTTCTGCGCACAGGGACTCGCCTTAGATGCGGTTACGGAACCAGGATCCGCACCGATTTCTGCAAATATGAATCTATAACACCTGGAGAAACCGCTTATTATGTTCTGTTCATTATCCAGACACCACCATGCAAGAGAGATCAAGAACTGCTACCGTCTGCCATTGGATGTAGCAATCAATCTGCCGTAATTACTGTGTGATAAATCCTCACTTTCCTGTATGTCTGTGTTGCAATCAATATCAATTCCCTGACGCTGCACCGGTAGCAGACCAGGCAACTAATCCTGCTGTGATTTACTAACCACAAAATGATTAGAATAAAGGTTATTTTTTTTAAACCTTGTCATGTTCATCCATGTTATGGGTATATTCGTTAGTTAAAATGATTAAAAAACACTTCTCTTCAGTGTCTGAGTTGTGATGCTGGTAGTACGTGAGGCCACTGATTGACTGCAGTGGAGTCATATGTAGGGAATAATGTGTTTTTATTACTTTATAACACTTGTGGCTTCTTTCTTTGTATCTATTTCTATCAGTTATTACTTTAGTTGCCCTCCTCTGAACCCTCTCCAGCTCTGCTATGTCTGCCTTGTTCACAGGAGCCCAGAACTGTACACAGTACTCCATGTGTGGTCTGACTAGTGATTTGTAAAGTGGCAGGACTATGTTCTCATCAGGGCATCTATGCCTCTTTTGATGCAACCCATTATCTTATTGGCCTTGGCAGCAGCTGTCTGACACTGGTTTCTGCAGCTTAGTTTGCTGTTCACTAAAATTCCTAGGTCCTTTTCCCATGTCAGAGTTACCCAATATTTTACCATTTAGTATGTACAGGTGACTTGCATTATTCCTTCCCATATGCATAACCTTACATTTGTCAGTGTTAAACCTCATCTGCCACTTTCCTGCCCAAGCCTCCAGTCTATCCAGATCCATCTGTAGCAGTGTACTGTCCTCTTCTGTGTTAATTATTTTACACAGTTTAGTGTCATCTGCAAAAATTGATATTTTACTGTGCAAGCCTTCTACACGATCATTAATAAATATATTGAAGAGAATAGGGCCCAATACTGACCCCTGTGGTACCCCACTAGTGACAGTGACCCAATCTGAATATGTGCCGTTAATAACCACCCTATGTTTTCTATCACTGAGCCAGTTACTTACCCACATACAGACATTTTCTCCCAGGCCAAGCATTCTCATTTTATATACTAACCTTTTATGTGGTACCGTGTCAAATGCTTTGGAGAAGTCCAGATATACGACATCTATTGATTCGCCGCAGTCCAGTCTAGAACTTACCTCCTCATAGAAACTGATTAAATTGGTTTGACATGACCGATCCCTCATGAAGCCATGCTGATATGGAGTTATTTGCTTATTTTCATTGAGGTACTCCAAGATAGCATCTCTTAGAAAACCCTCAAACAGTTCACCCACAACAGATGTTAAACTTACCGGCCTATAGTTCCCGGGCTCTGTTTTTGGACCCTTTTTGAATATTGGTACCCCATTTGCTATGCGCCATTCCCTGTCAGTATAGAGTCCTTAAATATCAGAAATAAGGGTCTGGCGATGACATTACTTAATTCTCTTAGGATACAGGGGTGTATGCCATCCGGTCCTGGCGATTTGTCTATTTTAATCTTTTTAAGACACAGCTCTAATTCTTCCTGGGTCAGACAGGGCATTTTTAATGGGGAATTTACTTTTATATTCTGCATTTCATCTGACTGTTTATTTTCCTCAGTGAATACAGTGGAGAAAAAGATATTTAGCAGCTTTGCTTTCTCCTCATCGCTCTCTGCAACTCCCCCCTCATTACTCTGTAAGGGGCCAACACCTTCAGGTTTATACTTTTTACCATTTATATAATTAAAGAACATTTTAGGGTTAGTTTTACTCTCTTTGGCGATTAATCTCTCGGTCTCTAGTTTGGCTGTTTTTGTCTTTTACATATTCTATTTTTTTCCTTATAGTTTTTCAATGCTTCCTCGCTCCCCTCCTGTTTTAGTGATTTAAATGCTTTATGTTTGTCATTTATTGCTTTCTTTACAGCTCTGTTTATCCACATTGGTTTTTTCTTGTTCCTTAACCTTTTATTCCCATAAGGTATGTACCTCTCACAATTAGATATTAGGATGCTTTTAAAAAATCTTCCATTTTGTGGCTGTATTTTTATTTTTGAGGACTTTGTCCCAGTTAGTTAGGACTATGGCCTCTCTTAGTTGACTAAATTTTGCTTTTTTTGAAGTTTGGTATTTTTGTTCCTCCCTGAAGAAACGCTCTTTTGAATGACAGTTGGAAGGTTATTATATTATGGTCACTATTTCCCAGGTGTCCCCCGACCTGCACATCTGTTGTTCTGTCAGGTCTATTGGTTAATACTAAGTCCAGTATGGCCGTCCCTCTAGTCGGGTCCTGAACCAGTTGGGAAAGGTAATTGTCTTTGGTTATTTCCAAGAACCTGTTTCCTTTATGAGATATATACAGGTTTCAGTTTCCCAGTCTATATCTGGGTAGTTGAAATCCCCCATAATAACGACCTCATTATGATTTGCCACCTTGTCTATTTCATTTAGAAGTAGATTTTCTGTGGACTCTGGTATATTAGGTGGTTTATAATAAACTCCTATTAGTATTTTATTATTGTTTTTGGCTCCATGTATTTCTACCCACAGTGACTCCACATCTTCATGTCCCTCACTTATATCTTCCCGGAGTGTGGGCTTTAGACAGGACTTTACATAAAGGCAGACCCCTCCCCCTCTCCGGTTTTGGCGATCCTTTCTAAACAGACTGTAACCCTGTACGTTAACTGCCCAGTCATAGGTATCATCCAGCAATGTCTCAGTTACTCCCACTATGTCATAGTCCTCCTCACACATCACTAATTCCAGTTCACCAGTTTTATTAGTCAGGCTTCTGGCATTAGTGTACATACAGTTAAAAGGTTTATATATATTTTTTCCCCTACACCTTTCCTTCTGCACTGTTCTAGTTCCTCCTTCCATTCCTCCCCCAGTTCTATTACCTTGCCCCAGGTCTCTATCTGCACTATCTTCTCCATCTATAATGTAGTTACCCTCCCCCCCCAGTCCCTAGTTTAAACACTCCTTCTAGCCATCTTCTCCCCCAAAACAGCTGCCCCTTCCCCATTGAGGTGCAGCCCATCCCTACGGTAGAGCCTGTAGCCGACAGAGAAGTCGGCCAATACTGTAAATAAGTCTCCCTGTAACCTGTATTATACATGTGTGTATGCAGCCTTAGGCTGGTTTCAAACGAGCGAGTGTCACGGTCCAGACTCGCAGCGCAGCACCCGTCCTGAACTTCCAGCACTGCTGGGGTCGCATAGCATTATATTGATTTATGATGCTATGTCACCCTTACAGTTCTGGAATGTATTAGATGACACTGACATAATGCTGTCACTTTTATCCAATACATTCCAGACCTCTAAGGGTTATATAGCATCATAAATCAATATAATGCTATGTGACCCCGGCAGTGCTGGAAGTTTAGTACAGGTGCTGCGAGTCCGGCACGTGATACTCGCTCGTCTGAAAGGGGCCTTACAAGAAGAGGCCACTTGCAGATGGCTGTAATAATTGGACCTCTGATGATTCTGCTAAACCGATCTTGAAAGGCCCAAAAAATCCTTTTCAGCTAAGGCCCAGTTCACACATCAGTTATTTGGTCAGTTATTTCCATCAGTTTTTGTAAGCCAATACCACGAGTGGAAGCTACTCACAAATAAGGTATAATGAAACTGTTCTGTGTTTTTGACCCGCACCTGGTTTTGGCTCACAACTGATGGAAATAACTGATTAAGTAACTGACGTGTGAACAAGGCCTAACCTATGAAGAGGACACACTTTGAGCAGTACTTACCCTTAAGTCACTCTGTGATCTCAGCTGGGATCATGTTGGCACCTAACTGGCTGCAGACTCTTCCTCTGATGTCATGACTGGATATACTACATCTGGGATCAGCACGCCAGCTTTTTGAAACGACAACTCCCATGCATGCACAGCTGGCTGTTCGCCATGGCAGTCCCATTCATTTCTGTGGGATCATCGCTACTCAGCGATCCTGGCCACTACCAGTGTCGCCGTGCAGCCCTTGCCTAACACCCATAAAAGTGGAAGGAGGAAGAGTTGTAGTTTCAGAACAGCAGGAGTGCTGGAGGTTGCTGATCCCTGTACTATATCATCTCTACCCTACATGAAGTTAAAGGAGTTCTCTGACCTGTATTTAAATAGCCTCTTTCAGATAAGCTGTGGAATGAAGACATATTGAGCAGTACTTACCCTTCAGTCGCTCTGCCGATTCCCCTGGGATCACATGATTAGGGATGAGCGAAGTTCGGGTCTGTGGACACGGGATCCTTAATGCAATTCTGTGGTAACTGGAACTCGAATGCGAACTTCTAAAATAGATGTTCACTCATCCCTACACATGGCCATCCGCCTGCGGACCTTTGCTCTGACCAGATGTGCTCCTCTTTCTGTCTGTTCAGCTGTGTAATGTAGATGTAGTAGACTAGGAAGAAAGAGGAGTAATCCCAGACAGACTTGAGAAGCAGGGCTTTGTGGAGGCCATATCATCACATCCCGGACTCCTTTTCCTCCTTTACACTGAAGATAACTTTTAGGGCCCTTTCACATGACCGTATGCCCTCCGAGATATACGGTCCATGAGTGGGCCATATGTCCCGGAGCGGCATCGGTCGTGCGCACAGCATCATAGATTACAATGATGCTGTGCACGTCGGGCCGCCCGCGGGGCTATTGTCCCGCACTCATAAAATCATGAGTGTGGGACAACAGTCCCGCGGGCGGCCCGACGTGCACAGCATGATTGTAATCTATGATTACGCTCACGGACCTTATGTCTCGGAGGGCATACAGTATTGTGAAAGGGCCCCTAATGACATTGGCTGTATGTTTGGGGTCATTTTCCTGCTACAGAGTAAATTTGGAACCAATCAGACTCCTCTCTGATGGATATGTATCGGCCTGTATTTCACAGCATTGAGGACACCATTAATCCTCCTGACCTAATCCCCAGCTCAATTTGCTTAAATGTAGACGGTAATGTACACTTGCTGTAGCAGGGTCCGACGGGGGAACAGCCTGCCGGATTTGTGCTAATGCCAGCTCACCATGCCGCTGGAAGGCTGCTCTGGCCCCATTCACTATAATGGAGGTGGGCCCAGAGGTCCAGCCGCAGCATGGCAAACAAGCCGAGTGGCAGCTGGACAATAAGTACAGCATGGGATGGTGGGCTAGCGTTAGCACGAATCCGGTAGACTGTTCCCCCCCCCCGCCGGGCCCTGCTACAGCAAGTGTGAAAGTAGCCTTAGGGCTCTTTAACATCATCTTTGACATGAGCCGAATCAGTCCGAGAAATCCGCAGCGTGTAGGATTGCCAAGCCCCGTTCTGGACAGAAGAGGCACGGAGCAGTAACATGATTGATAACGCTCTGTACCTCTCTGTAATCTTTTTCTACAAAATCACAGTGACAACTTTATCTCACTGTGATTTTGTAGTAAAAAGATCACAGAGAGGCACGGAGCATTATTAACCATGTTACTGCTCCGTGCCTCTTCTGTACAGAACGGGGCTTGGCTCTCCTACACGCTGCAGATTTCTCGGACTGAATCCGTTTGTGTGAAAGAGCCCTTAGGCCCCATTTACACGACCGTATATTTGCGGGCCCGCATTACTGAACACACGCCGTGCGGCCCCATTGAAAATGTCTATACTTGTCCGTGCGCACGGACAAGTATAGGACATGCTTCAAAAGAGCCACGGCACAGAGCTAGCTCCGTGCCGCGGCTCCCGGCCCCATAGAGGTGAATGGGGCCGCATCTATTCCCGCATTTTTGCGGATAGATACGGCCCCATTCATACGGTCATGTGAATGGGGCCTTAGTCTCCATATTTCCAGGTCCAATCCATGGATCTCACAACTCACATGACTTAGGCTGGGGCTAGAGCAAGTCCCATAGAAGCCCATTATGTGAGTGAATATGGCTGTGTAGCAGTGCAGTCACTAATCTGAAAGAGGTCGCAACTAGAGATGAGCGAATGTGCTCGTTACGAGCACTGTAGTGCTCGGCTCCCCTGCGAACAAATGCCCGCAGGCATTGCGGATCCGTCCTCAGCTGCATGTAAGTCAATGGAGACGGATCTGTTTGGTATGACACGGATCTGTTTGGTATACCACACGGATCCGTCCCCACTGACTTTCAGTCGGGTGAGGAGGACGGATCTGCAATGCCTGCGGGCATTGCGCAGGGGAGCCGAGCGCTACAGTGCTCGTAATGAGAACGTTCGCTCATCTCTAGTCGCAACCTTCGCATCATGACTTCTCAAAAAAAAAAAAAATCTCACATTGCTGGATGATTTTTGATAATAGGATCACGGCCATTTGCAACTTGCACTGCGCCCCGTTCACTTGTGAGGGTGCACTGCTATACAGTGATCTTTGGTCATGTGACATCTGTCTTGGCCTACCCTTAAAAGGAATCTGCGGCTAATTTCTTGTCGCCAGATGCCACGGGTCAGCTTCAGTTCTTGCAGACGTCTTAACAGATCAGAGCAGTTCTGGCAGTGCCACAGCTTGAGTAGAGGGTGGGAATGGCTCTGGCTGCAACAGTTATTCACAGTGGCAGTCCTCACACTGATGTTCTCCTAGGGCCGTACAGTGGGAGGAGGGCACACCCTTTCTTCCCTCGGGATACCTTTAAGGTACTGGTGCAAGTCAGTGGATGTTGGTACTGTGGCTGACTAAAGTGCAGAATGGGTGTTGTATCCAATGGTATCATACAGTGCAAATCTTCCCAAATAGCGATGTATGGATATAAGATTGGGGTTGTAGTACTCCTTTCCTCTCTCTTTCCCAAGTCTTTCTTCCTTCAAAATCAAAGGCTGGCAATAAGATACATGCAAATTTGTCTGTAATTCCCAGCGTAGGGGTACAGGGTTAAAGAGGACCTGTCACCTCTCCTGACATGTCTGTTTTAATAGCTTCATGCATTTCCCCATGTATTAACCATTCTGGAGGATCTATTCTTATGTCCATATGTTGTGCCATTCCTTTATTATTTCTACTAGAAGTTATAAATGAATTGCTATTAACCTTCAGTAAGGGTACAGAGGGAAGGTAACCATTTGGGGGTGTGTACCTGCACAGACTCACTCTATCCAATCAGTGCTGCCATGCTCAGACTGTGCAGGGACACACCCCCAACTTGTTACCACCCCTCTGTACCCTTACTGAAGGCTAAGAGTAATTCATTCATAACTTCTAGTAGGGATAATAAAGGAATGGCACAACATAGGAACTTAAAAAGAACTGCTCCAGAACTGTTATTACATGGGGAATGCATGGAGCTATTAAAACAGGCATGCCAGGAGCAGTGAAAGGTCTTCAAGATAAGTGTGGAAGGGTTTATTAGCAAAGTACCACTCCCTGTAGTAAAGTATCAGCCTTAACCTCTTCCCGACCTTCCCTGTACATGTAAAACGGAAGTCTGTTTTTTTTTTTTTTTTAAATGGCGGCCGCTCGCAAGCATAGTGGAAGCCATATCTGCCAGGTTTTTTGCCATTTCATACAGCAGACACCTGAGGCTAATGTCTGTGATCGTCAATAACGTAAACTGCAGGCATGTAACCCCTCAGATGCAGTGGTCAAATGTAAGAAAAACCTGGAAGTGCTGTGCTTCCAGCCTGGAATGGCTCCCCCACGTCGCAATTAGGGAAGCAGTTAATTCGTTGTGGAAGTCTGGAGCCTTCTAGAGCAGTGTTCCTCAACTCCAGTCCTCAGGGTCCACCTAATGGTCAGGTTTTCTGGATTTCCTTAGTATTCAGCAGGTGATATAATTAGTTTCAATGCATCAGGACTTATCACAGGTATTCATTCTGTGGGATATTCTCAAATCATGACTGGTAGGTGGGCCCTGAGGACTGGCGTTGGGGAACACTGTTCTAGAGGCTCCGACACCTTTCACTGGTATATTCCAATGTATATACTGCAGGAGGCAGCACTACATTGTAACATACTGAATCTTCTATTTATCAATCAATTTAATTTCATTGATAAATAAAGTGGAGATCTGATGATTGCATGTTGTTAGGCCCTTGTGGGCCTAAAAAAAAAAAATAGCAAAAGTTTTTTAAAATATTTAAAAAAAATATATATATATAAGCATATATATAAGCAAAAAATAAGCATCATAGGCATTGCCGCATCTGAAAATGCCTGTATTATTAAAGTCTAAAAATATTTATTCCATATTGTGAATGTGGTAATGGAAATTACAATGGCTGATTTGTCATTTTTTTGTTACTTCATCTCAAAATTGAAAATAAGTGAAAAATTGAATGAAATGTGATCAAAAAGTAATACATACCCTAAATGGGTATCAATAAAAACTATAGATAATCCAGCAATAAATAAGCCCCCACAAAGCTCTGTAGACATAACTATATAAAAGTTATGTGGGTCAGAATATGGCAATAAAAGAGAGACGATTTTCCAATCTGTTTTTCATTTTTAAAATACAAGAAAAAACTATATAAATGTGGTATTGTTGTAATTGTACTCACCCATAGCGTGAGGGGGCAAGGGTCAGTTTTACCGCATATGGTGCCAAGTCCTGCTGGAAAATAAAAATTTCATCTCCAAAAAGCTTGTCGGCAGAGTGAAGCGCTCTAAAATTTCCTGGTAGACGGCTGCACTGACTTTGGTCTTGATAAAACACTGTGGACCTATACCAGCTGATGACATGGCTCCCCAAACCATCACTGATTGTGGAAACTTCACACTAGACCTCAAGCAGCTTGGATTGAGGCCTCTCCACTCTTCCTCCAGATTTTGATTTCCAAATAAAATGCAAAATTTACTTTCATCTGAGAACAACACCACTGAGCAACAGTCCAGTTCTTTTTCTCCTTGACCCAGGTAAGACGCTTCTGGTGTTGTCTATTGGTCATGAGTGGCTTTACACATGGAATGCGACACTTGTAGACCATATCTTGGATACGTCTGTGTGTGGTGGCTTTTGAAGCACTGACTCCAGCAGCAGTCCACTGCTTGTGAATCTCCCCCAAATTTAGGAAAGGCCTTTTCTTAACAATCCTGCAGTTCTCCCTGTTGCTTGTGCACCTTTTTCTACCACCCTTTTTCCTTCCACTCAACTTTCCATTAATATGATGCAGCACTCTGTGAACCGCCAGCTTCTCTAGCAATGACCTTTTGTGGCTTACCCTCCTTGTGGAGTGTGTCAATGACAGCCTTCTGGACATCTGTCAAGTCAGCAGTCTTTCCCATGATTGTTTCACCTACTGAACCAGACTAAGGGACCTTGTTAAAGGCTTAGGAAGCCTTTGGAGGTGTTTTGGGTTAATTAATCGAATTTTTTGAGATAATGAATTTTGGGTTTTCCTTGGCTGTAAGCCATAATCAACATTAACATAAATAAACATTTGAAAAAGTTCACTCTGTAATGACTCTATATAATATATGTGTTTCACTTTTTGAACTGAATTACTGAAAAAAACAACTTTTTGAAGATATTCTAATTTATTGAGATGCACTTGTAAATGGAAACATTAGCAACACTAGTACTTCATGTATTGGCAGCCTAAAACCAGTGTGAACAGCTTCTAACCAATACGAATTACAAATAAAAATGAAATATTTGGGGACAGGTTTTCACTAATGATGGAATAGTTCTGGGATGAAACTGATAATTATTCTTCACAATGTGATGATCTGGGTAAGGCTGAATCCTAGAGGAGGCTGCTGCTATCTCCTCCATGGTGCAGCACACATTTATCAGAACCTTCTGCTGTGATTACTGGCTTTCTCGGCAGGAAACAATGGTGCAATACATCCAGGGAACATGTGCACACCTGGAAGCAAGCGGGCCGCTGAACTATAGAGGGAATAATCCATGAATTATAGACGACGCACTGGGCCCCAGAAGCACAACGTGAAACGGTCTTAGATATGGAAGCTGCAGTGGGAACATAATCTGTATTCCACCAGCATACAAGGTGCGAGGATCTCTGAAGTATACCTTACAAGTCTGATATATTAATGTGATGTAAGATGCTTCATGTTCAGCGCACAGAGGACGTCGGCAGAGGTGGAAGATTTAGACGTTCCTTTCCCAGATAAAAATAAACCTGTTCATGAGCTCATTCCGATATGATCTTCTCTACTCTCATGTAATCCACCTTTAAGGAAGTGATAACCCAGGACAAAAACAAGATGCAATGGGTGTGTAGCTAAGGAGCTATTCTGCAAGGTCCTGTAGATCACAAGCAGATAGCAAACTTTAAAAGAACATGTTCATCTTCCTTTACCATGTCCTCTCCATACCATGTATTTCAGCACTTAAAAAAAACATCAGGACAAGAGAAAAAGACCACATTGACCATCCAGTCTGTCTTCCTATTATATTCTTTTTATTGTTCTGTTAGGACAGACATCATATTATCCCAGGCATGTCTACATTCATTTACAGTGGTCCTTCAAGGTACAATGGCCTCAGGATACAATATTTTCAACATACAATGCTCTTTTCTGACCCACCGTAAGTTGAAACCAGACTCAACATACAATGTCTCAGACTCAGATCCAACCAATCAAGGTCACTTCTCTGGTAAAAATAGCTGGATTAGTTCCAGTTATCAGCTATTCCTGACTGGTATATGTAAGGACTCGTTTTATCGGTCTTAGTTATCTGCTTATTTTTCTTAAATCTTCATTTTCTCTCATCTTGGATGAGAACCAATTACTCAAATTACAATGGTTTCAACATACAATGGTCGTCCTGGAACCAATTAATACTGTAACTTGATGGACCACTGTACTGTTGACTTTGTCTTGGGTTCTTTCTGGAACACAATACCAAAACTACAGCGATGCCTGACACATGGAGCAGTGGAAGAGAGGAAGCATGGAGGTAGAGCTCTGCATAATGAATTAAAATTTCTATGCCGTTCAGTGACGAGTCTCTAAAATGTAGTGTCAGCCATTAGTGGTGCTGTCCTAACATCCGTTAGAATAAGGGTACGGCCATACGACCAGGTTTCCGCATTCAGTTTTAGAAGCCAAATGCCCCTTTCACACGAGCGGGAGACTCGCAAGTCTCCCGCAACGCATCTACAGGGCTGAACTCGGCACTGACTGGGATCGCATATAATGCTATGCGATCCCTGTCAGTGCCGAGTCCAGCCCTGTAGATGAGTTGCGGGAGACTTGCGAGTCTCCCGCTCGTGTGAAAGGGGCAAAAATCAGGAGTGAATTCAAAAAAGTGAAGTCGTATCTGTCCTTTATACTTTCTCTCCTTTTATGATCCACTCCTGATTTTGGCTTCCAAAACTGCATCAGGAAATCTGACCGTGTGGCCGTATCCTAAAGCTTCTTTCACACAAGCGAGTTTTCTGTCCAGATGCGATGCATGCAGTGAACGCATAGCACCCAGAATAAATCCTGACCCTTTCATTTTAATGGGTCTGTACACACGAGCGTCGTTTTTCACGCATCATTCTTGCATTCAGGAAAAATCGCAGCATGTTCCATAGTGTGCATTTTTCAAGCAGCTCTAGAAATGAACGGGGCTTGCATGAAAAACAAAGGGTTCCAGATGTAATGTGTTTTCCACTGATGTAGGTTGTTATCCTTCAGTTTGTCTTCACCCACGTGAAAAATGCTTGCAATCCAGACAGCAAAAACAGAAACACTGAACGCATAACCTGTTGCATATTATATGTTTGTACCTAATCATTATCCACATTATGGATTCTTGGTGATTGTCTTATCAAATGGAGATTCTTCTATCGTAATTATTGTCTGAAGACCTCCTGCGTTTAGCTTTTTTAACTTGTTGGTTTCCAATAAAGTTTTATGTATATTATTCTGCGATTTCTGGCGTGCGTCTATTTGGGCCAGTTGCTTTTTGGTTCTCTTGATACAAATGAAACACTGAACACAATCACAGACAAAAATGATTCAACTTGTGTGCAAAACCATCAGTTTTATCCTGAACAGATATTGACAACATTCGTATCGCTCGTGTGAAAGAGGACTATCAAGGCTATGTCCACATGTGACCAATTAGCTACAGATTTGCCATCATGGATTTTTATGGGGCAAATCTGGAGCGTTGAACAGTACCAGCAAAGTACATCATGTTAATTTATGCTGCAGGTCTCCCCGACAGATTTCACCCTTTACAATCAAAAGGGTGAAGTCCATAGCAGATTCTACAACTGGGGGGCAAAGAAGAACATCCCCAAATTTGTTCAAACAGATTTCCTGAATGTTTGAATGACATTACTTGTGTTGGTGGGGGGGGGGGGGATCTAAGAGGCATGATAAGACTCTACCAATTTCAGGAACAAATATGTCTCACAGATGGAATCATTAATGCAATTTTTGATCACATTTGTTCAGCCAAATACAGGAGTGGATAATTTTCCATTTGCTGGATCCTCTCAAAAATCTGCCACAAAAATTGCTTGTGTGATTCCAGCTTTAGGTCTTTTTTGATCAAAAGGAAGAAGCAGATCTTTGCACGTGGGGAACATTTCCTTAGACAAAATTTCTTCCATCCTTTGTTTCAAGATTTAATCCTCATACTGGTACACCCAAAATAAATATAAAGGAAGAGCAGATCTGAACATGATGTGAAAGGCCCCTAACTGTGAAGTTGGCACTACAAGGTAGATCTGAAGAAGTGCTGGTGTTGGAGATTTTGATGGCCGGTAGTATATCCAAGCTTGGCAGTCTCTTCAGTCTAAGAATGGTATTCTAAATGTTACTCATGCCACTGAATAATTATTTTCTGCACTAATGGTTTCAAACATGACCCGCTCTGTTTAACCCTTCACCAAAGGGGCTGCAAGACAAACCCACTTAGCATGTAAACATACAAAGACGACATGGTGCAATGTTTATTGAGAAGATTCAGAGTGTAGAAGAAAATCCGAACGTTCATTTACATTCTAGTATTTAACCTCAGAATAACATTTACATTTTCAAGCTGAAATATGTACACAGAATTTTTTTTGCAGTCTCTTCTCACTGTGAGGAGATGTAGCAGTAAAGAAATTATAGCAGCTTCAGACACTGAGTGTTAAAGCTGTCACCTTCCTTGACAGCTACCGCCTCCAGCAGAGCTTGCTTCTTCTGCATACTGCGGGAGGACTCCAGCTCATACATAGTTGTCAAATTGAAGAGAACACTCTCGTGGAGATAGTGTTTGGGGTCCTGCTGAACCAATCCTTCCAGATGCCTGAGGGAATCCTTTAATTTGCCCAAATAAAGCAGGCAGACGGCTGCATTGTTATTTGCCTGGAAAACAACAGTTTGGGAATGAGACGCAATAAAGCAAAGATCGATACCCTCATCAATGATGCTGACTGCAGCACACGGCTAGATGTCCTTGCTGGCTTTTAGCTTCCCACAAAATGATACTTTTTTTCCCCCATCATTTATAAAAATCAAGAAAATTAATAATGGGATATTAAAAAAATTAACGAATCAACAATAAGAATGTGCCAAAAAATACATTTCCACTATTCTCCAGAACAATAAAAGATGGGATATTTGTGGGCTGCAATACCACCACCTTCCTAAAATAGGCTGTAAAAATTATAGCGCTCATGCTCAGTTCTGCACACGAATGAAGACTTTGCAGGGCTCTGCTGTTTTTGGACCAATTTATGGTATACTTGAAGGTGCTGTCCGACCCCCAACACAAAATTAATAAAGGGCCAGAACAGGTTTATAATAAAGAAAAAAGCAGCGCTGTAGTTACCAGCTCTGACCACTGCACAGTTGATGAAGCTACAAGGAAAGAGCTGATCAGTAGGGATGAGCATTCCATCATAATAGAAGTCTATGGGCAGCATAACTCATCCGGACGGTTTCCGTTATGCAGGAACCTGGTTGCATCCATTATACGGCCCATAGACTTCTATTATGACGGAATGCCTCTTATAGTGGTAACGGAATCCATAATGGAATTCAGGCTAAACCTCAACTTCAAAACATGAAGTTCGCTGGTCCCTACTGGATCAGTGGTGGTGCAGTGTGTTGGACCCCGGCCGATCTGATATTGATGGCCTATCCTAAGGAGGCTGCTAAAGGTGCTTCAACTAAGTCCCGAGTAAAGGGTCTGAATACTTATGTCAATGCAAGATTTAATAGTTTTACCTTGTCAATAAATTAGCAAAGATTTAGAACATTTTGGAGCACATTTGTTAAGACCTGTGTTTTAGACGCTTTGTTGGCTCCGTTCTAGCGATATGCCCCAATGTATGAAATGACATCCCTTTTAATGACCCATGTAGATATACTGCTTACAAGTCACTTACCACAGTATTCGTGGGGTCCAACTTCAGAACCTCTGTGAAGAATTTATGAGCTTCTGAAAAGTTATTCTGACCCAGATGTAGAAAAGCTCTGGAAGGGGAAACATATTGTGAACAAGCTGAACACTGTGCAAATGGATATGCAGCTATCTGCTCGTCAAGTCTTTATACATTATACTCGGATTTCCTTTTAAATACAATGTTTTTTAAGATTTCCTTTTTTAAATACTATAAAAAAAACCAGGCATCAGGTGAAGAGTGGGTTAAAAAGAAGCAATACCTCACTGTTCCCCTACCAATCTGTACCTAGCTGCCCAGGTCCCCACTGGTCTCTACTTCCTGACCCCATTTTGACACACAGCAAAGGCTTGGAAATGCTCACTCAGCCAATTTCTAGCCACATTGGAGACTGGCCTCAGCTGGTGGCTGAGTGAGTGGGCATTTCCTGTATGCCGACAGGAAGTAGAGACCAGCGGTGACCTGGGCAGCACTGGAAAGGAAGTGGCCCACTTTAACCCCACTGTGTGCAATTTTTTCACCCTAAAGTGACCCTCCAGTTCCTTATTGATTGCGGAACGGACAGAACACTTACATGGTGACCTCCTTTTTATCTTTTCAGCTGCAGATCCGTTAGTTCCTTTGCTCCTCTTCTGCCATCCAAGATGGCAGCACCGCTTCTCAGATGACCCGATGAACACTATGCATTGGCAGTCCAAGACATTTCCTGCTATCCTCGGATTAAATAGCACTGCTCACGAGCAGTGCTGGCCAATCCAAGGGCAGGGCTGGAGAAGCAGAAAGTTGCTTGGATTATGAAATACACAGAATGCATCAGGCAGTCTGAGAAGTAGAGCGGCCATCTTGGATGGCTTAAGAGAAGCCCAAGAATAGGTAGATCTGCAGCTGAAAAGATGAAAATGAGGTCACCATGTTTTTGTTCTTTCCTCAATTACATCATCTGCTCCTACAGAGTCCCAACATAAAACGGAGAACAAAGGAAGGGTCCTGAGTATCAAGTGGTAGAAAATCTAACCTAGTGAGAAGCCCCCTTGGTTCAGATAACAACATGTAGAAAGTGGCACCTGAGTAAAAACATTTATATCCTGGTGACCCCTATACACACTCTGCACCTACCTGTTCATCAGATTCATAATCTTATTGTGCGTTTCATCTTTATTTACGAGATTCTGGATCACATTCTCTACGTCTTGAAAATACTTCTCGGCAGTTTTTATGTCTCCAATCTGAAAAATAAAGGTCATTTAAGTATTAAGCATATAAGAGGCTCCCTAATTTAGAAGGCCCTATTAGGGAATTCTGAGATAACCGAGAGGGTCTGCCATTCAGGCCCCACATCTTGTACAGATGGCTGCAGACTGTCAGTGGATTACATAGACATTTGTGAAGTACATATTTAATACTTCAATCAGCAGCTACAATCTCTATGGAGGAGCAGGAAAATCCAACCTCATTTATTGTATTTTAAGTTAGAATTTCAATTGCCTGCTTCATGTCAATATTTTTGTTCATAATCCACATTCATATACAATTGGAGAGGAGGGAGATTTCCCTTCTTATAGTTTTCTGCTCGGTATATATAATTATGGAGATTATGAACTAATTAAATTACTTTCACTTTTCCCCATCTAAATGCACCGGTTATTCCAGCAACGTTAAATGTTCAAATACAGCACACTGTACAAAATGAAATGAAAGAAATTCTATAATTCATCCTAATCTTCCTGGTTCCCAAATACAAAAAGCCAGAAAACTGTGACCTATATGCAGGTGTGAGATAGCCTACAGGCATGCAGTCTGATTGGCCAGCTCTCCTGACATGTCTATTTTAAGAAATGTTTACTTCCCCCATGAAATAATGGTAGAGCAGCTTTCCTCAGAAATCTACGCTGTTACAGCCCTCTGTTATGGCTCCTGGAAATTAATAAATGGAAAACTGGGCATTGGGTGTTACCCTTGTCATTGGGATATGTTCCTACAAAGTCTGACACTGCGAGCAATGATCTGACAGTATCAGGCTGACAGATAAGTGGAATAGTAACACCAGGTTATCATATTATTCATACATCTCCGGGAGGAGTAACAGAGGAGCAGCACAATGCAGAGTGGAATATAACTACCTACTTTATAGCAAGCCTTGTAGCTACAATCTATTCTTCAGGCTAGCTTAGCTGAATGTAATCATACCATTCACTTAGTGGTCTGTTGTTTCATTCTGGATTAAAATAGTTTTAATCCACATGCAAATGAGCAGTTAAGTGCACTGAGGGTGGAGCCAAGCCTTTCTGTGCACCCTTGCTCCTCCTGCCAGCCCTCTTTTTTCTTGTTTGTCAGGGCCAGATTCCTGTATAGTCATGTCGCCTGGGCCTGTCAAAAAAAAAAAAAAAAAAAAAGAGGGAGGGGCTTGCAGAGGAAGCAGGAGAAGCAAGGGTGCACAAAAAGGCTTGGGCCTGCCCTAGGTGCACTTAACTGCTTATTTGCATATGGATTAAACGTAATACTATCAATAAAATGCATCATTAAATTCAGCTGAGCTAGCCCTATAATGCATTGTGCTTGGTTTAACACTCAATTTGCTGGTGACAGATTTCATTTAAATGACATTCATTGGCTGAAAACACCTGTGATGTGAACTATGGGTGCTGACAGTACTCATCTTCTAAAAAAATAAAGATGTCTGTGCAAAACTACAACTCCCAGTATGCCTGCACAGCCTACAGCTATTAGGGAATGCTTGGAGTTGTAGTTTTGCGACAGCTGGAGGGCCGCAGGTTGAGCATCCGTACTCTATAATGTAATGGCAGCAAGCAATGACATACGGAGTGACCGCCCTGTACACACATCCATGCATGTACTGCACACAGGCCACAAGACTATTTCCGGAGCTCATGTGGAGGTTTCCGTTTCTTTCCTCTTAGTTCGAGGTCAGAGTCTGTGTAATATACCGCCACATAGACTGTATGATTAGACATCGGCTCTGCTCTCCTTTAGATGGCCAGAGGCCACAGGAGGGAGAAGAATGAACCGTTTTTAGACGTCTTTTTTTTCTAGCAAGCCAAATGAGATAAGAAATCAGCAATCCCGTTTTCTCTTTCAATCATTTTAGTCTGAATTAGAGAGCAGCAGGAGGGTTACCGCAGAACATCTAGGATTAATGAGCCAATAAGTAGTGCACAAAGTTCTTGTTTCTTCAGATTTCCTGAAAGCCGCAAGCTCAGGACAAGAAAACATGGCTAATAATGAAAGACACTGCAATGCTTACCAGATGGCGGAGCGCACTGAGTGCCCAAATGATTGGGTCTGATATGTTCCCTGACCCCAGGTGCACATTGTAAGGTATTCTGATGCATCATCTGCACGAGATCAATAATTCTGTGCAGAAATCAGCTTTATGATCCTTTGTACAGAACAGGTTTACAACCTCTAACACTGTGTAGCTACATTGTGAAACCCAAAAATTTTAACCCAAACACCAGTTTTAAAGGGGTTGTCTCACGTTATCAAGTGGCATTTATCATATAGAGAAAGTTAATACTAATGTATAGTGATTGTCCATATTGCCTCCTTTGCTGGCTGAATTCATTTTTCCATCACATTATACTCTGCTTGTTTCCAGGGGTTATGACCACCCAGAGATCCAGCAGCATTGGTCGAGCTTGTACACTAAGAAAAAGAGCCCGCGCTGCAGCGGTGGCCGTAATCCCTGAATATGAGCTGTGTATAATGCGAAGGAAAAAAATTATCTATCTATCCATCCACACACAGCCATGACAGAGGCATATGCAGCTCCAGTTTGTTACACCACACCAGCAAAAAGCCCAGCAATTCAAATTGTATGAAGAGAGAAAAGCTGCATCTTTCATAAAGAGGAGGGAGGGATGTACTTCTATGCAGCTGATTCGATGCATATAATACCACTGCCTGTCAGTGTGCTGAGAATTCCTGCTGGGAGAAGGGAATAAAGAGCTGCCTCAAAATGTGGTAAACTAAAAAGTAGAAAAAAAAAATTGTATGGTAATTTTTCACATATACTTTTTGGGAGGATCAGCAGTTTTATTTCTTTTCTTTATAAACCCTTTCCTTTTTACCTTGTTAAAACATTCTGCAACAAGAGTGGAATATAAATTTACAGAGCCAAAATAAAAAAAAAAAAGCTTAAAGTGATGATATCTACAGTGAGAAAATAAAACAATGCTAGGCCGTATCCATCTCATCAGGTTTGGACTGATAGTGCTGACTAGCTGACAGACCTGTGACATATTGCAGTTCTCCCCTGCCAGAATGAGAGATGTGCCTATTTCATTGCAGGAGTTGTCAGCGCTGAAATCTCACAATCTTGTCAGGCTGAACCTGACCACATGCACAGATATCATATAACATCCTTTATCCGAGATCCCACAAACACATTCTGTATCTTTTATACAATCCTGACGGATTTTTCCACAATATTAAACTTATTGATGCTTTCAATTCACAGTACCAAACATCTTAAAGTACCCCACCCACAAGTTACTTAAAGGGGTTCCCAAGGATTTGCATATTGATGGTGGTCGGACTCTAGGCATCCCCCACCTATACCAGTTTGAGGAGGCTCCTTTGAGTACTGCGCCCCCCTCGCCGCTTACCAAGCACATCGCTGTACAGTGGATAGTGGCTGTATTTGGTATTGCAGCGCAAATGAATGGAGCTGCCCTTACGTCATGTGACTGATGAACGTGGAGTCCTATGGCCTAGAAAGAGGCCTAAGCGCTCAAGGAGTGCCGCAGCCTCTTCATACAGCTAATCAGCGGTGGCGGTGCCAGGAGTCGGACCCCTGCCAATCTCGTACTGATGACCCATCCTGAGGATACCTCATCAATATGTAAATCCCAGAGAGCCCCTTTAATTTCACAACGCTACCTACGGTATGTAGTATGTATTTTAGATAGATCAGGTACAGTAGACAGGTAAAATAGTTAGATAGTATGATAGCTACAGGGCTAATTGAGCAGGATAGGGGATAATTATTACCGCTGGGACCCACACCAGTCAAGAAAAAGGGCCCTAAATCCCATGGAGCTCACTCTGAAATGGACGGGGAGCTCCGGAGATAGCAAAGCGCTGTAAATGAATGGAGGCGCGCATTCCGACCAGCCGCTCCATCAATTTCATGGGGAGCTCCCCTGGGTATGGGGCCCCCAGCAGTAGGACCCACCACCAATCTAATAGTTATCCCATATCCTGCTGATAGGGGGTAACTTTTTGTAACCGGAATACCCCTTTATGCTTCTACTAGGGAGTCTATACTATCCTTCTGAAGCTTTCATAGCGCATTCAGCTTTATAGGTAAAATGTAGGTAAAAAGCTTCAGGATGTACCAGGACCCCAGCCTGACATGGAAGCCCTATAACCTGCAATCACCATAGCACTAACAGAGAAGAATCCCAAGTTGGGGGTGTTCTCATATCCTAACAGGACATATTTCATAAAGATATATATATATATATATATATATATACACACACGTTTCTACTATACATTGAGAGGATTTATCACACCCCCTATGACAGTTTTCTGGTGTGAAACAGTCACTAATTTTGGTGCAAGCCCTGCACGCACAAAAATCGGTCACTTTCTGGTGGTTTTGTGCCAAGCTCGCCACTTTCAAAACAGTGGGTGGCATAGGGCCCAGCCTGGTTAGGTCCACACATCTGTTATAACGTATGTCCAGAATACTGGTAGAAATCTACTTGAAATATACCGTACTTGAATGGCTGGCACAGATTTCAGTTCTGGTGCCCGGAAGGCCCAAGATATCCCACAGTTATATAAGAGGTGTGCGCCTTTTAATAACATGGCACATCTGATGCCAGCTGGACAGAGGTTAAAATGCTACTCTTCATAAATGCCCCCCTTTGAGTAACCATTTTTTAATTCAAGTAATGGGACACTGGACACATCAGGCGGACGTTCAGAGAGGGAATAAAAAGAACACCAGGGGGCGCAATAACGAGTATGTAACAGTATGTATGTATAAACACTGAATAATTTGAAGATCTCATACACACGACTGTATCGATTTTGCTTTCTGCAAAAAATGGATACAGGCCATGTGCATTCCACTTTTTTCAGTTCCCCACGTCCAGCCCTATGTTAAAAATGCCTTTCTTGTCCGTAAAACAGAATAGGACATGTTCTCTCTTTGTTGCGGGATGGACATGGTGTGCTGTCTGCATTTTTTGAGTCCCCCTTGAAATGAAGGGGTCTGCATCCAATCCTTAAAAAATGTGGATTGGATGCGGACCAAAACTATGGTCGTGTGCATGATTCCAACTGCATATTTGCCATGGTTTAGCAGACACACGTAATCCCTGTGCTTTTGTGGATATTTTAGGGCTGAATTTTCCTTCACGCTTCAAAAACATTACTGATCAGTGATCCTATTACTAAGCCAGTACTAACGCAATAAAGGGAACTATGTAAAGAAATAGGCATAGAAGGACCACAGCAAGTGATGATCCTGGCCGAGCCGCACAACCTGGACTCCTGGGCTGAAGACGGTGGCTTTGTATGGCCCAGTACAGCCAAGAAGGTCACAGTCAGCTGAAGGCCTATTGCATTCACACAGGAATACATGATATTCTGGACACCTGTCATGACTGATATGCCAACTAGTCTAAGAAACTAGAATAGCTCTGACAAGGGGATTATAGCGCAGTTTTCTAAGCCTTGGGCTCACACTTTCCTGTAAGACGGTAGCACAATCCCTCCCCCTCCCCCATTCTCCAGTGGGAGGCTTCACGCTCCCTACCTGCAAAAGATTCTGGCATCCTCATATCATTTTCAGACACTGCTGATCATTACCTAATAATTCTTATGTCCAGTTAACAGGATGAACACTAAAACAAATGAGGTCCCCCGAGGCTTCACTTTCCCAATATTTCATTTTATTTAATGATCCCATAACCAAAAGGAAGAAAATACATTGGTCGGCTTGCCTGTAATTACCTGAAGAAAAATCCTTCCGATGCCGCTCAGCAACTGCGGCTCCTGCTCGGGATAATACTGGATAACGGTGTGATAGGCATCGACAGCGAGAACGTAGTCCTGGAAGAGGAAACAAAGCATTAGCACATTACCTACTACACAGAGGACGTGTGCTGGGCAATCTACTGTATTAGATATGGTCAGAATCAACGGAGAGGAGTCAAAACTGGTACAAAGGAAAACTGGAGGAGGCTTCGGAGCCAGCACTGCATCTGTACTTGTGAACTCACCCTAGGGGCGCAAGCACACGAACATGTGCCACCTGTTCCGTGCATTGGGTCTGTGATCTGTCTGCACCACAAAAAAATAACATGTTCTATTTTTTTGCGGTGCGGAGTCGCAGACCGAGATGCCCAGGAAGCACTACGGAGCCTTCTGCACTGTGCCTCCACACCGTATCATCCAGATTGCTAGAATGGGTCTGCATCTGTAATACAGTGCTCCCACACAGCCAGTGCCCGTATACTGCGGACCCGCTGTTTGCAGCTGACAACGGCCGTGTGCATGAGCCCCAAGAGAGTAGTTTTCAGACTCAATTGATTGCTAAAGAGGCTGTACCAAGTTTTAAAATGGGATAAGAATAAGAGATAACTAACTTATTGGTGGGGTCAGGGACATACCTGCAATAGAGGCAGACCATGCGACAGCTATGGGGCCCAGGGGGAGGGGGTCCTGCACAGAACTTGCTTTTCTCTGCGCCGTGTGAAAACTCTGAATTTCCACACAGCTACCACTAGGGGGGGGGAGGGAGGCTCACTGCAAAAAGATTACTAAACTTCTATGGTAGTTGTAATAATTCCTAGTCACTGAGCTCCCCCTGGTGGTGGCTGCAGACCAGGGCTGTGGAGTCGGAGTCGGTGATCATTTTGGTGGAGTTGGTATAAAATGGACCGACTCCAACTCCTAAAATATATAATAAATTGGTACTTTTAGTTCAATGTGCTGAATATATTTTCATAAGAATTTGGGAAAATGGTGAAATGTCCTATAAGGCCCCATTCACACAACCGTATGAATGGGGCCGTATCTATCCGCACAAATGTGGGAATAGATGCGGCCCCATTCACCTCTATGGGGCCGGGAGCCGCGGCACGGAGCTAGCTCCGTGCCGCGGCTCTTTTGAAGCATGTCCTATACTGTCCGTGCGTCCGAGCGCTGCGGAACACACGCCGGGCGGCCCTCGTATATTTGCGGGTCCGCAGTAATGCGGGCCCGCAAATATACGGTCGTGTGAATGGGGCCTAAATGTCTGTTCTATTCCTGAACTAATGATCTAGGCTTTCAGTTGAGATGACTGTGTGCTGCCCTTCATGTAGATGCTCAGAAGTGAAACTCCTCTGCTACAGATCAGAGGAAAAAGGCACTGGGAAGGAATGGCTGCATTCATCTCAGATCTGCTAGAGAAAAGAGGATTAAAGGGGTTTTCTCACTAGTTACAAAGATTAGCTTTCAGCATAAAGGGACAGTTAAAGGAAGACATTTTCTAAATACAGTGGTCAGTAGATTTTACTTTAGTCATGAACTATAGACAGTTCAGCAGGTCTCTCACTGTACACAGGTTTCTATGGTAACCTGCAGACCAGAAAGACTGTTATCCGATTGGCTGAAAGCAAGAGTGACCTCAGTAAGGACTGAGAAGCATGGCTTTACCTGTAATTGTGTTAGAGATCACAATCTCCCGCTCTGTCAGAGTAAGTTAATATATGCTAATAACTGCTGGAGACCCCCCCCCACACGGCCTGAGGAGACAGAGTGAGTGCAAACTGCCTGTCGGCCAGTGAATCAATGTGCTGAGAAAACCCCTTTAGGGCAAGTACTTCTTAGTATATTTAAACTTTCAATAAACTGTGTATAAATCAATTGTCCAGTGCATGTTCTCTCTGTCTGCTTTATGTTTTAAGTTTGCTTTTCCTCTGAGCTGATGTTTGGAGAGGTTAGCTGCTCTGATGCCTTCTATATGCTGCTGATGCAAAAACATCTCGGGCCTTATGTATGAAAACTGTCTAGGTGTAGAAGTTTTTTGTTGCCCATAGAAACCAATTAGAGCTCCTCTTTTATTTTACATAGTGCCCTGGAGAAATGAAAGGGGAGCTCAGATTGGTTGCTATGGGCAACAAAGAAAGTCTTAGACATAGACAGTTTCCATACATCAAGCCCTTAGTGAGCTGTACCCAGAGAAGCCGGATACTGAAAGTTCAGAGAAAAGATATCTAGTAAAACATAGATTACAAACTTTTTGTCATGACATAGCTGTACTATTGATTTATGCAAAGTTTGTTTAAAGTTATCACTTAAAGGGAACCTGTCATCTCTGAAACACCCCCTGAACTAGAGTAAGCGGTGTATAGTGTAAGTGATGCTGAATCCAAATATGTAAGTTTTATCTTCATATTCGCTTCCATTCTGATGTTGTGCTCCCACAAACCAGCAGTAAAATGCACTCACTGGACTCCGGTGCTCACTCACATAATGGAGAGGACTCAAAGAAGAGTCCACTGAGTGCATTTTACTGCAGGTTTGTGGGAGCACAGCGTCGGAATGGAAGTGAGTATGAAGATAAAACTTACATATTCGGATTCAGCATCACTTACACTATACACCGCTTACTCTAGTTCAGGGGGTGTTTCGGAGATGACAGGTTCCTTTTAAACATGCGCCATGTATGAGGGAGTCGGAGTGGGAGTTGGAGTCAGGAGTCGGGGCTTTGGCTTACCGACTCCACAGCCCTGCTGCAGACAGTTAGCTTTGTAATACAAGAGAAACAGGAGATTTATCAATGTACTTTTGCCAGTTTTTAAGAAATATGGTGTTCAGAATGAGCGCCAAATATTTGAAGAACCTGTTCCATTTTGTTCCCCCGACACAAAAGTCAGATAAAGTGGGAGAGGCTGAAGGCAATTTTTTTTTTAAATTACAATTTGTATTTGGTCTTCTCGCCTGTATCAGGCAGCCTGCAAACTATAAAGGACAAGTTCTAAGGCTGGAAAAAGATGCAAAAGCCTCAAGTAAGTTGTAGTATGAATGTGCCCCAAAGCCACTGCAGTGATTGGCTGATCATCACCGGCCTGGATCATGAGACTCTTGGGATATTGTCTCTGGTTGCTTATTTCTCCTGCAGTGGCCACTACAGGGGAGGTGTAGTATTACATGAATCCATTCAAATGAACGGCCAGAGTCCGCCTGGGCTGCTGCTTGTTGGTGGCTCACAATTCTAGCTCATAAAGCGGGGGTCCTGACCTGGGGATCCCTACTATAAGGATGGATAGCAGTTGTCCTGATGATACAACACTTTTTATGGCTCCATTCACATAAAAAGAAAGCAAATATTAGTTTCTATAGAAAAAAGCATATTCAGAAGTGGATCATCTCCATCATCACCAACTGCATGCAGTTCCTTGTAAACCCTGACAGCTGCGACCCCCAAAACAATTTCGGTTCAGTTTCCTAAACCCAATACCAGTTATATACTTTGCTGCTATTCACTATGTGCTGCTGTATATCCTTACTATGCATGGGATGAAAGCGTCCTCAGCCACATTCAGAGCCGATAAACAACCATACCAGACCACATGAAGTGAACAGCTGCAATACAACTAATGGCCTCTAGATGGCAGCAGAAGTTCAGCAGCAGCAATGCCATATCTGCCCAGACAACAAAAGCCTCCTCACAGGCCTGCAATTGTCAGGAGAGACTTTCAACTAAACTCACCTTGACTATCACATTATAGCAGGTCTGAGCTGAAAAGAGAATTAAAACACTAGAGATGAACTGGACCCAGCACTTCCTAATTATAAATGGCTGGACTTCACCATACCAAAACCATGAACCCTTATCAGTGAGGATGGCGATAAGACGGCGATCTGACCCTGACCTGTTATATTAAGGGGGCCATGTAAGAAGGTCTATGCTACTTGCTTCGCATGCAAAAAAAAAAAGAAAAGAAAGGGATTTCTTTGGAAGCAAGAATTATGGCTAGTGAAAACTTAGGAGACTGTTCATAATGCTGGAAATATGTACCGATGTATGGTCATAATAGGGGAAAAGCTTCATGTCTCTATAGGGGATAAAGGTGCCATAGGGGGCTTTCGATGGTACCAGGCATGACAGATTGTCACTACAGGCTAGTGGTGGGGGAGAGGACTAGTATGTCTATTACACTGGGGGTTATCATATAGCAGGGGTAGGCAACCTCCAGCTGCTGTGAAACTACAACTCCCAGCACGCACACTCACTCAGCTGTTCTTGTAACTCCTATAGAAGTGAATGAAGCATTCTGGGAGTTGTAGTTTTATAACAGCGGGAGTGCCGAAGGTTGCTGATCCCTGTCATATAATCTCCATTCATGTGAATGGGGTTGTTTTGGCAAGAAATTTATGGATTTCTGAAGGCCTCGTTCAGATAAATTAAATTTTCTCCGACAAAATCTGCCACATGTGAGGCCTCATACACACGACCACATTTTTAGCGGTTTGCGCACAGACCCAGTCATTTCTATGGGTCTGCATAAAAAAAAAAGAAAGAAAAAGGGACAGCACATGATGACATCCGTGTGGCCAAGCTGCAAATTATACTAATTATAGAACTATTCCTGTTCTTGTCAGATTAGCGGACAAGAATAGGCTTTTTTACAGTGGGATGCACAAGGACCACATCCGTAATTTGCGGACCGCAAACCTGATACGGTCGTGTGCAGGAGGCCTAATACAGATGCTAAAATGCAACCATATTTACTGGAGTGACAGGGGTTGTGTCACTTCAGCAGATGACATTTATCATGTACAGGAAGTTATTACAAGGCACTTACTAAGGTATTATGATTGTCCATATTGCTTCCTTCTCTGTCTGGATTCATTTTTCCATATTATACCCTTCTTGTTTCCATGGATACGACCACCCTGCAATCCAGCAGTGGTGTTCATGCTAGTACTCTATAGGAAAAAGTGCCAGCCTATGCTTGCTCCCATGACCTCAGCACCTTTTCCTATGGTCTTTTTCCTATAGTGTGCAAGCGCGACCACCGCTGATGGATTGCAGGGTGGTCATAACCATGGAAACAAGCTGTTTATAATGTAATGGAAAAATGAATGAAGCCAGCAAAGAAGGCAATATGGATAATCACAATACATTAGTAAGTGGCTTGTATTAACCTTCTCTACATGATAAATGCCATCTGCTGAGGAGAGACATCCCCTTTAATGCAGGCTCTTCCCTAGAGGGGCTTATCTTGTCCTAGGTGTAGTCTTGTAATGTACTTAAAAGACTCAAACGCGACTTATTAAAATGTTTATGGGACAACAGCATCTCCTCATCCCATTTTTAAGCATAATCCTGATCACAATGCAGATGATACTATAAACCTCCATCCTCATATTCAGGAACATAAACTATCCGATGCTGCAAAACCTATAACAAACTGAAAATACTAAATCAGAACTGTGTTTCCAGTGGGTTTTCTCTACCCTGCCGGGTCCCTGGCCGCCTGACTCTACGTTACCACAGACAGGGGAGGGAAAACCATTCTAGTCCTTTATTAACCACCGACACATCAGACATTTGCTTCGCTTTTAGAAATACAAAGTAAAAAGATGTTTCCTGTAAATGATCGGCGGAATGTAATTTCCTTACAGTGAACTGAAAATGGACCTCATATATCAGGGGATAGCAACCGGTTGATATGTACTTATTACAAGCAGATTTGTGTGTATTTCGAGGCCGATTTATGGATTTCCACTGCGGACTCTTCACACAGCATGTGGATGAGATCTGTTTCAATCTCACGCACTATAAAATGCTTCAATTTTCCACCTGCAACTGGAAATCCGTCATATTCCCGCTGGGCTGTAACCTTAGGATGCCTGCACACGGTATCATGCGCATCAAGTGCTGGGTTCAGGAACCCTAACAGATAAGGCTTCATGTAACATGGGGTGAAGGGAATACAGATGTGGGGGTCCAGCTCTATTCTTTATGCTGGTGCCTGTATGAGGGGACTATAAACCATTGGGCAGCACGGTGGCTCAGTGGTTAGCTCTGTTGCCTTGCAGTGAATCTGACCAAGGCCAACATCTGTATGGAGTCTGTATGTTCTCCCCGTGTTTGTGTGGGTTTCCTCTGGGTACTCTGGTTTTCTCCCACACTCCAAAGACATACTGATAAGGAACGTAGATTGTGAGCCCCACTGGGGACAGCCTAATGCTAACGTCTGTAATGCGCTTAGGAATATGTCAGTGCATAAAATAAATAAATAATTGTTTTCTTCAGCTGAATGACCGGTACCCATGAATGGGGACAAGCCTGTATTTTGTATTTGGGTGGTGTCCAACATGGCGGCTGCCACACTGCCGAGAGTCGGCCAAAACAAAGCCGTACGTCCAGGTGATCTGCAAACAAAAGAAGTGCTAACTCGTTGTGGTTTGTTAATGGCCACGCCGATCATTAACAAACAGCAACGAGTTAGCACTTACTTAATCTGTGTGTTTTGGCTGTAAAGCGACTGCAGTGCTATAGCCGCAACGACACAACCCTTATGCCTCCACTCACCACTGCCGTATTTTTGGTCCACATCCAAATCGCACACGGATCCGTTCAATTCTATGGGTCCACAAAAAACATGCTGTCTGCATCCATATGTCCGTTCCGTAGCCCCGCAAAAAAAATAGAAAATTTCCTATTCTTGTCCGAACAGGCATTGTTACAATGGGTCCACAAAAAATAAATTCGGACGTATTTTGCAGACCGCAAAATACATACGCTCATGTGACTGCACCCTCAGACTGGGTTTCCAACCACAGAGGTATATATAGAGTGAATTGCAGCAGTTTCGTGTCTAGCACAGGAGAGAACACGGTTTTTATGTGCTTCACCTGTACTTGCCCCAAAACCACGCCAAATCCCAGTAAACCGCTGCAGTTCTACCGCACCCCAAACTACCTGCCTGTGCCCGCAATGTGGAGACCCAGCTTTAGAATAAATGCTCATTTAAAATATATGATTTAATCTAACGGGCTTCCTTGTCTACAAGTCTACGGCCGGATTCGGATGGATGTCATTGTGTGATCCAAACCCGCACAGTGCAAAGACCTACTAACCAAGTAAACTACTAACCAGCGCACACCATCTGAGCACCTTTCTTGGTTTTCCATCATCCAGACTCATTTAATCAGATGAATGTCTGAATACGTCCATGTTTTGCAGATGGACATCAGAGTAGAAGTAGCTCGAGTGGTTTGACCAAACACATTCGGCAGGGAACCAATCAGATGTCAGTATATAGAGGAGAATGATACTGTAAATGATGTATAATGTATTCTAAAATGGATGGGATGAACACAAGGAGGAATACACTGGAGGTGAAGAACATAACTTTCACTGTGCAGAATATATTCATCATCTTGAGACGTTTGTCCCAAAAACAGCAGCGAGCTTTACAATTTCTAAAACAGAAACTAACCAATCAGAGCCAAGCATAATTCCCACTTTTGGAATACATATTAGTGTTACCACAGATGACCAGTAGAGGTCAGGACAGGATGAGGAAGATGCATATGACTGTCTGGAGAAAGAATACATGTGCAGAATGTGCATTTGGATTCACAGAGCAGAAAACATGATATCCCATGCCCTCAACTACTGCCTAAAACCGTTCTGTATAAGCTGGAAATAGGGTAGGAGCTGTATAGTGCAGGTATACACACATATATATATACATACACACACACAATGACATAAGAATTGTACCAAGCTGTTACGCAGTGTGGTGGTGGGCACCTGAAACACTCCTGGTTGCTAAGTGACCAAATAAGTATAATTTTAAAATATATGCTAAGATATGAAAAATCTGTATCCTGGATGCTACCATAATTAAAGGGGTTGTCTCACATCAGCAAAATGCATTTATCATGTAGAGAAAGTTAATAACAGGCACTTACTAATGAATTGTGATTGTCCATGTTGCTTCCTTTGCTGGCTGGATTCATTTTTCCATCACATTATACACTGCTTGTTTCCAGGGGTTATGAGGTGGCCGGGACAGGAGCTGCTGCCTATGTCTGCTCCACGATCCCAACCACCAGAGAGGCCAGTGCTTTTTCCTATTGTGTCCAAGCGCGACCACCGCTGCTGCATTGCAGGGTGGTCGTCACCCCTGGAAACGGGCAGCATATAATGTGATAGAAGAATGAATCCAGCCAGCAAAGGAGGCAATATGGATGATAACAATACATTAGTAAGTGCCTGTATTAACTTTCTCTACATGATAAATGGCATTTGCTGAAGTGAGACAACCCTTTTAAATGAAAATAAAATAGGCTTTCAATAAAAATATTCCTTTGTCTCTTTGAAGGGCTCCTGGCCCATAACGGGTGCATGGTGCCCTATTGTCAGTGCTCATGCCCTTGACTCTGTAGCCAGTGCCCACTTTGGTCGATCTGTTTTTGTGGAGATCAGATTATTACTTTGCCTTGGATTTAAAGGAAACTGAACAAAATGAGCGTTGGATAAGCAAAGAATACAAATTTAGCGGTGTACTAGCATAAGCCTAGACTAGAATATTATATTACAAAAAGGTTATATAGTCAGTATACAAGGTAAAAGATATAATACGATATATATAGGAAATCATAGAGAATATCCGTGTAAAGGACTCCGGTTCTGTGCTGCCAGATGGCATGCGCTTGGCATTCTTCTCCGGTATATACGGTAACTCTGCAGTTTGCTGCCGCCCACGTACCTTCATCATTAGCAGACAGTTTGCCATGGAGTACATCACCCGGCCCAGACGTGACCTCCACAGCTGAACAGAGGCTGCAAAATAAGATCAGCTCGTGAATGTGCACAAATAAATTAGAGGTTCTTTCTAGCCATCAATCATTGGTCCTATGAATTCTGATTTAAAAGATCCCCCTTGTTAACACTGCTGGGTTTCAGGCTAGAATTTTTAATACTCTGTAGGCTCCAAGTCAAGACAAAAGGAGAAAGAGGCGAAAAAAAAAAAACACATTTTTTTTTTTCCACCCCGTTTTTCACTAAGGGACTGGCTCGAATAGTTCACGGATTAGGAATTCTGCATAAATGACGCAGCCATGCAAAACAATCAGCAACCTTCCCGGCTCCCCGGCAGAAATGCTAATTATAATGACATTAACCATTAGCATGCATACAAGGAAGCGTGCACCAGATGATATTCCGAGCATAACAGGATATGTGGATGCTGGTGGCATTTCTGAAGGATTGTAATGCCAGCGCAGACAGGGATGGGGGCGTCTGAGCCATATAGTTGTCAGCTTTTGGCAGCGTCAAACCCAAGAGAAACCGCTGAGCTCAACTACATCCCCCTATTGTTCTGTAGCTGGCAGCCTACATAGAGCTAAGCATCTGCCAATGTTACAAGATCAAAGAGGCTCACTAATCTTCTTGGTGCTGAAGGGACCAGCAACGAACTGGTGCACGGGATTACAGCGCATCCGTCAGACCAGTCACGAGCGCATACCTTCACCCCTCGCTGCGGGATCTCTCATTAGACTGGAAGCTCTTGGGGCAAGACAGCTTCCAATGTGTGATCTTATTTGTATCCCTAAGCAGCATTGTAACGGTATATTTTCACGCACACAAAACACGGCTCAGGAATATACATTACTTTTCACAGGTTTGTAATGTATATTTTAGATAAGAATTATGATGTGACCTATAGGAAGTTATAAAGAAAAGTGACAGGGATTGTATTACAATATCAATTTCCCACCTCTGCCTGCAAGTCAAAAAGACTATTATCATCTGGAAATTAAAATCCAGACTACAGACTGCTGTAAAAAGCCCAGCACCTGCAATCAGAAGTGAGGACGGGTGCAGCTCGCCCATACTGTATTCGCAACCGTGTCTGATACAGCGGCTCAGCCCCATTCTGGGAAAACCAAGTATGAACTCATTACAAAGGTGTTTTAAGACATTTCCCGGTATACAATAAGTCAACCTGTAACAGAAATTTAAATAAAAGACACAGTTCTCCAAGAACAGAAGCAAAACCATGGCGGTGCCTGTTCCAACGGCTAAGCTACAATACCAGACACAGACCCTGGACAGAAATGGAGCAGTTTGTGGGGAGAAAAATAGCAAATCCTTTTTTTACCTAGTCCTGGATAGCGCATTTAAAATGGTAGCAAGAGATGTAGAAAGGTTTAAAGGCTACTTTCACACTGGTGTTTCTTTTTTCCGGTATTGGGATCCGTCATAGGGGCTCAATACCCGAGGAAAACGCTTCGGTTTTGTCCTCATTCATTGTCAATGGAGACCAAATGTAACTGAACAGAACGGAGCGCTCCAAAATGCATTCCGTTCCGTTCTCATACGGGAGAGTAAGCTGCAGTTTTCTTTCTGTGACGGGATGCGGAACAAAACGGATCCGGCATGACCCATAATGCAAGTCAATGGGGACGGATCTGTTTAAGTCTGACACTGATACAATTGAAAGTGTATTTGTTCCCAACCTACTAGAACAGAAGGACAATCCACGTATTTCTGGCCATGTGGATCATTTTTTGATCAGCAAAGGCAGGGGCCCTGAAAAAAAAAACTTAAAAGTGGCCCCATGTTGTAGGGTGGAGGTCCAAATTGACAGAAGGCGGGGCAACACAAGTAGGCGGTATCAGCAAAACCATAGCGCAAAATACCATCCCATCAGAACCATATACCACAGAGCAGCAGAATATACTACCCCAAAAGCTGTCCCTCTGTGGTGGCCATTGATAGCTGCCATTTTCTGCTCTCCTCTTCCAGTTGTCTATGATTAAGATATGAAGCAGGGGGCTTAGGAGGTGAGGTGCAGGCCACAGCAGATGAATTCAGGAGGGCCTGTGAGGTTGCTGGCCGGGTACATGAGTACCTAATTCTCACAGCCTTAATTATCACTGAGAGCTCTGCTTAGGGCTCGTTCACATCACCGTTCAGCCCTTCTGTTCTCCTGCTCCGTTTAGGAGGAGGAGAACGGAAAGGTCGGATTTGGCATATAACTGAGCCGAACAGAGCCTAAGGGACCCCATAGACTATAATGGGGACTGTTAGGTTTCCGCTCAGAAGATGATTTTTGAAGTGGAGACAAAAGTCCTGCATGCACAACTTTAGTCTCCGCTCCAAAAATCATCTTCTGAGCGGAAACCTAACGGACCCCATTATAGTCTATGGGGTCCGTAGGCTCCATTCAGCTCAATTATGTCCCGAATCCATCCTTTCCGTTCTCCTGGTCCTATAACGGAGCAGGAGAACGGAAGGGCTGAAAGGTGATGTGAACGAGCCTTTAGAAGAGTAAGAGTACTGAGAACTCAATTACCAAAAAAACACACAACCAATTACAAAAAAAAAAAAAAAAAGCAATCTTAAAGAAGAACTCCCGCAAAATTTTTTATTCTCTGTACTGTTAAAAAGGTGCATGATATAATCTGTAGTAATTGTCATTTTCTTATCAGTGACTGTTTCTGTGAGTAAAAACCTTATTGTAGCTGTGTCATGTGACCAACTCCCTGACCTCCAACTGACCCAGGACAGAAAGCCAGTAACTGCTCTATTCATTCCTATGGGAGCCTCACTTCCAGTCTCATAGGAATACATAGAGAATTAGCCTTCCTGTCCACACATAAGTCTATGTGTGAGTTGGTGGGTCTAATTGCTGGTCACATGACACAGATAAGAAACTTCAGGATGATAGAAGTAAAAAATTCAGACACTGGTAAGAAAATGACACTAAGGGGTCATAAACACTTATTTAAGCCACATTCTTAGTAAGATAAGGATTGGGCTATAATGAGTGTTTATATTGTCAGAGAACAAAGATAAGGAGTCTGTCAGCTCCCAAACTGATGGAAAAGACAGAAAATCCACAGGCAGCTACTACAGCATCTCATCTCTGTACAGAAAAAAAAAGGCTCCATATTTTTAATATAGATCAACTGAAAAAATGATTATTAGCTCAAAATAAGTACAATGAAATAATCTAAATAATGCCCCTAAAGGTGTGCATGGCCTTTAAGGATAGAAAATGAAATCTGTCCAATAGGTTTGGAAAAAGGATCTGAACCTTGTTTTGACTTAAAGCGGTTCTCCAGGAATTAAGAAAATGAAAATACTTAAATATTACTTTATTATAATTATATTCCCAAATACCCTACATTAGTTATAATGGCTCGTTTTGTCTGGAGAGCAATCATTAGGAGGAACAAATTGGCCGCTGTCCTATTAGTACACACAAAACCTGTCCTAATCACACAGCAGGACAAGTTACTTCACAACACTCCCCTCCTACTTGTCAGGGATTATGATCCTGAATACAGATTTAGGAATGGAGTTCATGAGCAGATGTGGATAATAAGCAGCAGCACTTGCATGCAGTCTCCATTACCACAATCTGTCCTGTCCATCCTCTCTGTACTTCATCTCTCCTCATGAGCTCCATTCCCAAAATAATTCAGCTAAATATCTGACTAAACTGTATTCAGGATCATAATCCCTGACAAGTAGAGCAGAGAGGAGAATCAGGCAGCTCTTTACCTCAGTGTTGTGAAGTTACTTGTCCTGTGTGTTTAGGACAGGTTTTATGTGTACTAATAGGACGGCGGCCATTTTGTTTCTCCTAATCATTGCTCCCTAGCCAAAACGAGCCATTGTAACTAATGAAAGGTATTTGGGAATATATTTATAATAAAGTAATATTTGCGCATTTTCATTTTCTTAATTCCCGGAGAACCCCTTTAAGTGGAGACAGCGTGCTGACACAGCGGCTCAGCCGCTGTTCAAATACGGCGGATATGCTGCATATTTTCGGTCACAGAACTGCGTGCAGAAAATCCACAGCGTTTTCCAGTACTATCAAAGTTAAAGGCGTTCTCATCCATACGCGGAAATTGAACTGTGTTGCAGATTTTAAAATTGGAACATGTCAATTTATGCTGCAGATTTTCATAGCGCATTTCACTCACTACAATGCAAAAGAGTGAAATCCCTGCCAAATCAGCAAACGTATGATACCTTTTTTTCTGCTGCGGATTTCCTGCAGAAAATCTGCAGCATCTCAGTCACGTGTAGACATAACCTTGCTGCCACACCTTCAGGTTTTTTGATGCAGTTTTTGAAGAAGTTTTTGTGGATCATAAAAAGGATAGAAACTATTGAGAAAAGATACTATTCTCTATTTTGTAATCCTCTCCTCAACATGTGGCAGCACCCTTCTTCTAAGGTCTAACTGCACCTCTTCACTTTCTAGCCAGAGATGAATGTGACTTTAGGGCTCAAGCATACAACCGTATTTTGGGGTCTGCAGCCAATCTGGATTTTTTCTAGTGATTCATTTCTAGTGATTCGTCAAATTACAGAACATGTCCCATTCTTGTCTGCTTTGTGGACAAGAATAGGCAGTTCCATCAGGTACATGGCTGATATCCACATTTTGCATACCACACAATACATATCGTTGTGTGCATGGGGCCTTCTAGAAAGGATTACAAACTGACAATTGTGCTTTTATGTTTTGATCTGGATTTTAGCTTTTTTTTTTTTGTTTAGCACGCTATAGTATATGGACATGGTTGCAGAGTACAGAATGCAAAAAAAAAAAAAAACCCAATGAAAGCATGAATAATTCTGTCAAAGGGCATGAAATGGTATAAAATAGAAAACTAACCAGTACTTACCCTTTAAATCCCATGATGCTCCAGCACTTGCCACTCCTATGGTGCCTGCCTGTCTTGTAGCAATGACGTCACGTACATCATTCACATGACTGCTGTGGTTAACCACTGGCTGTACCTGCATGCATCACCACTGAGGCCACCGATTGGCTGCTGCAGTCACATGAGAGATGCTGGAATGACTGGGACCACCAGAGTGACAAGTGCTGGAACAACAGGTACTGGTTATTTTTTTAGACTATTTCCTGCCCAGTCAATTTTCATCAAATTTGGGACAACAGAATCTTTCACACTATCAAAGCAACAGACTGCGGGATGTTCTCCTGCGGTCTGCATCCTGTTCATATGAGTATAGTCTGTAAAACAAAGAAAGAAATCCAGAACAAAACACAATTATCAGTTCTGCAGTCTCCTGTCTGCCATATCCATGTCTGGCTGGAAAGTGTGAACTGGTGCGGTTCAGCTAATGGTTTGGTCCTCGGAATAAGGTTTCTGCTGCAGCACGCTGTCCGTCAGCTGAGGTTACGGTGGTTTCACACTTCATCCTAGGGCTGGGCGATTAATCGAATTAATTCGATTAATTCGCCCATTGCAAGCCTCACGATTTCATTTTTTAGGAAAATCGTGAATTCGATTTTCCTAAAAAATGGCGACCGACATATAAAATAAAAAAAAACCTCTCACCTGTCCTGCGCCGCACTGTCCTGACCGCATACAGCGTCAGGACGTAGTGCGCGCACTCTGACCTGACGCTGCACGCAGTCAGGTGACAGTGCAGCGCCGGGAGAAGAAGAAGGGCGCCGGACGTGGAGAGGAGCCGCAGCGGAGGACAGGTGAGAGATATTTTTTTTTTATTATTATGATGGTGGCAGAGTGGGCTGATCGGAGGTCTGAAGGGGGCACAATGGGCTGATGTGGGGGTCTGATGGAGCACAATGGGCTGATGTGGGGGTCTGATGGGGCACAATGGGCTGATGTGGGGTCTGATGGGGCACAATGGGCTGATGTGGGGTCTGATGGGGCACAGTGGGCTGATTGGGGTCTGATGGGGCACAGTGGGCTGATCTGAGGTCTGATGGGGCACAGTGGGCTGATCTGAGGTCTGATGGGGGCACAGTGGGCTGATCTGAGGTCTGATGGGGGCACAGTGGGCTGATCTGAGGTCTGATGAGGGCACAGTGGGCTGATCTGAGGTCTGATGAGGGCACAGTGGGCTGATCTGAGGTCTGATGAGGGCACAGTGGGCGATCTGAGGTCTGATGAGGGCACGGGGCTGATCTGAGGTCTGATGAGGGCACAGTGGGCTGATCTGAGGTCTGATGAGGGCACAGTGGGCTGATCTGAGGTCTGATGAGGGCACAGTGGGCTGATCTGAGGTCTGATGAGGCACAGTGGGCTGATCTGAGGTCTGATGAGGGCACAGTGGGCTGATCTGAGGTCTGATGGGGCACAGTGGCTGATCTGAGGTGATGAGGGCACAGTGGGCTGATCTGAGGTCTGATGAGGGCACAGTGGGCTGATCTGAGGGTCTGATGAGGGCACAGTGGGCTGATCTGAGGTCTGATGAGGGCACAGTGGGCTGATCTGAGGTCTTGATGAGGGCACATGTGGCTGATCTGAGGTCTGATGAGGGCACAGTGGGCTGATCTGAGGTCTGATGAGGGCACAGTGGGCTGATCTGAGGTCTGATGAGGGCACACAGTGGGCTGATCTGAGGTCTGATGAGGGCACAGTGGGCTGATCTGAGGTCTGATGAGGGCACAGTGGGCTGATCTGAGGTCTGATGGGGGCACAGTGGGCTGATCTGAGGTCTGGTGGGGCCACAGTAGGCTTTTTTTATATTTTTACTAACATAAGAAAATCGAGAATCGTCCAAAATTAAAAAAAAAAAAAAAAATATATATATATATCGAGTTTTTTTTTTTTTGGGCCATATCGCCCAGCTCTACTTCATCCATTTACAAAACCTCACCACAGTTCCTGGTCCCCTCTGCACTGGACTTCTGCAGCCAATCACTGGCTTCAGCTGCCACATTTTTCTTGACCACAAGTTACCACTATTAAGCAGACAACCCCCTTAAGTTCTATTCACACTGGCATCATGGCCTCCTACTGTCTGTCAGAGTGAACAAAGTCTTACTGAGTTGAAGGGGTTATCGAGGAATTTGATATTGATGGTCTATCCTAAGGACAGGTCATCAATATCATATTGGTGGAGATCCATCTCCCGGGACCCCCGCTGATCAGCTGTTTGAAGAGGTTGCGGCACTCTTTAAGCGCTTAGGCCTCTTCCTAGGCCAGTGACATCACCGTCCTTCAGTCACGTGACCTACACGCAGCTCAGTTCCTTTCAAGTCAATGGGGCTGAGCTGCAATACCAAGCACAGCCACTATACAATGTACAGCATGGTGCTTGGTAAGGTGTAAATAGACGGCAGTGCTCGCTGGTGCTCTGGTAAGTGCAGTGGTCTCTTCAAAAAGCTGATTGGTAGGGGTGCTGGCAACTGGACCTCTGCTGACCTGATATTGATGACCTATACTAAGAAAAAGCTATCAATATGAAATTCCTGGATAAATCTTTTAATAATATTATCGGAATTCTTCAGGACCTTTTAGTTGCTGTGGAAACAATGAAGGAACCTCGGCTTGCCTACGTTATGTGTGCTGTGCCCCCTTCATTGTCGACACCGGCACCAGGAGCATAACTATAGGGGGTGCAGAGGTAGCAGTCGGTACCGGCCCAAGAGCCTGAGGGGGCCTAAAGACCCTTGTGGTGCATAAGACGACACCGGTATTATAGAAAGTGCATAGTGGTGAAGTTACACCTCTGGCTGGAGGGAAGGGGTTAGGTCAAGAATTTGGCATNGGGGGGGTGCTGTTACAATTTTTGCCTCAGGCAGCATGAAGGCTATGTGCTTCCCTGCCCCTGGCCACAAAGCACTGAGGGAAGGGGGGCCCAAGCTGAACTCTTGCACCAGGACCCCTGAGCCTTTTGCTATGCCCCTGACTGGCACAGCAGTCCAACCGTGCAGACAGCCAATGCTTGGCAGCTCAGTCCCATTCAAATGAGCCCCACAGGTGTGCCAAACAGCAGGGCTTCTGGTGGTCACCTACGCAGAAAAAAAACTAATTCAATGGTAAAACTGTGCGTGGTACTGCAGTGTCCTTCTGTCAGCTCGGGATACTACTGTGCATACAGGCGTACACCCAACTGCAAAGTATTTAACACAAAACGAACACAAGGCCAAATAATTGTCCAAAAAAAATTGCAGAACCTGTAAAATCTGTATAATATTTCGTCATCTGGTCTGAGTGCACCCGTCTGTTTACTACCAAAGCCCAGATCCATATAAACCATAGCAACCAAATATTCCCATTCACTGTCTAAGCAGCTTCATGTCAATCACGGTTAATTACTTGCAGAGCATCTGCACTTTTCTCCGCTAAAATATCCCCCTATGTATTCACCTCCTTTCTCTGGCTCGCGGTGAATGAGGCATGTTGCGGTCAGAAGGCGCCCCGCCACCGGCTATGTCTAGACACTAGCTTATATCTGGAGTCAGGGCCGCGTGCAGATTCCAGGTGCAGGTGTCTGCAAGTAATTGCGAGTGTGACTCTTATCAAATGTTCTCAGGCAACGCTGTCACTTTGCTTTTTCCTCTATTTCTACCTTCCCGTAAGGATCCAGGCAGCGGCTTTAACTCCTGCACTGCCTGACAAAACACAGAGAAGAACAGGAGAAGCGGATGCTACGTCTGACCATGGTAGAAATAGGACTTATTTACCCTCCTGGACCGCTGCTCCATAGTCAGTCCTGATCATGGTTAAGCCGGGATACCTTCACCATATAACGAGTTGGACAGGTTTACCGGCTTTCCCATGGATCTGTGTTGCTGTAACCAGGTATGACTATACAGTGTATGGTGCTGTGTTGTGGACTGCAAAGAGCGGGTCTGCAATAGACGGGCCCCAGCAATGCCTACTCCGGGCTGACCCGAAGACTTGAATGGGTCCAAGATCTGCAACATACGGCAAAAGATAGCACATGTTAGTGTGTAGGCACCGATCCGTGGGCTTCCGGGTCTATGCCTCTGCACTGCAAAAGATAGAACATGTGTTATCTTTTGCCATATGAAACAGATCGCAGACCCATTCATGTCAATGGGCCGGTGCCCGTGTATTGCGGAACCGTTGCTTATGGATTGCATCATGGGCACAGTGGACATACGGTTGTCTGAATGGGGCCTGATGCTGGTCTAATATTGAGGGACAGGTTACCAATACAATGGGAGCAGTGCTGCAGCTACCAGATCTCTCCATTACCCGATGGTGTGTAGTTCCGGCACAGGAGCGTGGTGCTGGGCCCAAGACTGTCTGATACTAATGTTCTATCCAGAGGATAGGTCATCAATATCAAAATTCTGTGTCTGCTCCAGAGTTATGGACACAGGACTCAGGCCGCAAAAAGGAATCGGACCCAATAAAGGAGAAGTCAAACTCTTTCCTATACGCCACTTCTCTGTCTAAGGTCCGCTCCTGCACCAAAACTACGCGGCCTTACAATACCACACGTTCCAGCAACGCTGCTAAAAGCTCCTGATAGAAAGACTGGAAATTGAAATGACAGAGACAAAGTGGCGGATTATTCCATAACGTAAAATGAAAAAAATGACATCATTAACGGCAGCTCGCTAAAATCAATTGAAATCTCAAGTGTGCGCCCGACAGCGAGGAGGAAGAACTCTAACAGCATCGATTTTAAATCTGTGGAGAGAGAAAAGAGAGAGAGAGGTCTGGAAACGTCCAAGCATTATGCAGAGAAAGCCGTTTCACAGCCATCAGCTCAGAGGCAGCCAACTGTGCCGTGATGTGTCTGAGAGGTTCTGCCCTCAGCTGCCCCCTCCTTCAGCATGACCTTCCCATCACAGCGGCTCCCTGCAAAATGTCCCTGTCTCACCAGAAGACGCTCCACCACTTCAAGCAGCCTTCTAATTAGGTCTATAGAAGAGTAATAGCAGAGCAGATATGGGGCAGCGTGCATGCCAGCCACGCATCAACTGCGGAGGTATTTTTACCCGCTCCACACTCGTTCTATTGTTCTGTAATATGGCAAACAATGACCGAATTAAAGGGCTCCTCCAGGATTTTATCTAATATAACATATTTATAGTACAGTCCGGAACCCAAGAACTGATCGAGCACTATTTATTCACACAGCCCCACTCATAAGGGCTCATGCACACAACCGTCTGTGACCCATAAAATTCAATGGGGCCATGCCTACATCTGTTTTTCTCACAGCTCCTTGTGCCTGATCTTAAAAACTCACCGCAGGTCCTATTCTTGTCTGTTTTTGAGGATGAGAATTTTGATGGGAGTAAAAAAAAAAAAAACCCCGAAAACAGATGGAAACTACGAAGGATTAGTTTTTTTGCAGACCGAAAATCAGATATGGCTGTGTGTATGATGTCGAAGACAGCGGCATATGACCAGATACAACATCTCCATGTAGGTTGTATTTTCTAGCTGTGTCAGGCCTCATGCACACGACCTCATGCCACTCTACTACTCTAGAAATGTCCTATCCTTGTCTACAAAACAGGCAAGATCTTTTTTGCGGGCTGGTAGAATGGTTAAATGGATGCAGACTGCACAAGGTGTGCTTTCCACATCTTTGGTGATCCCACTGAATTGAATGGATGCGGATCGGAGGAGGACCGAAAATACAGTTGTGTGCATGGGCCCTTATAGATGAGTGAATCGATCCTACCGGACTGAGTTTAGCGCCTCCTGGAGCACCGAGGTGCTGGCCTTGCTTCTCAAAGGACTCCATCCCTCCCCCTTGATTGACGGGGCCAGACAGCTCGCCTGCCCCTGATCTAGCGCCACCGCTGCTGAAAGCACAGAGGATCTGACTGCACATGCACCAGTGATGTCTGGTTACACCCTGAGGCGGATGTGGCAGCTTCGGATGGAGGCGCGCCGCCCCCCAACTTCCAGGTGTACCTAGATGTCAGCGGCACATATGCAGTCGGAATCTGTGCTGCTCAAGTAGCGGCAGTAGATTATTAGAGCATTGAGACTGACAGGGCCAGGTGAGATGTCCAGCACTGTCAATCAGGGAGAGGGGAGTCTCCTGAGTAGTGGGGCCAGCCCCTCGGTGCTCCAGAAGACTGATTTTGAATTAATTTGATTCGGTAGAATCGTTTTGTACATCTCTAGTCTGTATCAGTTTACCACAGGTATTCCAGTTTTCTACTCACAATGCAAAAACATGTTGATACTGTAGGTTAACTGGCTTCCTATCAAACCGCCCTTGAGCGAATGGGGGCCATTTATCATGAAGGTAATATTTGGAGTTAATTTTGTTTGAGTCTGTGCAAGTTAAGACTAAAAAGTCACAAAGCCCCTATTTTGCGAATTTTTGAAACCAGAATTCTGGAGTGCAGGGCGTGATAAATTTCCCCCATGGTGTTAGAGAAAAGGAAATTAGACTGTGTACCCTTCTACACCCTAAGATGCATCATGTCAGCGTCCAAACTCACATAAGTTCCCCAAGTGGGACTAAAACAAAAAGTTAACGTTTAAAAAAATGTTTTAGTAGGAAAATGCAAAAAATTTTACTACAATAAAACTGTTTAGATAAAAAATATATAAAAAGAAAACCGTATTCATAATTGTTTCGCAGTTTTCGGGATGACCCAAACTATAAAGTTATCACATTACTTAACCTGCACTGTTTTTAGTTCATCATGTCTGCTAAAACAAAAAAAGTGATTAAAAAGTTGCTCCAACATGGTATTACTAAAAACTTCAAGTCATCCCGCAAAAAAAAAACAAAAAGCTCTCGGAAGGCATGGATCAAAAAAAAAAAATAAAAAAAAAATTCTGCGCCACAAATGCCAAAATATTTCCAAAACGGGAATGTTATCCAAAAGCCCTGTTAAGTGCAGCACTACAAGAACAGTACTGCTCCCGCTGACTCCAGATCTCCAATTTATATTTCCATACTCATTCTCCTGGATCCTGCCCTGTGGAAGTGATGTCAGTAATGACGCTGTGTGGGATTTTTCCAACAGGGCTTCAAGCAGGCTGGGAACTGTGGTGTTTGAGCTGGGAGGGGAAGGAGAAGCAGAGGCCTGATGCTACAGAGACCCCGCTGGGATAAAACAGGGTGCGGGTCACAGACTGCCATTAGAATGGAGGAGTCAAAAACCCCTTTAAGTCTTGTACGTTGCAAGGCTGGACATCTACAAATCTGACTTTCTTTCTCCATGTACCGCAGATGCTCGGTCAGATTGACATCTGATTCAATTTGTAGCCAAGTCTACACCTTGAACTTTTTGTTGCATTTCTTGAGCAATGTTTGCAGTATGGTTAGGGCCCATGCAAACAACCGTATTTTCAAAAAAATGTGGCTCAGATGTGGAGCCATCCGTTTCAATGGCAATGGGACTGCAGAAGATGCGGGCAGCACACCGTATGCCCATTCCGTGGCCATGCAACAAAGACAGAACATGTCCTATACTTGTCCATTTTGCAGATGGACACAGTTTAAAGGAGCACTTTATCCTGCTGAAAGAGGACAATGTTGCCATGAAGGTAGGTTCAAACTAGAGATGAGTAAAACGATTTGTCTCATCAACCAGAGTTCTACACCTTTGAGGGGGTGTCCCTTCAGCCATGGGCGGACTTGGCCATAGACCCTTCAGGGAAATTTCCTGGTGGGCTGATGCCTCCTCCTCTTGGCTGCTAGCCAGGTATACAAAGATCTGATGCCTTCAGCATTGATTATTGTAGGAACATCAGGCCACGTTTGCAGGTACCCTCCTGAATTCAACTGTATTGCTATCCTCAGGACAATGATACAGTTCCAGATTATTTTTTGCTGCACTGTGATATCTGGTTCTGCTGGGGCGGTATTTTGTTCTACGCTATGGTATTGCTGACCCCGCCTGCTTCTCTTGTCCCACCTAAACATGGCGCCACTTTAAGTTCCCAGTCCGCCCCTGCCTGCCTCTCACATGCTAATTAGCTGCAGTGAAGCGGTGGATGTACAGCATGGCGTCATCGCAGAAAATAAACCACTGGAGCATCAGTTCAGTGGAGATCTAATAGCTGAGTGTTTTTATCTTATAGTATTTCCCACGGCTGCTTTATTTCTTAAAACTAATGGACAACTCCTTTAATTTATATCAGAAGTTTTTTCCAGTAAACTTTTGCCCCACAAGCAATGCTGCATCGGTATGTAGCTGCAGTCTATGGAGGTTTGCAGGAACAGCTTCTTAGGTCATCCAGGCCTGCAGTTTCTGATGTATCTCTCCTCTCCTGACATCAGTATGCAGATGGCGTCTCATACTGCGTATGATTTACAACCCAGCCCAGTCGCTAATGCTCATCTTTCATTCAATAAATCACCTCTAAATTAAAATATCTTTTAGGCAGCCTTCCAACCATCAAATGTTCCCTAAAATGCAGGAGACAATTTTCCCAATTAGACAGAAGAGATATTTGGAAGCGGAAAAACCCCAACTCCCTCTCCCCCCATCCTGCCATTAAACTTTACTATGTTCCTAAGGGATGAGTTGTGAGGAGTGATTTACGTGACGGGTGGCCAAACTGGACCTCGTATAGAAGGATGCTTCATAATTTATAACCAAACATCGGAGATATATATGCACCGCAGATTTCAATTTTGAAGCTACGCTAAGCCTCTGCTTTACAAGGGGAATACTTGCCTAGAGAATTTATTGACCTTCCATACTTGGCTGACCCAGAACTCATTTTCCGAATCCACAAGTCTTCCAAAATGACTTCCAATCTATTTTGTGACTCTCAGTGGGTGAGACTGTTATTGTAGTTGGCTCTCCGATCTATCATTCTGTGTGCCCTCTCTAGTCCCAGCAGTCCATCTGTATTACACGCTCGCACGGGGGCACGGCACCGCATTATAAATGGTTAATTTTTACCATCTTGTAATCTGCGAAACTACCTAAGAGTAAATGCATTAACAGCTCTGATGGGATTTTGGGGTTTTTGGAGAAACAGAGAGAAAAGTTAATCACAAAAAGGAACATTAAGGTCCTTGCGCTGAAATAACTTAAATGGTCAGAACAGCTCGCTAGAAAAATAAGTCTACAACAAACTGCGTAGCCGGGGACTCATTCTGTCCAAGGGGTTAGTAATAAAGCTCTCCAAATTTGAGAAACACAAGCTTTAAAATAGGTTACATACGTCTGTGTTAGCCACAGAAATAGGGTTTAAGGCAATGATTCATTATTTACCTAAAATAAGATAGAAAATTAGTTTCTGAAACTATTTAAGCAGGTACTAAAGTACAAAAATTAAAAAAAAACTGCTCCATGGTCCAGTTCTGATGCTCATATGTCCTAGATAGGAACTTTCGGCAGTGGAAAGGTCAGCATGGGGACCCAGTCTGGTCTACAACATACTGTGCAGGGGATGTGTCCAACTGATGGTGGTCGACTGCTTGGGCCCCAAGTGATCGTGAAACTGGTGGTCCATTCTCATAGGGACTCCTAGAACTCCATATTTCTGATCACTGGGGGCACCAGTGGTCGGACCCCCATCGATCAGACGCATTTTCATTACCCTGTAGACAGAGGATGTGTCGTTAATGGGAAAATCCCTTTAACTTTTCAGTAATTTGGGCAAAACGTAGCTCTTCTGGTGGATCAGATCAGACGTGTTGGCCTTCACCCTTCATAAGCATCAATGACTTGTGGTCCAATTAGAACAACCAACAACCTGATAACAGGGCCTTTTTGCTAAACACTAGCCACAGCATACCAGGTGTACCTATAAGACCGTCCATTATGGAGAAGCACTGACCCAGTCATCTCCCAGTCACAATTTGGTCTATCTCAGTCACTCAAATCCTTATGCTTGCCCATATTTTCCGCCTTTAATACATAAACTTCAAGAACGGTTTCCTTTCTGCCTAATATGGCTCATGGGTAAACACGTCTCACTGGTCCCCAAAAAGACTGTTACAGAGAAGTCCATTTTCTCTCCCCTCCTTTTTAATAGACCAATTTCCAGATGAGAAGCAGGTTGCTACAGCAGAGATCTGCCCCCATCACAAATGGGAGACAAGACTAGACAAACTTAGGTCCACCCTTTTGGCTAAACCCTACCTCTTAAGTTGAACATGGAGAAGACTGACCCTTGATTTTGCCCTTCGATTTAAAAAAAAAAAAAGTTTACAAAATGTCTTCTAGACTGACAAATCAGCATATAAAGATATTTTTGCATTTTTTCTGTCACCACCATATTGGACTAGTATCTAAGGTAGTATTTTTTCCTACTGCTCCCTGTTCCCCCATTGTCAGGGTTTAAAGCTGCACTGAAGTACACTGTCAGGACTGCTGTGCATGCGGAGTCCTCTCCATTATGATGGCATGGCACAGCAGTCTGGACTGGGTTTTTCAGCGCAGCTTTGAGCTCTCTCAGTATTGGTACAGGGGGCAGTAGGAAAATAAAAAATGTGAACTGGACTCCTTACGTGCACTACTATCTTAGTAATATCTCAGATAACATTCCAGGATCATGCTGACAAATTCCCCTTAAAAGGACTGTCACCTCATTTTCACCTATATAACTTAGGCTACTTTCACACTAGTGGCAGCACGGATCCGGCGGGTGAAGGGTCCCGCCGGACCCGTGCTGCCGCAGGTGCACGTGTGAGGCCGGAACCGCGCTCTGGCCCCACACTTGTCAGACACTGTGTTAAGGAGGAGGGGGGTTAATTTACCTGTCCCAGCATCTCCTGATGACGCGGAGGAGGAGGACGGCGCGCACAATGGTAAGATTCCCCACAGCGCCCCCTGCTGGAGGGAGGAGGGAAAAGTGCAAGGTGACGGATCAGTCATGAACTCCATTGAAAGTCAATGGAGGACGGATCCGTTTACTATTGTGTCACACCAAACGGATCCGTCCCCATTGACTTGCATTGGGGGTCATTCTGGATCCGTCTTGGTGCAGATGCCCAGACCAGAGAGCAAACCGCAGCATGTTGCGGCTTGCTCTCCGGTCTGGAGACTGAAGAGAACTGAACGGAATGCTTTTAGGAGCATTCCATTCTCTTCAGTTCAGTTTTGTCCCCATTCACAATGAATGGGGACAAAACTGAAGCGTTTTATTCTGGTATTAAGCCTCTATGACGGAACTCAATACCAGAATATATAAACGCTAGCATGAAAGTAGCCTTAGAGCACTGCCCCACAGAAGATTGCAGACACATCCCAGACATACCTGTGTGCACTGTGTGTCTGTATTACATGTCCAGGAAAAGCACTTTTATTCTGCAGCTCCCAAGTGCCCAACTGAAAGTGAAAGTAAAAAAACAGCTCTCTCTCCCGACTCGATTTCTTACAGCTATATCTTCTAATATATTTGGTATAATGCTTTTGGCATCATTTGAAAGCTTGGAATGCCAAAGAAAGTCAGAACCATTTTTCTATCTCTTACCAACCCCAAGATATGAGCAGCTAAACCAGCCCTCCCCTCTTCAGTCTGGTTTGCTTTGGGCACTTGCAGCAGCAGAGCCGGGCACTTGGGAGCTGTTTTCCTGCAGAATAAAAGTGCTTTTCCTGGACATGGAATAAAGACACACAGTGCACACAGGTATGTCTGGGATATGTCTGCAATTTTCTGTGGGGCATAGCGCTTAGTTATATTGGTGAAAATTAGGTGACAGACTCTCTTTAAAGGGGTTCTCCATGATAAGCCATTAATGTTAGGCTACTTTCACATCTGCGTTCATGCTGGATCCGGCAGACTTCAGCAAAAACGCTTCCGTTACGGATAATACAACCGGCAGAAACCGTTATGAACAGATCTGGTTGTATTAGCTGGCTAAAATAGCTAGTCTAAAATAGCCAGGACAGATCAGGCACTAAAAACATTGTAAGTCAATGGGCACCGGATCCATTTTCTTTTGTGTCCTGAGAAAACGGATCCACCATTGACTTACGTTGTGTGTCACGTTGGATATTTCTTGCTCCGAATCCCACGTCGGCCAAAAAACGCTGCTTTCTGTGAGGCATGGGAACGCAACCAAATGGAACAGAACACATTCTGGTGCACTCTGTTCCGTTCACTTTTCTCCCCATTGACAATGAATGATGGATCTCAATACCGTAAAGGAGAAACGCTGATGACCGCAGACGGGTCAGTGGTTTTTCTTTGAATTGGGCACAGGTTCCGAGCACTGGGCCATACAATCCCATTTAATAATGTTAATATTTTCTGAGTCAGGGAAATAAATTTACCCCCACCTTTCAGAGACAAAGAAAACAGGTCTACAGAGTGAAGATCCTAACAAACAGCACCTGAGATCTCAGTTTCCAGTATGACTGGGGAAGGGTTTAGTAAACTGAGAATTCTGTAGGTGCTTGGGTCTTCATAATCCCCTCTACCATAGCCTTCAGGGACTGTTACGTTGCAGTATGTATTATATCGGACATATAAAGGTGAAATCCTTCACAATACACTTACCCTGCCGGTTACTGCTTGTCAATGTGATCATGCTTCCATCTTCTGCAAAACCTTTTTCTAAATTGTCTAAAATCTGAAAGAGTCATTATACAGAAGATAATCAACAAGTAGAAGGGATTTTTGCTACATAAAAAAGGGTATTCTCACAGCAGCCATTTATGGTCCCCAAACCCATACAGACAGTGGCTGGCTGCAGCATCCAGCCTGTACTTGAAGACAGAGGTGGCTAGACTTACGGAAACAACTAAAGCTCACCAAACTATGCTGCTGTGAAGTGCGTGGGAGATATGGAAACAGTAGTGCACAGCTATTTCCGTAATCCCGGCCAACTCTGCTCTCAGTCACCTTCTGGACAGGGCTTACGGGGCCTCCGTTCTTGAGATTCACAGGTAGTACCCTCATCTGTGAGACCACATCCTGCGGATATGTCATAAATGTCTGTGGTGAGAATACTCCTTTAAGTAATTTCTTTTAAATATTCAGTGAGGTTCCAGTCTCAGCCAAGTTCACCAGCTACAAATTGTACTAACAAAAGGCACATTAAAGGAGGCCTACCAGGGTAAAAGGCCCATTACCCTGTATTTAAAGAGTGGAAAGATAGGATAGGATTACATGGGTACATTTCTATATTTTTTCTGGTAGGTCTACTTTAAAGGGGTTATCCCACAATTTATTTTTTTTGTTATCTGGAGGACTTACTACCCTTTCTGTGGGTGGGCAGCAGCTCATAAGGCACCTGCATCTCCCAGGATGCATTACACTTAGTTCTTGTTAAACTCTTCCTCCCCTTCTCAGAAAATAGTCCCTCACATGTAGCCACAGAGATACATAGGATATGTCATGCCCCACAATTTCCTTCTACACTGTTATCACTTCATATTCTATGAATTTAGAAGTAGTGATGAAAAAATGTTAGGTTTCTGTTCGGCTTCACCACAAGAAGGGGAGGAAGCTACTGAGCATGTTAGGCCACCAATGAATGCAGGCAAAGGTGGACCAAAAGAATAAACAGCAGGGGGCGCTACCAAAGAGGAAAATTTAAAGTACATAAAAAAAAAAAACAACATGTATATTGCAATTATACTTCATTTGAAATTCCCCATTCATTGCATAGTAATAATATTCCTAGGATCACCTCTTTACCATGCTAAATAAATCACTTTTTGGACAAACAATGCATAGAACACATTAAGGCTCTGTTCACATTACCATTGTTTCCATGGTCGGTTGATAGCTAGAATAGCGCAGCACAGCATGCTGTGCCATTCTATCCAGTAAAGCAAGACACCTACAAACATGATGGGCTCACTACAGGTCAATAGGGTCTGCTAGTATCTGCTCTAAGACAGAACACAATGTCATGGCTCCTGGGAACACAAAAGCCAGACATCAAAAAACACAACATAATCACCAACAGTCAATACTTTTCCAAAAGTAAATGGCATTGCTAAAAGTACAAAATGCGTAAAAATATGTACACCATAGCCATTCTGCTAGGGTCCAGTGAAGGACAATCCGTTTCAGGATGGGGAAACTCATTGTGTTATTTTGTGGTATTTTTATATATATTAGGGTTATGGGGCACTGCGGTTTAACACTAATACCTCAACTGCTGAATACAGAATGAAAGACACACAACTTTTAACTCCTTTTTCTACAGTAGAGCAGTGCTTGGCTCTTTCCATAAATCCCATAAACCTCTACGGAGAGAGAAGGGGAGGCCACATCTCCATTGATTTCAATGGTAAAAGCAGCCACTGACAGATTCTTTGAAGTAAGGCCATGACACCCGCAATCTCAAAATAGGTGATGGACCCAGAAGTAGGCTGTATGTATGCTGGTTATGCCATTAGATAGGAACTGTGAGCTATCCTGATATATTTATTTTATTTAAACGGGTTTTCAAGGAGTACAAACAATTTTGCAGGGACTGTTCTAAAATAATAAAAGAAGACTTACTCACCTGTATTCTCCCCCTGCTGCTCCAGGGCTTCTCACTGGTCTTTGTAGTGATAATATCTCCAACGCAACCCCATGTGATCGCTGCAGCCAATCACTGGTCAGTAGTTCCTGGCTACCCCACTTAAGCAGCAGTGCAGCGGACAGGTGAGCAAGTCTTTTGTTATTTTACTACAATCCATGCTTAAAGGGAACCTGTCACCTCTGAAACACCCCCTGAACTAGAGTAAGTGTTGTATAGTGTAAGTGATGCTGAATCCGAATATGTACGTTTTATCTTCATACTCACTTCCATTCCGACGCTGTGCTCCCACAAACCTGCAGTAAAATGCACTCACTGGACTCTTCTTTGAGTCCTCTCCATTATGTGAGTGAGCACTGGAGTCCACTGAGTGCATTTTACTGCAGGTTTGTCAGAGCACAGAGTCAGAATACAAGTGAGTATGAAGATAAAACTTACATATTCGGATTCAGCATCACTTACACTATACATTTCTTACTCTACTTCAGAGGGTGTTTCGGAGATGACAAGTTCCCTTTAAATGTAAGATTTTTGGGGCCTCTGAAAACCCTTTAATTACTTGTATTCCTTATGAAATAAAAATTCTGCAATCCTTTTCTTAGAACTCTACACTGTAACACCCAGGTGGCATTTAGTCATTGATATTTAAGAAGCATAAGGCCTCATTCACACATCAGATGTCCATGATGACATCTATGACAAGATGGTCAGTGGTCCCTGAAGATGTCCGTGAAGGATCAGTGTTTGGTCCATGAGTCAGTTTTCACTGCTAGGCTGAAAATTGGTTTCCCGAGCATCCTCTTACCAATGGTCCGTGAAAACCAGACATGGATAGTATCCATGTTGTGGCCCTGGTTTTCACAGACCCATATAATGTGTGTGAGAGAGCTGTAATCACAGACAAGATAGGGCATACATCCATGGTGTCACAATGTACCCACGGTCTGCAGAAAACCACTGATGTGTGGTTAAAGTCAATGGATATGTCAGTGCTCCAGACTAAAATAAATACCTAGGAGCCATTGGCTCCTGAACTGAAAAAATGTAGGAGCCAAATTAAATTTTTAGTCGCCAAATTTAAATACATATATTTATAATTAAAAAAAGATTTGGAGGAGAAGATGGAACGTCTGGCCCATAATAGAACAGCCCTATCCTATTTTTTGGGGGGACAAGGTGACTAAAAAATTACGAATTGTGTGGATTTTAATTATTTTTTCCTGTTACGTGTTCACCGCATAGGAGATTTTTTTATTATATTTTAATAGTTTGGACTTTTCGGATGTGATGATATGTAAAATGTTTATTTATTGTTAATATATTTTATATGTAAAATTGGGAAAGGGTGCGATTAAGGGGCCGTTCAGACGGCCGTAGTATTGCACATCTTTTCAGTCCCCCATTTGTTGGGAGCTCAAGGTGCTCATCTAATCGTGAATACCTCTAGAAGACACCTTATATAACTTACCTTTAAACAAATGGTCTTCATACTGTGCAGTCGGTCAAGAGTCTCCTGAGGACACCCAAGGTACTGACGCAGCTCTGCATGTAAGATCCTCATTGAGAAAGGAACCATGGAGCCTAGAGACAGAAAAATGAATGAATGTTTTTTACTCTATGGCACAAAAATTATAAATCAATTTACAATCCTGGTTTGTTAGTGTAGACCTTCTAGCCATTATCATACAATGTACGTACACTGTATATGAAGACTGACCTCATGGCACAGGGCCAAGTCATACAGAGGCATAAAAACAACCAAGAACTAAAACTGGCAAATACACAAAATTACGTTTGGGCCAATAAGACAATCAGATTTGGAAGTGAGCTATGCAGGGGTGAGATAAATAGTTTACACAGACTCCTGCAATATCTCTCTGTCCTACCCCCATCTCCCCTGTGGCATCAGGCTATGGAAGCTCTGGCATGTGATGCAGCTTCACCCCGTCTCCCTGCGTCCTGCTTGTGATAGGTTTCTCAATGTCAACTCTTAGAAGCAGCAGGCAGGGGAAAGCAGTTGAAGCTGCATTTCAGAGGATACACTGATGATTCTGCACACAGCACGCACAGAGAGTTTATGCAGGCTGTGCGAGTCAAGTTTTATGATGCCTTCACACATGGCAGATTTATTCAATTGGAAATCAGTTTCATTCCATTCATCTGAATGGGGTTGCTTTGACATCAAGCACATAGATTTCTGAAAGCCCCATTCAAGTGAATGGAACTGATAAGATTACTGAATGCCCCCAACATACTGGGGATCGGATCACTGGCGTCGGGGAGAACTATGTTCAGGGCATGGAGTAATTTTATTTTAACACCCAACAACGCTGCGTGTAAATTAATAATAACCAGTGACAAACTGGTAGGGGATTGGTAAATAGGAGTAGGAGGTGACTGCAGGAACGCACACCCAGTGATGCCTAGATCTTTTCAGAAAGAATACAGCAATGTTTAGCTGGGTTTTTAAATGAGGGCCGCAGCCTTCTCTCTGCTTACCAAGTACAGTGGCTCTGCTTGGTATGGTGCTGAACCGAGCCTAGGCCACGTGAAGGATGAATGCGTCATCACTTGGGAACGCAGAGAGAAGGCCGTGGAGCCACCGCCTTCTTGAAGAGCTGATCGGTGAGGGTCCCGACTGATCAGAAACTGATGACTTGTCCACTGGCAAACTGCTTTAAATTTTACTCCTTGGTTAAAGGACAAAGGCAAGTAGGATATTTTATGCCAACCGGCCACCAACAATGTATTACTAGTCAGGGTCAATATTCGTTCATAGTGTAAACATTTAACAGGGGGGCATATCTTAATATAGATGTCCGGACAAATAACAGCAGACACAGAGGATATCACAATCTCCTTGAAGAAGGCTGGAGATCTTAGCATAGTTGGACAGCGGTTAATTGGGAGCAGCAGAAATCCAGCAGGAGTGATAATAGCAGTTCACTTACAATTCAGACAAAATAAATATGAATTATGAATAAAAGCCGAATTCCTCTCGGTTATTGTCTCACTCCATTTCATAGAGGCAGTTTTGCTACCATGTACCATCAAGGTTCCTTTCCTTACGAAAGGGCAGCAGTGGTGACGGACCAGCCGGGATCGTTCTCCAGTACTCAGAAGATATATTTTTAGAGGAGGTCAGGACAATGCAGCGTGTGTTTAGGGCATGAGAACAGGCTACAAATGCCATCCTGATAAAGTGAAGCACAATGGCCTTTCTTATATAACTACAGAAGCAGACCTAACCCAAGGCGGCTAGCAGGCCTGCCACAACCTAGGCACAGCACATCCTAATTAGTGCCCGCAGAAAGGAGCCTGCCATGCAGAACGACGAGAGATGTGCCACGACAGCTTTATCATAAGAGCTCGTGTGGGACAAAGGTCAGTTTTACATGTCAATGCGGAGACCCTGAACACAACAAGACGCGAGAACAAAGATACCAGAGGGAAAGAAGCAGATGCAGCAGTGGTCTTCTAATCTGAAGTCCTGAAATTGTTTAGAAATTCTAGACACCATGAAAATAAAATTCCATGTTTCCAGAAAGGATAGGAGATTGCTTCCTTGAACACATCAACCGGTTATAAACCCCTGAGCATGCAAGTTTCTAAAAAGGGACCTACCTAGTGCTGAAGCCTAAAGCTTTTTCCAGATGGCAGCTCCTATAAACATGAAAATCAGAATGATCCAGCTGAAATCAGGTCAAGAGGTTGAACGCTACTTCTTTCTGTCTCAGCAGAGGTACATTGGAGATAGACGGCCATTGCAGTGTCTGGCCATGACAATTAACACATAGTTTAGTCAAATTATGATGACCACAAGCTATATCCAGCGTAACCGCCGTGTGCATGGAGAGCAGCTAGATGGGCTGGGAGTGACTCTATAAGGTCCTGGTAGATTGTCAAAGGTATCTGGAGCCATGCTGACTGAAGTATATCCCACAGCTGCTGGAGTGGGCATGGGGGAGGATCCACAGAGAAGATGATCGAGGTGGTCCTACATATGTTCAATTGGGTACACATCTGGGGAAATTGGGGGGGCCAGGGTAGTACTTGGAAGTCTTGGTCAGGTTCTTCCAATGAATATCAGACATTTCTAGCCGCGTGACATGTCACATTGTCTTGTTGGAAGATCCCATCTGTCCCAAGGAAGACAATCCACATGTATGGGTGTACAGTGACTTGCGAAAGTATTCGGCCCCCTGGAACTTTTCAACCTTTTGCCACATTTCAGGCTTCAAACAAAAAGATATAACATTTTAAATTTTTGGTGAAGAATCAACAACAAGTGGGTCACAATTGTGAAGTGGAACGAAATTTATTGGATTATTTAAACTTTTTTTGTAATAATAAAACTGAAAAGTGGGGCGTGCAAAATTATTCGTCCCCCTTGCATTAATACTTTGTTGCACCACCTTTTGCTGCTATTACAGCTTCAAGTCGCTTGGGGTATGTCTCTATCAGTTTTGCACATCTAGAGACTGAAATTCTTGCCCATTCTTCCATGCAAAACAGCTCGAACTCTTTGAGGTTGGATGGAGAGCGTTTGTGAACAGCAGTTTCCAGCTCTTTCCACATACTCTCAATTGGATTCAGGTCTGGACTTTGACTTGGCCATTCTAAGACCTGGATACGTTTATTTTTGAACCATTCCACTGTAGATTTTGCTTTATGTTTGGGATCATTGTCTTGTTGGAAGATAAATCTCCGTCCTAATCTCAGGTCTTTTGCAGACTCCTGGTTTTCATCCAGGTTTTCATCCAGAATGGTCCTGTATTTGGCTCCATCCATCTTCCCATCAATTTTAACGATCTTCTCTGTCCCTGCTGATGAAAAGCAGGCCCAAACCATGATGCTGCCACCACCATGTTTGACAGTGGGGATGGTGTGTTCAGGTTGATGAGCTGTGTTGCTTTTACGCCAAACATATCGTCTTGCATTGTTTCCAAAAACTTTGATTTTGGTTTCATCTGACCAGAGTACCTTCTTCCACATGTTCGGTGTGTCTCCCAGGTGGCCTGTGGCAAACTGTGATTTGTGAAGTGTTTGACTGATTGTTGTCCTATGGACAGACTCTCCCACCTCAGCTGTAGATCCAATAAATTTCGTTCCACTTCACAATTGTGACCCACTTGTTGTTGATTCTTCACCAAAAATTTAAAATGTTATATCTTTTTGTTTGAAGCCTGAAATGTGGCAAAAGGTTGAAAAGTTCCAGGAGGCCGAATACTTTCGCAAGGCACTGTATGTGATCTGCAAGGATGGAGTCATAACCAATTCAGTTGAGAGTGCCTTCCACATAGATAAGTTAGCCCAGAGAATGCCACGAAAACACGGTGCCTCCACCAACTTGTGTTCTTCCAGCAATGATTGCAGAGTGTTCGTTCTCTGATGTTTCTCATCTGACACGCCAATGTCCATCCATTAGATGAAACAGAAAATGTGACTCAATGGAGAAGGGAACCCTTGGCCAATCAGCACAGGTCGATTCTAAATAATGGTGCAAAAATTGAAGACTTTTCTGCCGATGCAACTTCGTTAGCAGAGATGCAGTGACCATCCGTCTGCATCAGAACCCCATACGCAGTAGGGTTTGGTGAACTGTTGTTTTAGATATACGTCTGGTAGCCTCCTGGTTCATTTTGGAGGTGACCTGCTCCACTGTAGTGTGTTGGTCCACTTTCATAGCTGATGTTGACCTCTCACATCAATGGCACAGGGTGATTTGCAGTTTCGACGTCATTTATTTGCAATCATGCAATTTTCCACTCATGATGCACTTTCTCTAAAGCACCACACGAACAGTTCACAAACTGCCCAGTTTCTAAAATACTGCCACCGCTGACTTTAAACTTCTCCACAACAGTATCACGGACCTGCCTGGTGTGTTCCTTGGTCTTCATGATGCAGAACCCTGAGACTATCACAGAGCACGTGACTTCCTTCATGAGCTCAGGCTACCGCCCTCGAAAGTAGGAAGTGGTCATAATAATCTGACTTGCCTGTGTAGTATTAAAACAGGTGAAATTCAACAAGCCCGATTTATTTCTCCCTTAGAACAGGCATGCCAGTGTGTCAGAGAGCCCCTGTATACAAATCGATTGTTGACAACCAAATTATGATCGGCGCCTCTAATTTAAAAGCTTCTCCCTTCACATGGGAAACCACCCTCCTCCTACAAATCTGTGCTTTACTATATATTTTTCTCGTCTATGGACAGTGTCTGATACTGTAGCACATTCTCACTGCAGAGAACCCAGCGGAGCTGCAACTCCTGACACAGCTCGAAGAAAAGAGTAGCACCGCCTGTGCATGCTCAGTGTGATTTTAATCAGATATGTTTTCCTGTGAAAATACAAAAAGAAAAATTCACTTTTTGTATAAGGAGGTTTTATTTCAGCTGGAGTGTTGAGATACCTGCTGCTTTCACCTCCAAGACACAGGAAAAATACTAATTTAGGCACTAATTGATGTCACGTCAAAGGAGCTGCCAATAGTCATTGGTCTATCCTAAACTCTTATCCATAATGAATGTGGTTGTCAGTCATCCATCTTGTTCCCCACGACGGCTGTTCTCTGCCAGTCTATATATTGACTTCCTATCTCCTACAGAACTCGATGCCAAGCTCTACTTTGGATATCGTGATCCGAACTGGAGAAGTCAACATATAAACAGACAGCACTTTCTTACAACACCACGTCTTACTTTTAGGATGCAGAGGTAGCTATTGCACCCCAGGCCTGGTGCATAAGGGCCCCAAACGAATCTGCCATATAAGATGACACCAGATGGCACATGATAGGTGGCAGTGCAGTCACAGATTTTGCATCGCGGCCAAGGAGATTCAACTTACGCCTCAGCAGAGAAGACATGATCTAAGGATTAGCCTGGAGTTATACACCTGCCATTCACTTATATCTGGGTCTGGAACTAGCCGACCACCAGCCACTATGGCAGCCATTAAAGCCGTCTTAGAGTCTGGAGTGTCATCTGCACCTAGTCACACAGAGGTGCACCCCCCATTCCTGTCATTGTAACGTCACAATAAACCCCCTTATTCATTAACCCCTTAAAGGGAGTCCACCTTTTTTTCACCAATATAACTAAGAACACTCCCCCCACAGAAGATTGCAGACACATCCCAGACATACCTGTGTGCACTGTGTGTCTGTATTACATGTCCAGGAAAAGCACTTTTATTCTGCTGGAAAACAGCCCCCAAGTGCCCAGCTCTGCTGCTGCAAACCAGACTGAAGAGGGGAGGGCTGCTTTAGCTGCTCATATCTTGGGATTGGCAGCAGATAGACCTTCTTTGAAAGCTGGCATTCCAAGCTTTCAAATGATAACAAAGTCACAGCATTATATCCAGTATATCAGAAGATATAGCTGTTAGAAATCGAGTCAGGAGAGAAAACTGTTTTTAGATTCACTTTCAGTTGGGCACTTGGGAGCTGTTTTCCAGCAGAATAAAAGTGCTTTTCCTGGACATGTAATACGGACACAGAGTGCACACAGGTATGTCTGGAATGTGTATGCAATCTTCTGTGGGGCACTACTGTTAGTTATATAGGGGAAAAACAGGTGAAAGACTCCCTTTAAGGACTGGGACAATTTTAATTTTAGCGTTTTTGGTTTTTCGTTCCCCCTTTTCAAGAGCCATAACTTTTAAAATTTTCTGTTCACATAGACATACGAAGGCCGTATTTTTCTGACACCCTTTAAGTTACCATATCTTGTAATGGAAAATTGGAAAGTAATTCATTTAATTTTCAAGTGACGCAAAAAAAAAAATAAAAAGAATTCCACCATGTTTGGCCTTTATTTTTAAGGTATCCACTGTGTGATAAAAATTTTCTTTGCATGGTCATATTCTGATACCCACAACTTTTCACATTTCTATCTACAGTTTTTTTTTTTACAGTTTTACTTTCATGTGTAAAGTTGGGAAAGGGAGGTGAGATTTTTTTAAATATTTGTTTTTTTCTAACAAATTAAAAAAAAGGTACATTTTTAGTTTCCTTAGATTTAGACTTTATTGCAGTCTATGGGATTTTTGAAGGATTTCCATTAACCTCTTCAGGACGGGAGGATTTTCCATTTTTGCATTTTTTACTCCCTGCCATTCAGGAGCTATAACTTTTTAATTTTTCCATTCACATAGCAGTATAAAGGTTGTTTCTTGAGGGACACTTTGTATTACATACAATATAGTGAGAAGTTATTAAAAAAAAAAAAAAACCAAATTGGGTGAAATTGGAAAATCGCAATTCCGCCATAGTTTGATGGGTTTTGTTTTTACGGTGTTCTCTATGCAGTAAAAGTGACCTGTTCCCTTCATTCTCTGGGGTGCTGTGATTATAGGGATATTACATTTGTACAGTTTTTCTTGTGTTTTAATACTTCAAAAAAGTAAAACTCACCATATTATCACCCGTAAAACTTTTTGTATCGTCAACGAAGCCGTGCGAGGGCTCATTTTTTGATAATTTTTATTGATACCAGTTTGGAATGTACATAACATTTTGATAATTTTTGGGGGGAGGTAAAGGAATGAAAAAGTGGCGAATGGGTCATTTTGATTTTTTTTTCCACTATGGCGTTTACTGTACAGGATAAATACATTTATAGTGTTTTAATTTTTATAAGTTTTGAAACTTTTTTTTTTTTTTACTTTTTTGTAAAGTCCCCCTAGGGGACTTGAACATGCGTTCTTCAGATCGCTTTTCCAATAGAATGCATTGCATCACTGCAGTCTATGGAAGATTCAAAACATTCCTATTGAGCTCTGTCACAGGCAGGTCTCCATAGAAATCTACGGCTGCATACTGTAGGAAAAGGCACTGGTCTATGCTCACTCTTGGGTCTGTCCACCAGAGAGGCCAGTACGTTTTCCTATAGTGTGCAAGTATTTCCACTGTTGCTGGATTACAGCGTGGTTGTAACCATGGAATCTAGCAGTGTATAAATGGAAAAACAAATCCAGACAGCAAAGGAAGAAAAATGGACACTCACAATACATTAGTAAGTGCCTTGTATAACCTTTCTCAACATGATACATGCCACTATGAAGTGAGACAACCCCTTTATGAGAATTAGACACTGGACATCCCTTGCCATGGAGAGACACAACTTTACATGGAGAGAAGTGCACCTTCTGCGCCATGTATTCCCCTTGCCGAATGTTTTTTGTTTTTTTTTGTTAACAAGTGATTTGATGTTTAAGTGGATGGATTCCTGTGAACCACCAACATCTATATATTCTTCTGATTAACAATTCTCACTAATATATAAAAAAAACTCCAGTCATTAAAGAAGGAACTCCCGACAAAAATTTTATTCCATGTCCTGCTAGAAATGTACATGATGTAATCTGTAGTGAATGTCATTTTCTTACCAGTGTCTGAATTTTTGACTTCTATCATCCTGAAGTTTCTTATGTGTGTCATGTGACCAGCAATTAGACCCACCAACTCACACATAGACTTATGTGTGGACAGGAAGTCTAATTCTCTATGTATTCCTATGAGACTGAAAGTGAGGCTCCCATAGGAATGAATACAGCAGTTACTGGCTTTCTGTCCTGGGTCAGTTGGAGGTCAGGGAGTTGGTCACATGACCCAGCTACAATAAGAAGGGAGGTTTTTACTCACAGAAACAGTCACTGATAAGAAAATGACATTCACTACAGATTATATCATGCACCAGGTCAGAGAATAAAATTTTTTGCTGGAGTTCTTCTTTAAAATCTAAATTAAATAAATATAACACTGTCACAATAACACAAAAATCTATTAAAAACAAAAATAGAATTAATGGATTTTTGTGTTATTTTAACAATAAAATATTATATTTGATATTGATAACCAATTTTTTTTTTTTAGATATTAGAGGGAATAGTTAATTGGGAGAATATATAGGTGTTGATTATATTAAGAGTCTCTCTCTGAATAGGAGGTGCGTCTGTTATACAGTTATTGACATGTGAACCATCATATAGCCACAAAGTTCTCGGTCACTGAACGGTCTCAGAACGGTTGTCCACTATACGCAGAAGCTCCTGATACAGGGGGGGTGAAATTTTATACACACACATTTGCTGGTAGCTGTGGTGCCAGTTAATTCACTCTGAAAAATGTCTAGGTCTTAAACAATAAAAAACAAAAAAAAAACCCGGTAAGCATGAGGCAGATGACCTGCTGTTTTACCACACGGCATGAATGCAGAGCTTTTCAATTGTCAGGAAGAGGAACAGCTGAAGGTTGCACATGAATGAGAAAGAGCAGAAAATCAAATGATTCTTGTGCAGAAGTCGGAAAAAGCAGACAGGGAAAACCAGTAATTATAAGGGAAGGAAGATGCAAATTGAACAAATGAAAAGGCAATGGCTCCCAGACGGGCACTTTAGGTGAAGGAGATTTTCCCCTGCAGTATCAAAGTGACAGAAAGAGGTCTCCCGCTATTATCGAGACGCTCTCACCTATCAGCCAGAGGAATGTGCTAGTGTGCGTAATGCAGATTATTCCCGGCCTAAAACATTATTATTTATCTCTCATATCTATCTGTACAGAGAGATGGATACTATGGCATATAAGATTGTAGGCACACTGAAGGGTTAATGTTAAAGGAAAACTAAACCTAGAAAAAAATTAGAAAATGAAACAGGGATAAAACCAGCTCGCTGTTAAAGCGGTTGTCTCACTTCAGCAAAACGCATTAATCATGCAGAGAAAGTTAATACAAGGCACTTACTAATGTATTGTGATTGTCTATATTGCTTCCTTTGTTGGCTTAATCCATCACATTATACACTGCTCGATTCCATGGTTACGACCACCCTGCAATCTAGCAGTGGTGGTCGTGCTTGCTCACTAGGAACAAGTGCCGGACTATGCGCACTCCCGTGATCCCTGCTAGCAGAGAGGCAGGTGCTTTTTCCTATATTGTGCAAGCACGGCCACTGCTGATGGATTACAGGGTGGTCGTAACCATGGAAACGAGCAATGTATAATGTGATGGAAAAATGAGGCAAAGGAGGCAATATGGATTATAACAATACATTAGTAAGTGCCTTGTATTAACTTTCTCTACATGATAAATGCCACTTACTGAAGTGACACAACCCCCTTTAAGAATTTCTGCATGCGTCTGAAACCTTTACATGTACATTGATTTCCTCCTGTTCCCCTTCATTTTGTTAGCGGTCTGCAAATAGGACGGTGGAGGAAAGCTACTGCCCTGGGCAGGAGACAGGTTGTCTATAGGCTGTGAGAAGTATGTGGCTTAAACATATAAAACCATAGGGAAGTGTCCAGTAATGCTGGGGTTACATGGTCTGATGTTAGGGCAGATTATCGGGAATGAATGTCCCTACGAATGCTCATTCCTGATAATCACCTCATCTATAGGTGCTGAAGATCACTTGATGAACAAGTGTCTCGCTCGTTCATAGAGGGTGAAGCAATCGTTCATGCAGACAGCTAAATTACTGTTTCCGGGCAGCAGATTAATTTTAATGTGTTTGTTCACACATCAGTAGTTTTCCACTGGAGACATGCACTGCTTTGGTCTGCGATGCAGATTAAACACAACCATTAAAGTCTATGGGTCCATGAAAAACCACTGACACGGACATAGGTAAGATATGCCCTGGGAATTTATTTTCATCCTAGCAGTGTCTGTGGAATATGGATGACACACGGGGGGAAAAAAAGAGACACACGGATTCTTCACGGAAATCTTTGCAGATGAAATACGTATGGATTTTCCATGGCTGTCATAATGGACACGCAAATATGATTGAGGCCTAAGGGGTTCTCCAGACTTTTAATATTAATGACATATCCTCAGGATAGCTCCTCAATATCAGATTGGCGGGGGTCCGTAAAACCGTGGCGGAATTGCGTTTTTTTTCACCCGATTTGGAATTTTTTTCCCCCTTCCCACTACATCATATGCAATATTAAATGGTGGTGTTGGAAAGTACAACTTGTCCCGCAAAAAACAAGCCCTCATACAGCTGAGTGAACAGAAAAATAAAAAAGTTATGGCTGTATCAAGGCAGGGAGTGCAAAATGAAAACGCAAAACCGAAAAAACCTCCGGGGTAGAAAGGGTTAAGTCCATACTGTTGTTTCTTTGAGTACTGAACTTTGCCTGTCTGAACACCCCTACCATCCTTCAAAAGTGCATCAGCTAGTGGGCTCCAAACCAGAAATCAGACTGGACAACTGAGAAACAACGAAGCGTCTTACCTCTACGGCCCGGGTAAACGTGAGGGTAATATTCATAGTAAAGATCTGGCTGATCGAGGTTTTTAAATGGTTCAAACTCCATCTCTGCATTTTGAAAAAGTCCAAGCTTCACCAATAAGGACAACCGGAGAAACCAAAGCTGGAAGACACATCAAGATCTCGTCAGGTCAGCCTCTAGTTACTATTAAAAAGAAAATTCAGTTACATGGACCATACCCCGTACCTAGCTGGATCTACATTAATGGGGTAATTCTGGAATTGCTCTGATTTTTAACAGATATGCTCAAGTAGTTGTCTACCTCATGTACATCTTCTCCATGCCTCTCCCTTTTCAATTTGGACTATTGTGACCCGTTTTAACCATGTAAACCCATTACTCTGGTTTGTTTCCATCCTGTATGTAGCACTTCCTGTTGCTGTATCCATCCAAACCCATGATGCACTGCTTCTTTCTCTGCCACAGCTTCAGGCCCGCCCCTAATGCTCAGTTTATAGCTCCTCCTACACAGCTAGTTATACAGACACTCCCCTATCACTGCCTCTAACACCCAGCTAGTTTATAGCTCCTCCTACCCAGGGGCATAGCTATAGGGGATGCAGAGATAGCAGTCGCTACCGGGCCCAGGAGCCTGAGGGGGCCCAAAGACCATTGTGGTGCATAAGAAGACACACAAAGTACTGAAGGAAGGGGGGCCCAAGCTGAACTCTTGCACCAGGGCCCATGAGCCTTTAGCTACGCCCCTGCTCCTACCCAACTAGTTACATTGACACTCCCCTATAACTGCCCTATAACTGCTCAGCTACTTTATAGCTCCTCCCACCCAGCTAGAGAGAGACTCCACCATCACTGCCACTAATAACACCTAGCTAGTTAATAGCCCCTCCCACCCAGATAGTTACATAGACATTCACCTATCACTGTCCCTAACGCCCAGCTAGTTTATAGCTCCTCCCCCAACTAGTTACATAGACACTCCCCTATCACTGCCCCTAACAACACCCAGCTAGTTTATAGCCCCTCTTACCCAACTAGTTACATTAACACTCCACTATAACTGCCCCTAACACTGCCCAGCTACTTTATAGCTCCTCCCACCCAGCTAGTTACATAGACACTCCCCCATCACTGCCCCACCCATGGACATGACCTCACAGGAAATAGAAAAGAGATGCATGGACATGATCATGTGACCACAGCCCATAACAGAAGATAGGAGTGATAAAAGGAAATAGAAATACATTTACACAAAATGACAGTGACCTTCATAAATGATTATTTTGAAGGATGTTGATGCAAAGTGGAACACCCCTTTAAGCCATAAATATTACTTGACCATTCTTACTACATACAGTGGAGAAAAAAGTATTTAGTCAGCCACCAATTGTGCAAGTTCTCCCACTTAAAAAGATGAGAGAGGCCTGTAATTGACATCATAGGTAGATCTCAACTATGAGAGACAAAATGAGAAAACAAATCCAGAAAATCACATTGTCTGATTTTTAAAGAATTTATTTGCAAATTATGGTGGAAAATAAGTATTTGGTCACCTACAAACAAGCAAGATTTCTGGCTCTCACAGACCTGTAACTTCTTCTTTAAGAGGCTCCTCTGTCCTCCACTCATTACCTGTAGTAATGGCACCTGTTTGAACTTGTTATCAGTATAAAAGACACCTGTCCACAACCTCAAACAGTCACACTCCGAACTCCACTAAGACCAAAGAGCTGTCGAAGGACACCAGAAACAAAATTGTAGACCTGAACCAGGCTGGGAAGACTAAATCTGCAATAGGCAAGCAACTTGGTGTGAAGAAATCAATTGTGGGAGCAATAATTAGAAAATGGAAGACATACAAGACCACTGATAATCTCCCTCGATCAGGGGCTCCACGCAAGATCTCACCCCGTGGGGTCAAAATGATCACAAGAACTGTCAGCAAAAATCCCAGAACCACACAGGGGGACTTAGTGAATGACCTGCAGAAACCTGGGACCAACGTAACAAAGGCTACCGTTAGTAACACACTACGCTGCCAGGGACTCAGATCCTGCAGTGCCAGACGTGTCCCCCTGCTTAAGCCAGTACATATCCAGGCCCATCTGAAGTTTTCTAGAGAGCATTTGGATGTTCCAGAAGAGTATTGGGAGAATGTCATATGGTCAGATGAAACCAAAGTAGAACTGTTTGGTAGAAACACAACTCGTCGTGTTTGGAGGAGAGTGAATGCTGAGTTGCATCCAAAGACACCATACCTACTGTGAAGCATGGGGGTGGCAACATCATGCTTTGGGGCTGTCTCTCTGCAAAGGGATCAGGACGACTGATCCGTGTACACGAAAGAATCCATCAGCAAGGGCAGTGAAGATGAAACAAGGCTGGGTCTTTCAGCATGACAATGATCCCAAGCACACCGCCAGGCAACGAAGGAGTGGCTTTGTAAGAAGCATTTCAAGGTCCTGGAGTGGCCTAGCCAGTCTCTAGATCTCAACCCCATAGAAAACCTTTGGAGGGAGTTGAAAGTCTGTGTTGCCCAACGACAGCCCCAAAACATCACTGCTCTAGAGGAGATCTGCATGGAGGAATGGGCCAACATACCAGCAACAGTGTGTGCCAACCTTGTGAAGACTTACAGAAAACGTTTGACCTCTGTCATTGCCAACAAAGAATATATAACAAAGTATTGAGATGAACTTTTGTTATTGACCAAATACTATTTTCCACCATAATGTGCAAATAAATTTTTTAAAAAATCAGACAATGTGATTTTCTGGATTTGTTTTCTCATTTTGTCTCTCATAGTTGAGGTCTACCTATGATGTCAATTACAGGCCGACCTCATCTTTTTAAGTGGAAGAAATTGCACAATTGGTGGCTGACTAAATACTTTTTTCCCCCACTATATATCTGAAATATACAACCTAACCTTGTTTTGACTACTTATTTAGGGTCAGAATAAGAGATTCTAACATAGGTTTAAAAAAAAAAAAAAAAAGCCCAGAGGAAAAAAAATTGGGACATCACATGTCATCAATATGCCCTAAGGAACCAGGTATTTATATGGTAATGTCAGGACCGGTGAAAGGTCCTCTATAACAAATGTAACAAAGGATTGTGAAGCAACCCAACAGTCACAAGAAACCCAGCAGGGTTGGATTTCTTGTGACTGTCGGCTTGAGGTAACGTTCTGTATCAATTCCTCAGGGCTTTCAAGATCTCTGCTTGCTGTAATCAATAGCAACCATCATTGTTTATTTCTCTGTGGAGAATTACCTGTCCTACTGAATGACTGCAAGCAGAGGAGGGAAGAGACCTGTTGATCAAGCAGTGCCGGGTGCGGAAAAGCAAGAGGGGAACGCCCAGTGGACATTTCTCCCTGTGCCTGCCTCTTCTAAAAAAAAAAAAAAAAAAAAGTTTTGACTGGCATATGCTGGATCTGGCAATTCCAGTATTATGTTCCTATGCTGGAACACAATACCAACTGTAGGCGCAAGTCTGAACATAGCCTAATGCAAAAGCTGCACAAAGACAGGTTACAGCAGCCTGTATTCTGCTGTTATAATCTGTCTGTGCTGGCTGTTTTAAATGCACTAAGCTAGAAATGTAGGTTCCCTACGGGTGGACAACTGCTTTATATCTCTAGTAGTTGGCACTCAGCCCACTGAAACAGCTCCACTCTTGCCCATGGGTTGCGTCTGGTATTGCAACTCAGTCCAAATCAAGCGAGTAATGGCGAGCTGTAATATCAGTCACAGATCATGGAGAAAACCAGTGGTGTCTGTAACTTCAAGAGAACCCCTTACAGTCGTAAGGCACTGATCTGTACCTATGACACTGGCTGACCTGTTACATGTGCTCTTGGCAGCTGAAGACATCTGTGTTGGTCCCATGTTCATATGTGCCTGTATTACTGAGAAAAATGATGTTTTAATAAATACAAATGATCCTCTAGGAGCAATGGGGGCGTTGCCATTACTCCTAGAGGCTCGGCTCTCACTCTGTAACTGCCCCGCCTCTCTACTTTGATTGACAGGGCCAGGCACTGAAAACGTGGTCACATCTGGCCCTGCAATCAAGGTGCAGAGGGCGTGGCAGTTGCGAGAGAGCATCTAGGTGTAAGGGCAACATCCCCATTGCTCCTAAAGGCTCATTTGCATATATTAAACATCATTTTTCTCAGCAATACAGGCACATATGAACATGGGACCAACACAGATGTCTTCAGCTGCCAAGCGCACATGTAACAGGTCAGCCATGGTCATAGGTACAAATCTGCTGACTGATGTGCTTTAAGTACACCGAGTTTCATGTACTCGGTCAGTGAATTTAGTATGGGGGGAGTGGTTGGGTCTGTTCAGGATCTCATATCTGCATCATAGTGGAAAGCGTCTGGTTACCAAGAGCGTCCCTTGCTCTCCGGACCTGTCCTGTGCAGCGTTACCATTGATTTGAATGGGCATTGTGTAATACTTCATTTCTGCCTTGGTGGCACTTCAGGGCAATTGAGCACTTACTGTTTTCACCTGTTCGCTGGGGTCCCAACATGAGGACACTTTGTGATCAACTTATTAAGGACTCTTCTAACAGGTAGGAACTGTCCAAAGTGGAGAGCAAGAACGAAGCAAGAACATCAAAATGGACCTCATTTATGAAAACCAACGGTGGAAGAAAACGGAGGAGCCACCTCTGCCGGCCAGTTATACCAGAGCCCGCCACAAAAATATGACAGCTAAAGCCTAACCGGCTGCAGACAACACCTCCATTAGTCTTTGCACAATTAGCGCTTTCCCTCAAGCAATAAATGGCATTCTCACCTGCAGCGAGTCGGTGGTGTGGTTGGTCGGCTGACCGCTCTTGCCATACCCTTGCCCGTGGGCATTCAGAAGCCTCCCACTCAGGTCGACTGCCGCCCGCCAATTCTTACTATTCTGTGGGAAGAGAACAGAAGATAGTAACTAATAAATGATGCCAATAAAATGCTCAGCTGCTTCATTTGCTTGAAGCGCCTCGATCTAGTCATCAGTAATGATGACAAGGTCAGTAAAGATGGCCAGAAAAGCCGCCATGTCATTTGTCAAAGCTGTACGTATAATTAGGCAGTAAGTGAAGCCAAGCATGAGGCGCTGTTTAGAGCGAGCAGAAGACACCAACAATATTACAAACAGTACACCCCCCCCCTTCATTTTCAGAGCTGTTAATGGCCTACATTTTACTGAGGGTGAAGGCAGGCACGGGCTGCATATATTATGGGGGGAGCAGCATTTCTTCATATGCCTAGGAATGAATTTAATAAAGGAACTGAGCGAACTTGAGGCATTTTCAATCAATAAATAGCATTATAAATCACTGTTGAGGGACACAACACGACTTTGAAAGACATTCCTCACATACACTGGCCAGCCGTAACCTTAAAGGGGTCTCCAGGACTTAGATATTGATTGCCTACATAGGATAAGTGATCACTATCAGACTGGCGGGAGTCAGGCACCTGGTGCCTCCATCGATCAGGCTGTTTTGGGCAGCAGGAAACTGCAGAGTTGATGGAACCAGAAGCAGAAGGTGCTTCAAGTGAATGAGAGCGGAGATAAAGGAACCTACAGAGTGATGGAGCCTTCTGTCCACTATATATTCTCCAGCACCTGCCCAAAAGAGCTGATCAGTGAGGGTGCTGGACCCCGACCGATCTAATATTGATGACTCCTCCTAAAGATAAGCTATCATTATCTATCTTTGTGAGATGTGTCGCTGCCATCAAGTTCTAAATGAGTTCCTGTTTTCGTGAAATGGTAAAATGTCTCGCTCAGCATCTGATATGTGTTCTATGATCTATTGTGAATAAGATTTGACTCTGAGATCTGCAAATCATTGCATTGTTTTTATTTACATTTTACACAGCGTCAACTTTTTGGGAATTGGGGTTGTAGTTGTTTACCTCATGTACATCATTCCTATGCTTTCTTTTATTTGGACTCTTCTGACCCTTTCTCACCATGTAAACCAATGACTCTGGTTAGTTTCCATCCTGTATGTAGCACTTCCTGTTGCTGTATCCAACCAAACCCATGATGCACCTCTCCTTTCTCTGCCACAGCTCCAGCCCCGCCCCCTAACACCACCCAGCTAGTTTATAGCTCCTCCCCCATATAAGATTCCATACAGCGATCACCTCTGCTGTACGGGGACAAGGGATTGCTACAGTACGATCCGCTGCACAGGAACAATGATTTTTGGCGCTGGCACAAAGACACAATCATCTTTTACACAGGCTGATCCTGGATTATCTGCTTGATCATTGGTCCATGTAAAAGGACTCCAAGAGTTTGATAAAACTGGTTGACACCCACTAATACCAGCTTTAATGCAGCCACGAGGCTGGGTTCACCAGTAGTGGTAGTAAGCCGTGAGGCCAATTACCACTAAGCAAAGCCACGTCAGTTTTACCACGAATTACCGCGGTTTTGCAGAGGTAAAAGCTGTAAGACAATGAGGGAGATTTACTATTGCGGTTCTGGTAATTCTGGCGCATTGTGCATAAAAAAAAACTGGTAAACTTGCTTTACACATTTATCCGCTGTTCTAGACACTTTTCTCACATTTGTGTGTAAATGCGACATTTTGACCAAAAAAATGTGGTGTATTGTTTAGGTTAACTAAGTCAGAAAATATGTGTCTAGATGGTCTACATATGTCCCAGATTCATCATCCAGCCTCAGCCACTGTGATAAACCTGCCGCAGTTTAGGATTGCCTGTCTAAGGCTAGGTTCACATCGCGGTTTAAATTCTGGTATTCTCTTCCTGCATGTATTTTTTCCATCAGAATGCAGGCACTAGTGCTGGAAACTTGGCGGACTCCTTTACAGTGAATGGGATCCGTTGAGCGATGGCAGAGTATAGCAGATCATTGATCTGGCAATTCCAGTATTCTGTTACTGATTGGAATTTATACCCTGAACAGTATTCCGAAATCTGTCCCACTGTAAATACCATGTGGCCAAAAGCACACGTAGCCTTGCTGTGTGGGACACTATCGCTAAGTGGCTGCTAATTTTGAAACACAAAGGACAGACTTAAAGGGGTTTTCCAAGATTTAAAATACGTGTCACCCACTCAGCCTAGAGAAAGCAGCGAGAAGGCCGCACCGCTACTGTGGACGCCACTGCCTTCTCAAACAGCTGATCAGTGGGGATCCCGGGTATCGGACTTGTAGCAGTACAGAATTAAGAAATAGCTGAACACACTTTACAGAAGAGGCAGGTGAGTTTCTCGTATAGGTGGGTCACAGCATGGGGGATGTAGAAATACAATGTACATAGACTTCCCTTCTAGAGAAATTTTGGCAAGAACAAAAACAATAGAAGGCAAAACTGAGCAGTCAAGCGTGTCCGGTCAGGCCGACATCCGACAGCTTTATTTTTCCTCTACAATGAAGGCTTCTATTTGAAACACTCTTTGTAGTCTCATGTCCTGGATACAGTGCTCAGAACTGTATATACACGTCCTGTATGTGATTATACTGTACATGGGAACTGAGATATATATATATACATACACACACACACGTATCTACACAGACATACAGTGGCATGTTGGGCACCTCTGGTCAAAAATCACTGTTAGGCCTCATGCACACGAACATATTTTCTTTCCGTGTCCGTTCCATATTTTTGCGGAACAATTCACTTCAACGGGTCCACAAAAAACAAAAACGTTACTCTGTGCATTCCGTTTCCATATGTCCGTTCCGCAAAACAATGGAACGTCCTATTATTGTGCTTTACGGACAAGGATAGTACTATGTTCTATTAGGGGCCAGCTGTTCCGTTACAAAATACATATGGTCGTGTGTGTGAGTCCTTATGGTGAGCAGTTAAGCTGAAGATGAAATGATCTCCAAAAAGGCATAAACTTAGAGATTCCCTTTGTATTTTAAGCAAGAACTATTTTTCATTTTCATCTTTTGCATTTTCAAAATAACAAAAACGAAAAAGAGCCCAAAGCAAAACTTTGGGCACTCTGCATGATTAGTACCTAGTAGCACCCCCTTTGACAAGTATCACAGCTTGTAAGCTCTTTTTGTAGCCAGCTAAGAGTCTTTCAAATCTTGTTTCATAGCTATACAAGGTGTGAGACCTGGGTCAAAGTTATCTAAGCATTCAAATCTTCTTGGGTTCCCTATACTTTTGCAAGGTGTGAAGAAAACACAAAAAGTGAGGGCGAGCGAGGGGGCAAAATAGCGAGAGGGGCGAGCCTGATGGGGGCAAAATAGGAGGAGGGCGAGCGAGGGGGCAAAAGGGCGCAGCGAGGGGGCAAAAGGCGAGCGAGGGGCAAAAGGGCGAGCGAGGGCGAGCGAGGAAAAGGGCGAGGGGAGGGTGAGCGAGGAAAAGGCGAGAGGGCGAGCGAGGAAAAGGGCGAGAGGGCGAGCGAGGAAAAAGGCGCGAGAGGGCGAGCGAGCGAGGGAAAAGGGCGAGAGGGCGAGCGAGAAAAGGGCGAGAGGGCGAGCGAGGAAAAGGGCGAGAGGGCGAGCGAGAAAAGGGCGAGCGAGAAAAGGCGAGCGAGGAAAAGGGCGAGAGGGCGAGCGAGGAAGAGAGGCGAGCGAGGAAAAGGGCGAGCGAGGGGAAAGAGGGCGAGCGAGGAAAAGGGCGAGCGAGGAGGAAAGGGCGAGCGGGCGAGGCGAGGAAAAAGGGCGAGCGAGGAAAAGGGCGAGAGGGCGAGGCGAGCGAAAAGGGCGAGCGAGGAAAAGGGCGAGCAAGAAAAGGGCGAGCAAGGAAAAGGGCGAGCGAGGAAAAGGCGCGAGAAAGAGGGGCGAGCGAGGAAAGGGCGAGGAGGGCGAGCGAGGAAAAGGCGAGAGGGAGCGCGAGCGGCGAAAAGGGCGAGCGAGGAAGGGCGAGAGGCGCGAGGAAAAGGGCGAGAGGGCGAGCGAGGAAAAAGGGCGAGAGGGCGAGCGAGGAAAAGGGCCGAGAGGGCGAGCGAGGAAAAGGGCGAGAGGCGGCGAGAGGGCGAGCGAGGAAAGGGCGAGAGGGCGAGCGAGGAAAAGGGCGAGAGGGCGAGCGAGGAAAGGGCGAGAGGGCGAGCGAGGAAAAGGGCGAGAGGGCGAGCGAGGAAAAGGGCGAGAGGGCGAGCGAGGAAAAGGGCGATGAGGGCGAGCGAGGAAAGGGCGAGAGGGCGAGCGAGGAAAAGGGCAAAAGAGAGGGAGCAAGAAAAAAGAGTGCGAGAGAAAAAGAGCGAGGGAGAAAAAGAGCAAAAGAGAGCGAGTGAGAAAAAAAGACCAGAAAGAGCTAAAAAGGGCAATCGCAAAATAGAGTGCAAGTGAGAAAGAGAGCGAGAAGTGATAGAAATGTGGTTACAAAAAATTTGTGAAAGCAAGAAAAAAAATGAAATCTGAAATGCTTTATATTCACAGGAGGAGTAAGGCTGTGTTCTTTACATGGCTGCAGCAGGGGAAAGATGATTTATGTCGCTGTAACTGGCTGTAACAGAGCTACGTGCGAGCAGCTGTTGTGTTACCAGTCATTTCAGGACACGAGCACATTTACCAGTGCTACAAGCGCTCTACTAATGAATGTGGAATAAATGGAGAAAAGTCCTAAAATCCCACCATCACCACAAGAAGCATCAGGCATAGAAACTTTTCTGGTCTGTGCTGCTCATAGCAACCAATCAGATCGCTCCTCTCATTTTCAGGCCTGCTCTGTATAAATGAAAGGTGAGATCTGATTGGCTGCCATGGGCAACAGACATGTTTGATTTAAGAGGTCCAAAACCATCTATGTTCATCATACATTAGGAAGTGTTTATGTGGCCCAGGTGTAATGACCGTTGTTTTTTTTTTTAGTTTGGTGGGTTTTACTTTAGTAGTTTTAGTTTGGTGGGTTTTATTTTAATAGTTTTAGTTTGGTGGGTTTTATTTTAGTAGTTTTAGTTTGGTGGGTTTTACTTTAGTAGTTTTAGTTTGGTGGGTTTTACTTTAGTAGTTTTAGTTTGGTGGGTTTTATTTTAGTAGTTTTAGTTTGGTGGGTTTTACTTTAGTAGTTTTAGTTTGGTGGGTTTTACTTTAGTAGTTTTAGTTTGGTGGGTTTTATTTTAGTAGTTTTAGTTTGGTGGGTTTTATTTTAATAGTTTTAGTTTGGTGGGTTTTATTTTAATAGTTTTAGTTGGTGGTTTTATTTTAGTAGTTTAGTTGGTGGGTTTTATTTTAGTAGTTTTAGTTTGGTGGGTTTTACTTTAGTAGTTTTAGTTGGTGGGTTTTACTTTAGTAGTGTTTTAGTTTTGGTGGGTTTTACTTTAGTAGTTTTAGTTTGGTTGGGGTTTTACTTTAGTAGTTTTAGTTTGGTGGGTTTTACTTTAGTAGTTTTAGTTTGGTGGGTTTTACTTTAGTAGTTTTAGTTTGGTGGGTTTTACTTTAATAGTTTTAGTTTTGGTGGGTTTTACTTTAGTAGTTTTTAGTTTTGGTGGGTTTTACTTTAGTAGTTTTAGTTTGGTGGGTTTTACTTTAGTAGTTTTAGTTTGGTGGGTTTTACTTTAGTAGTTTTAGTTTGGTGGGTTTTACTTTAGTAGTTTTAGTTTGGTGGTTTTACTTAGTAGTTTTAGTTTGTGGGTTTTACTTTATAGTTAGATTTGGTGGGTTTTACTTTAGTAGTTTTAGTTTGGTGGGTTTTACTTTAATAGTTTTAGTTTGGTGGGTTTTATTTTAGTAGTTTTAGTTTGGTGGGTTTTATTTTAGTAGTTTTAGTTTGGTGGGTTTTACTTTAATAGTTTTAGTTTGGTGGGTTTTACTTTAATAGTTTTAGTTTGGTGGGTTTTATTTTAATAGTTTTAGTTTGGTGGGTTTTATCTCCGCAGTTAGTTTGTCTGCTTTTCATTTGCCCCATTAGGAGATATTAGACTAATATAAATGGGTCCCCTGCCGAGAGATATTATTGTGTTGTGCCGTTCATCCTGAAATAAATTGTCAACTGAGTGTTATCTTTCCACTTATCAAAGGCGTGCGCCTATACACAGTCTAAGGCTACATTCACATGAACGTATTTTGTTTCCGTGTGCGTTCCGTTTTTTTTGCGGATAGGATGCAGGCCCATTCATTTCAAAAAATGTGGATAGCACACAGTGTGCTATTCGCATCCATATGTCCGTTCCGTTGCCCCGCAAAATATATAGAACGTGTTCTATTCTTGTCAGCAGATTTGTACCTATGACACTGGCTGACCTGTTAAATGAGCACTTGGCAGCTGAAGACATCTGTGTTGGTCCCATGTTCATATGTGCCTGTATTGCTGAGAAATATGATGCTTAAATATATGCAAATGAGACTCTAGGAGCAACGGAGGCGTTGTCATTACTCCTAGAGGCTCTGCTCTCTCTACAACTGCCGCTCCCTCTCCACTTTAATTGACTTTAGAAGAAGTCAGGGCCAGATGTGATGACGTCTACACTGTCTGGCCCTGTCAATCAAAGTACACAGGGAGTGGCAGTTGTAGAGAGAGCAGAGCCTCTAGGTGCAATGACAATGCCTCCGTTGCTCCTAGAGGCTCAGCTGCATATATTAAAACATCATTTTTAATATATTTTATAATGTATTTTTGGAGGTTAGGGTTCATTTATTTTTACTTTATTTCGTTATTATACTCTGTCACTATATTACCTGTCACGGAACATGTACGGCGTTTTAAAACAGAAACCTTTTTATTTTTCATTGTTTTTTTAAAGCTTTGATAAGGAGAAATTCACATGTCACACTGGTTTATATAACGTTCTTTATGTCCCATAAACACCCCAACAAGAAAAAAAACAACAACCGAAAAACAGCATTTCTCGGCAAGGAAAGAAAGGCGCTCATTTCTTCCGGCACGGGAACGGCGCATTTTCCACAGACGCTGCTAATAGTACCTGTGAGCTCTCCCTCCCCAGAAACAAAGACTCAAAGGGGGCCATTAACTCTACATGTGACACCATTAAGGTGATTAAAATGTCCTCCTCCAGCAGCCATGACATTCTTCTCCATCATAAATTACGCTTCTACAGCACGTTGGCACAGCTCTGGAAAATGCATTTATTAACCCTTGCCGAGCTGTCCCTCTTCTCCAGTAATGAGAGTGCAGAGATGCTCCATTATACCATTAAAAGCTTTTTAGCAGTCTGCTGCCGCCGTCTATTCCCTGCTCAGCTCCAACCCGGTAATTGACCCTTCTAAGCTCGACAGATATGTCTACGGGTGATTAACACGTGATATGAAGACGTGTGCTACATTTAAAAGCTTTATAGTCAGGCGCTTCTGTATGAAGCTCAAGCACAGGTAATCTCAGGACGGAATCTGAAGGCTCTCCTGACTTGCGCCTTCTCTCATATTTACAGCAATCTCCTAACACAGACTTAGTAGCCAAATGACCACCAATGTTATTTCTGTGCCGCTAGAGGTGGGTCATTGCTATCCGACTCGCTTCCTGCCAACAAAAGTGTTATCTAACCTTTGCTGTGCATTTTTCCAGACCTCCCCCAGCATGGTGAGAACTAGAGCTGGGCGATATGGCCAAAAAAAAAAATCTCGATTTTTTTAAAAAAAATTTTTGGACGATTCACGATTTAAATCTCGATGTTATTAAAAATATAAACAAATAAATAAAAAAGCCTACTGTGCCCCCATCAGACCTCACATCAGCCCACTATACCCCCACGAGACCTCAGATCAGCCCACTATACCCCCACCAGACCTCAGATCAGCCCACTGTGCCCTCATCAGACCTCAGATCAGCCCACAGTGCCCCCATCAGACCTCAGATCAGCCCACAGTGCCCCCATCAGACCTCAGATCAGCCCACAGTGCCCCCATCAGACCTCAGATCAGCCTACTGTGCCCCTCATCAGACCTCAGATCAGCCCCATTATGCCCCATCAGACCCCACATCAGTCCCATTGTGCCCCATTAGACCCCACATCAGCCCATTGTGCCCCATCAGACCCCCACATCAGCCCATTGTGCCCCATCAGACCCCACATCAGCCCATTGTGCCCCATCAGACCCCACATCAGCCCAGTGTGCCCCCATCAGACCTCAGATCAGCCCACAGTGCCCCCATCAGACATCAGATCAGCCCACAGTGCCCCCATCAGACATCAGATCAGCCCACATTAGTGCCCTCATCAGACCTCAGATCAACCCACATTAGTGCCCCCTTCAGACCTCAGATCAGCCCACAGTAGTGCCCCTTCAGCCCTCAGAACAGCCCACAGCGTCAGGTCAGAGTGCGCGATAAATAAAATCGTGAGGCTTTCAATTGGCGAATTAATTGAATTAATTTGATTAATCACCCAGCCCTAGTGAGAACGGTGGTGGTGGGCATACTTACCCCTCTGGGTCGCAGCTCCAGCGCTTCCCCTCGTGACCCGCTAGTCCCAGGAGTACCCTCATCAACATCCGGTTTGACGTGGGTCACGTGACTGGCTGCGGCAGCGTTGTGTCACTCGTGTATAGAGATGAGCTCAGGTCACAAAACTTTGTTTCAACTGCTTCGCCGAACTTCCCTTTGTGATCACATTTGTTTTTTGTAAGTAGTGGGCGCAATGACGGGGAACGGTGAATGCATCGACGAGCTCATCACTCATTGTGGCATTCCAGATTAGGACTTTCAGAGGTTAATTGGTTAAAAAAAAATAACAAATAATACTCAGGTTATCCATTTGTGCGCGAAGAGGCCAGAGCAGCAAACTCACGCAGTGCTTGATGACCTCTGTGCGCTCGATTGGATGAGGGAGTATTTTTTTTTTTTACCGCTATGCAGGCAAAATAGATTTGTGACCACGAAGCACAAGGAAATTCTGCTCCCGGCGGATCAAATTTTCCCTGAAATTCAGATCGAAGTCCACTTTGTATACTTTGATTCGCTCAACACTAGTCACGTGACTTCTTTCAAGGAAAACCAGATAGCTAGTAGGCTTTCATCCAGCTTATCGTAGTGGGGCTGTTCTGGAAACAGTGCAGACCCTTTATCTAGTCCTGACCCCCCTCCCCTAGACATAAGATAACTATCAGGTGAACAATCGTCCTTCAACTCCCATGTGGTTGTGATCACTACACAGAAGGGTAAAGGTCCTTTTACACGGGCCGATTATCGGCCGAAAAATCGTTCCTAGGAACGCTAGTGCCGATAATCGGCCGTGTAAAAGTGGCCCTAATCAGCCGACGAACGAGCAAAACGCTCGTTCGTCGGCTGATTGGATCTTTTTGTTTACACAGGGCGATGTGCGCCTGACAGTATGGAGCTTCCCGGCCGCACGAGCGATACAGCGATCACTCGTGCGGCCCGGCGCTCGATTCGTCGGGCCGTGTAAAGGCTCCCTGCCCGAGCGCCGATATCGCTGATCGGCGCTCGGGCAGGGAGAATAATCGGCCCGTCTAAAAGGGCCTTTAGGCTACTTTCACACTAGCGTTTTGGAATTCCGGTATTGAGTTCCGTCACAGGGGCTCAGTAACGGAATAAAACGCTTCAGTTTTGTCCCCATTTATTGTCAATGGGGACAAAAATGAACTGAAGACAACGGAATGCTCCTGAAAGTATTCTGTTCAGTTCTCTTCAGTCTCCAGACCGGAGAACAAACCGCAACATGCAGCGGTTTGCTCTCCATACTGTTTATCCGCACCAAGTCGGATCTGGAATGACCCCCACTGGAAGTCAATAGGGACGGATCAGTTTGGTGTGGACACAATAGTAAACGGATCCGTCCTCCATTGACTTTCAATATAGTTCATGACGGATCCGTCCACAGCACACCACATATGACAGACACACACACAGACATACACAGACATACTTACATGCTTCCAGCAGCTCCGCACATCACAGGAGGAGGAGGACTGCGCACACATAGGAAGATTCTCCCTCCAGCAGAGGGCGCTGTGGAGAAATCTTCCTAATTGCATGCCATCCTCTTCCTCCTGTGCGGAGCTGCCGGGAGCATGTAAGCATGTCTGTGTGTGTGTATGTGTATGTGACACGTGTGGGGCCGGAGCGCTGATCTGGCTCCTCACGTGTACCTGCGGCAGCACGGATCCAGCGGCACCCTTCACCCGCTGGATCCGTGCTGCCGCTAATGTGAAAGTGGCCTAAGTGACTTAAAGGGAACCTGTCATGTTGAACATGGTGTCTGAGCTGCAGGCAGCACGTTATACAGCAGGCGGAGTGGAGCAGATTTATAAATAGTTTTATGTGAAAAGATTCAGTAAAACTTGTAATTTATACACTTAAATTCCTGCTAGTTCTGGTCTTTGAAGTCCAGGAGGCGGTCCTATCAGTGATTGACAGCTATCTCTGTATACACAGTCTTAGAGGGAAGGCTGTCAATCACTGATAGCTCCGCCTCCTGAACTTCAAAGCCCAGAATGAGCAGGAATTTAAATGAATAAAATACAAGTTTTAGCCCATAAACTATATATCAAATTAATCAGCTCCTCCTGCTCTATAACAAGCTGCATGGAGATAAATTTGCATTTTCATGGTGACAGTTGCCTGTCTCCGTGAACATGTATTGAAATCTGCAGCAGGTTATAGAGCAGAAGGAGCTGAGCAGAATGATATATACTTTTGTGGAAAAGATCCAGTGTTAAATGAACCTGTCATCTTGGAAATACTGTGAAGTCTGTACACAGTGCATGCTAGAGCTGAGCAGAGTGATCTTTTATAACTTGTAATTTATCCCTTTGAATCTCTGCCCGTTCTGGGCTTAGGAGTCCCACCAGTGACCGCTATGTACACTCATAAGGCAGAGACTTCCAGTCACTGATAGGACCACCCACTGGACTTCTAGGTAGAGTTGCACCAGGTATCGAACTTTCAATACCCAATCAATACTTTTGCACTCGGATCAATACGATACTGGGATTTGCTGTTTTCAATACTGCACTACTGCGCAGCCTAGTATCCATTAGAAATCATGGCGTACCGCCATTGGCTAAAGTGGCTAATAGTTATTAAATAAAAAGTTTCTTAAAAAACACCAAAGTATTAAAAGTTTAAATCCCCCCCTTTCCTAATTTTACATATAAATATATATAAAACAATAAAAAGTAAACATATTAGGTATCGCCGCATACGAAAAAGTCAGAACTATTAAAACTACCACGCAATATCTCCTTTTGCGTGGTATCGAAATCGAATCAAAATTTTGGTATTGTGACAACACTACTCCTAAGCACAAAGTGAGCAGAGATTTAAAGGGAACCTGTCATCAACTTTATGCTGACCTCACTGAGGGCAGCATAAAATAGTGACAGAAATGTGATTTCAGCAGTGTGTTACTCATGAGCTAAAAGTAAGTGGTTACTGAGAACCAGCATCATAATCATTGCAGTACAGGCCTTGAAAAGAGTCAAATCTACCTGAGAGGAGTCATGGTTATTCATAATCTCCTGCTCTCCCCACCCATCTGCTGATGATTGGCAGTTCTCTCCTAGAGAGAAAGGGAGAAAACTAGGTAGAAGACTGTCAGTCATCAGCAAGTGGGCAGGGAGAGCAGGAATTCATGAATAACCATGACTCTTCTCAGGTGGCCGGGACTCTTTTCCAGGCCCAATCTGCAATGTTTGTGATGTTGGTTCTCGGCAACCACTTACTTTTAACTTATAAATAACAGACCGCTGAGATCAACTCACCTGTCTCTACTTTATTCTGCCGTTAGTATGGACAGCATAAACGTGACGACAGGTTCCCTTTAAAAGAATAAATGACAAGTTATAATAAATATTTTCCCACAAACCACTCCACTCAGCTCTATGATGCCCTGTGCACAGCATTTCCTGCAAATTTGCGTAACACTACACCCAGATCGCTACTGACTTGTAGTATGGCTTGTCATATGGATGGCACAGCTCAGCTGCTGAAACTGATTGGAGAAAGCGCCAATCCCAACAGTTTAACCTGTTAGATGCCACATTTGCTATTGACCTGGGCATCCAAGTGAATTGACAGAGGAATGGGGATCCCTGTGACGTGATTGTGTGGTGCCGATGCCATACAATGACCCGGAGGATCTATTTCCTGAACATGATTATGGAGGCGGCCATCTTGGCTGAGCTGTTTTAAATAGCAGTTAGGCCTTGTTCACACGTCAGTTATTTGATCAGTTATTTCCATCAGTTATTGTCAGCCCAAACCAGGTGCGGGTCAGAAACACAGAACAGATGCAGATATTTCCATTATACCTGATCTCTGTTTAGTGTCCACTCCTGGTTTTGGCTCACAATAACTGGTGGAAATAACTGATCAAATAACTGATGTGTGAACAAGGCCTTAGAGATATGCTTAACAGCAGCCGCATGGGACATAGACTCAATGGTCAGGAGGGGACATTGACTTCTATGGGAGATGTAGGCATGCTCTGTGACCTGTACAGAGGTCAGGAGGGAGGAGATAAGTTGTTATATCACCGATTGTGAATGGTGGATCCTGTGTTATCTATACAGAAGCGTATAGGTAAGAATCACTGATGGCACTGCCTCCTGGACTACAGAGCCCAGAATGTGCAGGAATTTACATGAATAAATATCTTCTACTGGGTCTTTACCTACTGAATTCTACATCAATCTGCTCAGCTCCTCCTGCTCTCTCAGCTAAAGATTTCATTGCATTTGCATGCTGACAGGTTGAACATGTGAGCCAGATAACAAATGTACATCACACCGAACTAGATTTCAGTTTTAGTGCATAGATTACCTGACGAGCACCACATTTATTAAAGAGATGTGTGTCTCATAATTGCAGCAAATCTCACACCAGGGCAAATTAAAACCGCCATTATGTAATAAATCTCCCCCAACGTGTCACAACAAAAAAAAATCTCAGAAACACTTGAACAAATAAAAGCTTTCCAAAGTTTTTACCACATAAAGTGACCCGTGTCAGGTTTGAAAAATGGGGCTCAGCATTTGGTCCAAAATGGCTTTGGTGGGAAGAGGTTAAAAAAAATAGGTCCAGGTAGTTTTGATTATTTAGATATAATGGACAATTCTTGAGGATAGTGGGGGTCATTTATAAAGACTGGTTTTAATATCCCCCTGTGACGCCTGAGGACACGACATCATTTAAGAGAATCCTCCGGCTGCTCCAGATCATAGTTCATGTAGATTTCTGTCATTTACGCCAAATTTTGCCAACAATTACCCCAGAACAAATGGTCAGTTTAGGAAATGCATTAAACAAAATCTTTTTCTTCTGTTAAAGGAGTTGTACCACGAAAAATATTGTACAGTTTTTAAACCAGCTCCTGGATCTGAATACTTAATGTAATTGCATGTAATTAAAAATTTAGCATAGCCCCTGAGTTATTTAATAAGATGTATCAGTATAGCGCCACCTGCTGTTAGTTCTTTCTTATTTCTTTGACCTGGTCACTGAGAAGGCCGCACATGCTAAGTTTCATCCTTCAACTGCCTCCTGAGCTGTGATAGGGAGAGCTGAGACACACCTCCTGAGCTGTGATAGGGAGAGCTAAGACACACCTCCTGAGCTGTGATAGGGAGAGCTAAGACACACCTCCTGAGCTGTGATAGGGAGAGCTAAGACACACCTCCTGAGCTGTGATAGGGAGAGCTAAGACACACCTCCTGAGCTGTGATAGGGAGAGCTAAGACACACCTCCTGAGCTGTGATAGGGAGAGCTAAGACACACCTCCTGAGCTGTGATAGGGAGAGCTAAGACACACCTCCTGAGCTGTGATAGGGAGAGCTGAGACACACCTCCTGAGCTGTGACAGGGAGAGCTGAGACACACCTCCTGAGCTGTGACAGGGAGAGCTAAGACACACCTCCTGAGCTGTGACAGGGAGAGCTAAGACACACCTCCTGAGCTGTGATAGGGAGAGCTAAGGCACATCTCCTGAGCTGTGATAGGGAGAGCTAAGACACACCTCCTGAGCTGTGATAGGGAGAGCTAAGACACAACTCCTGAGCTGTGATAGGGAGAGCATGGACACGCCCCCTTAGCTACAGCAGAAAAGACTCTCCCCTCAAGCTGCCAGCTTGATATATCGTATTTTTTGCTTTATAAGACGCACTTTTCCCCTCAAAAAATGGGGTAAAAATGGCTGAGCGTCTGATAAAGCGAATACTAGTGAGCGCTTCCATCCGCATTCCCATCCAGCGCTTCATTGTCCTGACCACGTACAGGGTCAGGACGTAGTGCACTTACTATGACTATGACTCAGGTGACAGAGCAGCGCAGGCCAGGAAGACAGGGGGCGTGACTTCTGCCAGAGGTGGAGAGGTAAGAAGAGGTTTTTTTATTTTATTCTGATCTGAGGTCTGATGGAATCTAACATTGAAGGCTGATTGGGGGTCTGAGTGGGCTGATCTGAGGTCTGATGGGGGTCTGATATGGAGGGCTGATCTGAGGTCTGATGGGGGTCTGAATGTGGGCTGATCTGAGGTCTGATGGGGGTCTGAGTGGGATGATCTGAGGTCTGATGGGGGTCTGATATGGAGGTCTGATCTGAGGTCTGATGGGGTTCTGATATTGAGGGCTGATCTGAGGTCTGATGGGGTTCCGATATGGAGGGCTGATCTGAGTCTGATTAGGGTCTGATATGGAGGGCTGATATTGAGGGCTGATCTGAGGTCTGATGGGGGTCTGATATTGAGGGCTGATCTGAGGTCTGATGGGGGTCTGACAATGTTGGCGATCTGAGGTCTGATGGGGTTCTGATATGGAGGTCTGATCTGAGGTCTGATGGGGTTCTAATATGGAGGTCTGATCTGAGGTCTGATGGGGTTCTGATATTGAGGGCTGATGAGGGTCTGATATGGAGGGCTGATCTGAGGTCTGATGGGGGTCTGATATTGAGGGCTGATCTGAGGTCTGATGGGGGTCTGACAATGTTGGCGATCTGAGGTCTGATGGGGGTCTGACATGGAGGGCTGATGTGATGTCCTGATATTTATGGCGAGTCTGATCTCGGGATCTGATACGAGGTCTGATAGGTCTCTTATTTTCCTCCTGTTAAACCTGGGTTGCGTCTTACCATCGGGTGCGTCTTACAGAGCGAAAAATACGGTAAATCTAGCAGAGCAATGAATGAGGAGATCTCTGGATCCATGTGAGGTACAGGGCTGGTTCTAGCTTTGTTAGAAAGAGATTGTCATGTACAAGGTGATGTCTGATTTTATTTTTTTTTACGTTAGACATGGGATAACCCCTTTAAGAACAATCTAAACCTGCTTATCCCCAGACATCACAATGGAAACAGGAACAACAAAACAGAAAAGTCAAAGTAGCACACAAGTAGTAATGACGGCTGTATTTCAATACATGGTAGGGAAAACGCGACAGCTGCCTCGGGATTATGAATGAGTGCATAAAACGCAGCGGGACTCGGTGCACACCAGACAAGAGGCGGAAAAATAGGGCAGAGAACAAATAAATGGATGATGTTTATGCACAGCGGTGAGCCTCACACTAATACAGCGAGCATCAAATCCAGGTCACCGTATACCCAGACGCCCTCACGACTCAAAGCTGATTTTTTTTTAATATTTCATAACTCCCCTTATTGCATCCTGTATGTTTCTAGCCCTCTGCATAGCAGCTGAACTGCAGACTGCCTTGTGTGCAACAAAAGACTAAAGGAAGAAATAAATAAATATTCAATTCCATCTAAAAATCATAAAATAAAAAAAGCAATAACAATGAAAGTCTAGCTTCACTGCAGTAGATGTATAGCCGCAGTACAATAACCTCTACTGATTAATCCTGACTTCAGAGGTTTATCCTCCTCCTGCAGATGGTGACCACCATGAGACTCGCCTGGTTAAACCTTAACCAGGTCTACAAGACACATCGAAGGGTTGGGTTAGCAAATGGTGCACATCCACTGTATTTTTCAGACAAGAAGACGCACAATCAGAAACATAAAAAGTACAAAATACCATTTTTACTGTTTATTTCCTATGGGTGAGATGGTCCAGACAGAACAAAAGGCAGTGCCTCCTGACAGCCAGTCTACCCAGACCATGCCTTATCACACTGCCATCACAGTGCCCCCTGACTATGCCATCCACAGTGTTTCATCACAGTGCCCCCTGACTATGTCATCCAGTGTTTCATCACAGTGCCTCCTGACTATGCCATCCACAGTGTTTCATCACAGTGCCCCCTGACTATGCCATCCACAGTGTTTCATCACAGTGCCCCCTGACTATGTCATCCAGTGTTTCATCACAGTGCCCCCTGATTATGTCATCCACAGTATTTCATCACAGTGCCCCGACTATGTCATCCAGTGTTTCATCACAGTGCCCCCTGACTATGCCATCCACAGGGTTTCATCACAGTGCCCCCTATGTCATCCAGTGTTTCATCACAGTGCCCCCTGACTAGGTCATCCAGTGTTTCATCACAGTGCCCCCTGACTATGTCATCCACAGGGTTTCATCACAGTGCCCCTGACTATGTCATCCAGTGTTTCATCACAGTGCCCCCCGACTATGCCATCCACAGTGTTTCATCACAGTGCCCCCTGACTATGCCATCCACAGTGTTTCATCACAGTGCCCCCTGACTATGCCATCCAGTGTTTCATCACAGTGCCCCCTGACTATGTCATCCAGTGTTTCATCACAGTGCCTCCTGACTATGCCATCCACAGGGTTTCATCACAGTGCCCCCTATGTCATCCAGTGTTTCATCACAGTGCCCCCCGACTATGTCATCCAGTGTTTCATCACAGTGCCCCTGACTATGCCATCCACAGTATTTCATCACAGTGCCCCCTGACTATGCCATCCACAGTATTTCATCACAGTGCCCCCTGACTATGCCATCCACAGTATTTCATCACAGTGCCCCCTGACTATGCCATCCACAGTATTTCATCACAGTGCCCCCTGACTATGTCATCCACAGTATTCATCAAGTGCCCCCTGACTATGCCATCCACAGGGTTTCATCACAGTGCCCCCTGACTATGCCATCCACAGTGTTTCATCACAGTGCCCCCTGACTATGTCATCCAGTGTTTCATCACAGTGCCCCCTGACTATGCCATCCACAGTGTTTCATCACAGTGCCCCCTGACTATGTCATCCCACAGTGTTTCATCACAGTGCCCCTGACTATGCCATCCACAGTGTTTCATCACAGTGCCCCCTGACTATGTCATCCACAGTGTTTCATCACAGTGCCCCCTGACTATGTCATCCACAGTGTTTCATCACAGTGCCCTCTGACTATGCCATCCACAGTGTTTCATCACAGTGCCCCCTGACTATGTCATCCACAGTGTTTCATCACAGTGCCCCTGACTATGCCATCCACAGTGTTTCATCACAGTGCCCCCTGACTATGTCATCCACAGTGTTCATCACAGTGCCCCCTGACTATGCCATCCATAGTGTTTCATCACAGTGCCCCCTATGTCATCCAGTGTTTCATCACAGTGCCCCCCGACTATGTCATCCAGTGTTTCATCACAGTGCCCCCTGACTATGTCATCCACAGTATTTCATCACAGTGCCCCTGACTATGCCATCCACAGAATTTCATCACAGTGCCCCCTGACTATGCCATCCACAGTATTTCATCCACAGTGCCCCCTGACTATGCCATCCACAGTGGTTTCATCACAGTGCCCCCTGACTATGCCAATCCACAGTATTTTCATCACAGTGCCCCCTGGACTATGTCATCCACAGTATTTCATCACAGTGCCCCCTGACTATGCCATCCACAGGGTTTCATTCACAGTGCCCCTGACTATGCCATCCACAGTGTTTCATCACAGTGCCCCCTGACTATGTCATCCAGTGTTTCATCACAGTGCCCCCTGACTATGTCAATCCACAGTGTTTCATCACAGTGCCGGCCCCTGACTATGCCATCCACCAGTATTTCATCACAGTGCCCCCTGACTATGCCATCCACAGTATTTCATCACAGTGCCCCTGACTATGCCATCCACAGTGTTTCATCACAGTGCCCCTGACTATGCCATCCACAGTATTTCATCACAGTGCCCCTGACTATGCATCCACAGTATTTCATCACAGTGCCCCCTGCTATGCCATCCACAGTATTTCATCACAGTGCCCCCTGACTATGCCATCCACAGTGTTTCATCACAGTGCCCCCTGACTATGTCATCCACAGTATTTCATCACAGTGCCCCTGACTATGCCATCCACAGTATTTCATCACAGTGCCCCCTGACTATTCATCCACAGTGTTTCATCACAGTGCCCCCTGACTATGCCATCCACAGTGTTTCATCACAGTGCCCCCTGACTATGCCATCCACAGTGTTTCTCACAGTGCCCCTGACTATGCCATCCACAGTGTTTCATCACAGTGCCCCCTGACTATGTCATCCAGTGTTCATCACAGTGCCCCCTGACTATGCCATCCACAGTGTTTCATCACAGTGCCCCCTGACTATGCCATGCACAGCTGTTTCATCACAGTGCCCCCTGACTATGCCATCCACAGTGTTTCATCACAGTGCTCCCTGACTATGCCATCCACAGTGGTTTCATCACAGTGCTCCTGACTATGCCATCCACAGTGTTTCATCACAGTGCCCCCTGACTATGCCATCCACAGTGTTTCATCACAGTGCCCCCTGACTATGCCATCCACAGTGTTTCATCACAGTGCCCCCTGACTATGCATGCACAGTGTTTCATCACAGTGCCCCCTGACTATGCCATCCCAGTGTTTCATCACAGTGCCCCCTGACTATGCCATCCAGTGATTCATCACAGTGCTCCCTGACTATGCCATCCACAGTGTTTCATCACAGTGCCCCCTGACTATGCCATGCACAGTGTTTCATCACAGTGCCCCCTGACTATGTCATCCAGTGTTTCATCACAGTGCCCCCTGACTATGCCATCCACAGTGTTTCATCACAGTGCCCCCTGACTATGCCATCCAGTGTTTCATCACAGTGCCCCCTGACTATGCCATCCACAGTGTTTCATCACAGTGCCCCTGACTATGCCATCCACAGTGTTTCATCACAGTGCTCCCTGACTATGCCATCCATAGTGTTTCATCACAGTGCCCCCTGACTATGCCATCCACAGTGTTTCATCACAGTGCTCCCCTGACTATGTCATCCACAGTGTTTCATCACAGTGCCCCTGACTATGCATCCATAGTGTTTCATCACAGTGCCCCCTGACTATGCCATCCACAGTGTTTTCATCACAGTGCTCCCTGACTATGTCATCCACAGTGTTTCATCACAGTGCCCCCTGACTATGCCATCCATAGTGTTTCATCACAGTGCCCCCTGACTATGCCATCCACAGTGTTTCATCACAGTGCCCCCTGACTATGCCATCCACAGTTTCATCACAGTGCCCCCTGACTATGCCATCCACAGTGTTTCATCACAGTGCCCCCTGACTATGTCATCCACAGTGTTTCATCACAGTGCCCCCTGACTATGCCATCCAGTGTTTCATCACAGTGCCCCCTGACTATGCCATCCACAGTGCTTCATCACAGTGCCCCCTGACTATGCCATCCAGTGTTTCATCACAGTGCCCTCTGACTATGCCATCCACAGTGTTTCATCACAGTGCCCCCTGACTATGCCATCCACAGGGTTTCATCACAGTGCCCCCTGACTATGCCATCCACAGTGTTTCATCACAGTGCCCCCTGACTATGCCATCCACAGTGTTTCATCACAGTGCCCCCTGACTATGCCATCCACAGTGTTTCATCACAGTGCTCCATGACTATGCCATCCACAGTGTTTCATCACAGTGCCCCCTGACTATGCCATCCAGTGTTTCATCACAGTGCCCCCTGACTATGCCATCCAGTGTTTCATCACAGTGCCCCCTGACTATGCCATCCAGTGTTTCATCACAGTGCCCCCTGACTATGCCATCCAGTGTTTCATCACAGTGCCCCCTGACTATGCCATCCAGTGTTTCATCACAGTGCCCCCTGACTATGCCATCCAGTGTTTCATCACAGTGCCCCCTGACTATGCCATCCAGTGTTTCATCACAGTGCCCCCTGACTATGCCATCCAGTGTTTCATCACAGTGCCCTCTGACTATGCCATCCACAGTGTTTCATCACAGTGCCCCCTGACTATGCCATCCACAGTGTTTCATCACAGTGCTCCATGACTATGCCATCCACAGTGTTTTTCATCACAGTGGCCCCCTGACTATGCCATCCAGTGTTTCATCACAGTGCCCCCTGACTATGCCATCCAGTGTTTCATCACAGTGCCCCCTGACTATGCCATCCAGTGATTCATCACAGTGCCCCCTGACTATGCCATCCACAGTGTTTCATCACAGTGCCCTCTGACTATGCCATCCACAGTGTTTCATCACAGTGCCCCCTGACTATGCCATCCACAGTGTTTCATCACAGTGCCCAGAGCACAATCATTATTAGAGACAGCCTTGCCGCCTAAGCTTACCCAGTCAGAAGCAGTAGTAGGGAGTCATTGGAACAGATCTGTAAAGTGCACAGCATGAAGGGGCTAGGGTTACCAATGTGTGTGTTATCTGCACACTGAACATACAGTGATCCCTCAGGATACAATATTTCCAACATACAGAGGTCTTTTCTGGGCCATCGTAAGTAAAAATGACACTCAACGTACCAAGTCTCAGAATCAGGCCCGACCAATCAACATGGCCATTACTGGTTATCTGGTAGCTCCTCTGTGGTACTACATGCTCTGTACTGCCCCCTGTCTGTGCCAGGATGAGCTGCTCCTTTCGGACACCCGGTGAGCTGCGGCTTCATTTTATATTTCTGGTACATGTATTTACTATGCAAGACCCTGAAGAAGCTCCTGCCCTCACCATAGAAAGGGATTTACAGCTTCCAGCATCTATTAATGTCTGTTTTACATAAGGACTTGGTTATCTGCCGATTTTTCTCAAAACTTCTCTTTTTCATATTCTGGGATAACATTTTGGGCTTTGGAACTTACTAGTTTTACATACAATTATGGACTCAGCTTACAATGGTGGTATTGTAACTTGAGGGAGCACTGTTGGTGTGTAAGATGTGTCAGTGTGCAGATAACACACAGATTATGTCCACCGAGCACAGTACCTGCTGTGTCCACACATCTGCACTGCCAGGACCTGTCAGTAAATAATAGAGCTCAGAGTCTTCTGCCTCTAATGCTGACTTTTGGACTATTAGACGCACCAGAAGATGGCAGCACAAGATCAAGGAGAAAAAGTGTGTCTAAGGCTACTTTCACATTAGCGGCAGCACGAATCCGGCGGGTGAAGGATCCCGCCGGATCCGTGCTGCCGCAGGTGCACATGTGGGGCCGGGATCACGCTCCGGCCCCACACGTGTCAGACAGTGTCATACATACATACACATACATATATAAACTTACATACATACATATATACTTACATAGGCCCAGACAGCAGGAGGAGGACGGCGCAGAACAGGAGGACGGCGCGCACAAGGGTAAGTTTACCCACAGCGCCACCTGCTGGAGGGAGGGGAAATTGCAGGGAGACGGATCCGGAATGACCCCCATTGAACGTCAATGGAGGACGGATCAGTTCACCATTGTGGTCACACCAAACGGATCCGTCCCCACTGACTTGCATTGGGGGTCATTCTGGATCCGTCTTGGTGTGGATGCCCAGACCGGAGAGCAAACCGTAGCATGCTGTGGTTTGCTCTTCGGTCTGAAGACGGAACGGAGCATTCCGTTGTCTTCAGTTCAGTTTTGTCCCCATTGACAATGAATGGGGACAAAACTGAAGCGTTTTATTCCGGTATTGAGCCCCTATGACGGAACTCAATACCGAAATTCAAAAATGCTAATGTGAAAGTAGCCTTACTGTCCCATCTAAATACAGTACAGATGCCTCATGTTTAAGGGAATCTGACACCAGGCAATTCAATGTTAAAGGGCTTGTCCAAGATTTTGATAATGATGGTCTGTGCTCAGTATAGGACAGTGTTGGCGAACCTTTTAGAGATCGAGTGCCCAAACTGCAACCCAAAACCCACTTAAGTGCCAACACAGCAATTTAACCTGTATACTACAGTCAACTATAGTATATCTTCCATGTACTTTATTATTAGCCATAATAGCCTGCCTACATTCAGTGCTCTGCCTGTGCTGTTCATAGCGTGCCCTGTGCTGATGAATGGCAGGAAAGGTCTAAGTCATATTGGTGCACCATAGACTTTTTCCAGGGCATGGGTGCCCAAAAGAGAGGGCTCTAAGTGCTGCCTCTGGCACCCGTGCCATAGATTCGCCACCACTGGTACAGGTTGTCAATATCAGATCGGCAGTGGTCTGATTCTCAGCACCCTCGCCCATCAGCTATTTAAAGAGACCATGAGGCTCCGGTGAGCACTGTGGCCTCTTCCTTATGCCAACAGTGTCACATATTAATTGGTCACATGGCTTAGGCGCAGTTCAGTCCCATTCAAGCAAATGGGGCTGAGCTGCAATACCATGCACAGCCAATATCCAAAAGGACAATGCTGTGCTTGGTAGGCTGTGGTGCTCACTGGAGCGGCAAGGTCTCCTCCAACATCTGACCGGTGTGGGTGCCACCAATCTAATACTAATGACCTATCCTGAGGATACCTCATCAATATTAAACACCTGGAAAACTCCTTTAAACCAGACATAGTGCCTTGTAGGGCTAGCTCAGCTGAATGTAATGATACCATTGCTTCAACCGGGGACAAAAGTACTTTTAATCCATATGCAAAGTGCACTGAGGGTGGGCCCAAACCACTCTCTGCACCTTGCTCCTCACTCTTCTTGATTATGCAGGAACTTGATCCTGTCAGTCAACTCACCCGGCCCTGAAGGAAAGGGAGGAGCTGGCAGAGGAAGTAGGAGGAGTAAGGGCTCAAAATGGCTTGGCTCCACCCCTGCTTAATGGGTCGCTAAGTGAAAGCTACCATAACATTCAGCTGAGCGAGGCCTACAAGACATTTATGAATGGTACACTTCACCCTTATACAAGCCTTGCCTCCCGAGCTGTCCGTACCAACAAGACCTGTACTTACAAGAAGCTGTTTCAGTCCCAGGAAGGTCTGTTCTACAGAGTTGGCGGTGAAGACCTGTCTTTTCATGGCGGCTTGTTCACCCAGGAAGCGCAGCATAAGTTCCCTGACTGCATCCCCCTGAAACAGGTAAAGCATATTTAGGGTTCACATAACATAAAAACCATTAATACCAACATAAAAAAACAATCTAAAAACGCTTATCATGAGGCCAGTATACATGCTACACGTATGTCACTGAACCAAAGGGCAGCAGAAAGGGTGCAAAATAAAGGGCACCCAACTGACTGGAGAAGAAGGGAGGGGAAATCGCCCAGAGATAAGCTGATATAATCTTATTGATTGAGAAAGGAGATGTGGAGACCAGACTTGACTGGTGTGGAGGAAAAGCTGCCAACCTCTGAGAAGAGGACTCCACCTATGGACTGACCTGTTCTGTGAAATCCCCATATTAGTCTGTAAGTTAAAGTGTTCCTTCAGATCAAGAAACTAATTAAAGGGGTATTCTCATCTTAGACAATGGGGGCATATCGCTAGGATATGCCCCCATTGTCTTATAGGTGCGGGTCCCACCGCTGGGACCCGCACCTATATCCAGAGCGGAGCGGGGAGCGCTGCGCCTGGAGGACCCCGGGTTTCCGGGGGTCCGGCCACCACCAGGCGCAGGTCCCCGCTCCGCTCATAGAAATGAATGGGAGCCGGGCCGTGCATGCGCGGTGCGCTCCCATTCATTTCTATGGAGCCGACGAAAGTAGCCGAGCGGCAGCCCCATAGAAATGAATGGAGGGCGGCTGCGCATGCGCAGTGCGCCCTCATTCAGTTCGGGGGCTCCGTTCTGGATATAGGTGCGAAGACAATGGGGGCATATCCTAGCGATATGCCCCCATTGTCTAAAATGAGAATAACCCTGGGGAATGACTGGGGAATGAACATAACATGTACATAGTGGGTCTCTTTTTCATCTTTTCAGCTGCAGACCCGCCAATTCCAGGGCTCCTCTTCTGCCATCCAAGATGGCCGCACTGCTTCGCAGACTACCTGATGAACACTGTGTATATGGTATTCTATGACACTTCCTGATGCCCTTGGATTGGCCAGCACTGCTCATGTGAGAAGTGCTGACCAATCCGAGGGCAGGGCCTGACGGGCAGGAAGTGTCTTGGACTGCTGATGCACGGTGAGCATCAGGTAGCCTGAGAAGCAGTGCGGCCATCTTGGATGGCAGAATTGGAGATCGGGAATCTGCAGTGAAAAGGAGGTCACCATGTATGTGTTCTACTCATTCGCCAGTTAAAGGGGTTTTCTACTTCACTACTGATGAGCTATCCTCTGGATAGACCTCCTATCCAGCCTGCTCACCCAGCACAGCGCCATCCATTTGATAGTGGCTGTGCTTGGTATTGCACTCTGCCTCATTCACTTCAATGGGACTGCGCTGCGTCTAGGCCACGTGACCGATGAACGAGATTAGGCCGCAGAGTTACTGTGGCTGCTGCTGCCTTCTCAAACAGCTGGTCGGCAGAGGTCCCAGGTGTCATATCTGATCAGATACAGTCTCAGGAAACCCCTTTAACCACCTAACTATTTTGCCCAGAGTCCAGCTCGGGCAGTTTGAAAAGTAGCTAACTGGTGGGAGGAGGGCTGCTTTAGATGCTGCTATCTCCTGAACAGTAGCAGCTAGAAACATGCAAATGGTCTTGTTTGAAAGCAGTCCAGGCTTTCATACAAGACCAAAATGACAGCTAAAGTCCAAGCAACAGAGGAGAAATCACTGTTAGAAATCAAGTTGGGAATAATCACAGGTAAATCCTGTTTTTAATTTCGCTTTCAGCTGCATTCACAGCACCCCAATTTCTATCAGTGATATCTTCCCCTGTACTGAACATATTGCTGTCATTCTGGTATTGCCTGAATGCCTGGAATGTCTGCTTTCAAACAAGACCAGATGTTTCTAGCTGCTACCATTCAGGAGGTAGCAGCATCTAAAGCAGCCCTCCCCCCTCCAGGAAGCTACTTTTCCCACTGCAGGAGCTGGACTCTGACAAAACAGTTAGGTGGTTAATGTGATTTTTTTTCCCCTGAACCAGAGGGGCGCTTAAAGGGAACCTGTCACCTCCTTTTCTCAAAATGAGCTGTTAACAGTACCTTAAAGTAGAGCCGAGTGTGATCCTAATGCTGTAGTTGAAACTGAGAACTGCCGGATGAAAAGGCTGAAAACAGAACTTTTAATCTTGCTGCGCTGGCTTTCCGGTGTGGGCTTGAAGTCAAGGGGGCAGCGGCCTCCTTGCTTCAAGTCAAGAAAGCCACTCCCCACTTGCGCTTGACTGACAGTTAGCCGGGGATCGCAGAAATCTCGCGCATGCGCGTTGCGCGACTGAGTACTGCGCGATCCCGGCACCCGGCTCTTCATGTTGCTGGCGCTTCAGTAGTCATTGCGCATGCGCCGCCTAAATATGCGAGCGCGCTTGAGAGAGCGCGCCCGCCGTCCACGCACGGGGCCACTGATGCGGCGTACCGCCCGGGCGTGCGGTCGTATACTCTGGGTGAACGTGACCTCTGGCTGCCTACGTGCATTCCGGAGCAGGCGAGCCCGCGGTCACGTTCACCCTGGTCTCCATCCTTGTCATTAGTAAGGCGGCGCATGCGCAATAACTACTGAAGCGCCGGCAACATGAAGAGCCGGGTGCCGGGATCGCGCAGTACTCGCATGGCGCATGCGCGAGATTTTTGCGATCCCCGGCTAACTGTCAGTCAAGCGCAAGTGGGGAGTGGCTTTCTTGACTTGAAGCAAGGAGGCTGCTGCCCCCTTGACTTTAAGCCCACACCGGAAAGCCCGCGCAGCAAGATTAAAAGTTCTGTTTTCAGCCTTTTCATCCGGCAGTTCTCAGTTTCAACTACAGCATTAGGATCACACTCGGCTCTACTTTAAGGTACTGTTAACAGCTCATTTTGAGAAAAGGAGGTGACAGGTTCCCTTTAAACTATCCATGCTCTAAAGTATAAAGTAGCCACCTTCACACGTGGGTAAAATGCACATTGTACAGGAGCCCGGCGGCTGCCATCTGTGGACTCTCCTGGGGTCACGGCTGCAGTGGTCACTAGTGGATGTCACACATCAGACGTATTGGGCCTCTTTCACATGAGCGATACGGATTGCATCAGGATCTGTTCAGGGAAAAACTGATGGTTTTGCACACAATTTCAATCAGGTTTTTCTGCGATTGCATTCAGTGTGTGCGTTTTATCCGTCTGGAATGTATGTATTCTGGTATGTATTAAATGTGTTTTTTACACAGGTGAAAAAAAACTGAGGAATAACAATCTACATCTCCTAGCAACCATCAGTGAAAAAACACATATGCATCCGGACGCCTTGTATAGCACAATATAGAAAATGCTGTGATTTTTCCTCAACAGAAAGATGATGCGTGAATAACGGCGCTCGTGTGCACAGAGCCATTGGAATGCATGGATTCAGTCTGGATGCTGTCCGTTCACAACACGGACGGAAAGCTCGTGTGAAAGAGGCCCAAGGAATCCAATGCTTCCAAAGTATCTTTATTTTTAGAGGCTGGTTTTAGTTGTTCATTATAAAAAAAAAAAAAAAAAAAAAAAAAGCTGCTTTCTTCCAGAAACAGCGCCACTCCTGTACTTAGGACCTGTCTGGTATTGCACTTGAGTCCAGCTGAAGTGAATACAAGCTGTGGACCAATCATCAACCTCAGATCAGTGGGCATCCCACTCCCGGGACCCCCTACTGTTCAGCTGCCTCTTCACAGTAGGCCGAGCACAGTGCCATACATTATATAGTGGCTGTGCCTGGTAATGCAGCCCCGACTCATTCACTTGAATGGGATTGAGCTGCACAAAGTCCACGTGACGGATGAACGTGATGTCTCAGGCCGACCCCTTCAGACAACTGATCAGCAGGGGTGCCGGGACTTAGACCCCTTCCTATCAGATATTGAAGACAGGTCATCAGTATGTAAGTCCCAGAAAACCTCTTTAATTCTGAAGACTCCCTTAAATGGTTCCCTCAGAGAAATAAGAAAGTCTTCACCAAAAATGCACAGATATATGTGGATTTTCAGCAACTTCTTCCCCTAAATTAAGCAGCGCCTGAAAGTATCTGGATGCAGAATTTCCAGCGATCGGAGAATTTGTGCTTTTTCAGTGACAGGTTGTATTGGAAGTTCTGCTGACAGGCACTTTCCTCCCGCTATATAAAGAGTTCAGAGTATTTCGGTGACAGCATATGACAGGGCTGCAGGATTTCGGGAGGAACAGCTTGGGAAGTGTGAGACAGCCCCTGCCCCCATCGGTTTATCACCGTCACTCAGAATACTACACTTACTTACACAGGGAACGTCTGCAGCCAAATTAGCGCTCTTAAAGAGCCTTTCCACCGAAATGTAAATTTCACAAAAATCTGATTATTGTGGACCCCCACTGAGGTGAGGACTGATCTGGTCTGACTGCTGCCAATCCAGACTGGATGAAGTTCCAAGCCAGAAAAACCAAGTAAAAAAACAAAAACTGGGTTGTCATGTGGAATAATTCTGTATAAAAAACACAGACGCAGAAGTGGACTACCCACACAGCTCATCATTGGCTGCAAGGGTGACCCGCCCCATGCAGTGATTGGCTGGGAGGGCAGTCCATTCCATTTCCTGTGCGTCAAGCCCAGCACCAGGAAGTGGAGAGCAGTGGGGATCTGGGCAGGCAGATGTGGCGGGGTGTTGAGGTGGATAATAAAACGGTACATATTCAAAATGGAGTAAAATCATCAGCGGGTACCACGAGGTTCTGTGTAACCCCAATTCTCTTTAAAAGGGTTGTCCCATTTAGAAAACTTATCTCCTATCCACAGGATGGAGAATAAGGGGGTGATTTATCAATCTGGTGTAAAGTAGAACTGGCTCAGTTGCTCATAGCAACCAACCGGATTCCTGCTTTCATTTTTCACAGCTCCCTTGGAAAATGAAAGGTGGAATCTGATTGGTTGCTATGGGCAACTAAGCCAGTTCTACTTTACACCAGATTGATAAAACTCTCCCTAAGGGCCCGTTCACACGGTTGCGGAATAGGTGTGGGCCCGTTCAGCTCTATGGCCGGCTCGCGATCTTGCCGAGTCGCGGCTCCGTAAGAAAATATAGAACATGTCCTTTACTTGTCTGCAACAGCAGACAAGTATAGGCATTTTCAATGGGGGCACATTGCGGAACACACGCCGGGCGGCACCCGTAGTATTGCCGGTCCGCATTATTGCAGACACGCAATACTACGGTCGTGTGAATGGGCCCTAAGTGTCTGACAGGTAATTGTCCTCGTTTGAATGTAGCAGCAGATACGACCACCAGTACAAGCGCTCGGCTATCTCCAGCATCACCATAGAGCTGAATGGATCGGCAGTGCACATATGTGACCACCACTCAATTCAAACAGAGGAGCATGGGCCCCAGTGGTCAGACCTCCAACAATCAGACGATTATCCCCTATCCTGTGGATAAGAAATAACTTGTCTTCATGGAACAAACCTTTAATCTCTTTATCAATGATCTTGTGTATAGGATTAAGAGTAAGGCTACATTCACACATGAAATAAAGACGGCCATTAAAGGGGTTTTCCAAGACTTTTATACTGATGACCTATCCTCTGTGATCGGTGGGAGTCTGACACCCATGACCCCTTACCAATCAGATGTTTGAAATGGCATCGGCACTTGTGGATGAGTTTCATTATTCTTTTAGCATCTCAAACCCTGCAGTGCCCTCAGTACACCCCTAGAGTGCCCACAGTATCTATAATGACTCCCTGTAGTACAGCCAGTGTCTATTATGTCCCCCATAGTAGCTCCAGTATATATAAGCACCCCCACAGTGCCCCCAGTATATAAAATTCCCCCCACAGTACTCGCTGAATATCTGTTTATAAAATACCTCCAGTAGTGCCCCCTGTATACAACCCCCCCCCACCTCCAGTAGAAAGTATGAACTTACTCCTCTATGTTATAAGGAGACATAACAGTCCCAACTCTCATAACCAGTACAGTCTAGCCCCCACAGCAGGGAGAACACTGCGCAGGCTCCAGCACCCGGACACTTCTCCTCTATAGGGTGTAATCCCCGGTCCTGCTGGTTCAGTAACTCAGGAGGTGCAGTTTATAATGACATATGGCAGCAGCGACAAAACGACTGGGGGGCACACACATATACCTACCTAAGCTGCAAATATCCTGGCGGGCCCGTGGTTACCGCAAACTATACGACTTGTGGAGTAATGACCGCATAAGTAACATGATGAAATGTCCTGACACAAGAAGATGATACTGCAATGAAGGGCTCAGCAGTACCGGTAATAACTACGGGACGGGCATATACAATAAACGGTCTCATCACAGCCCGACATGGCTTTCTATTACAGCTACAGGGAGCCAGATAACAATCCCCGTCTCATACAATCTAAATTTGCTCCAGATTGATCACAGGTTAGGGCTGAATGATAGATTTAGTGCACGGCTAGACACTTTTGTTAAAAACTTTTGTTGGCTAACTTATTGGTTTGTTTGTTTTTTTTTTTTTGGTGAAAGAATTTTGTGCCAAAATTTTGGTGCAATTTTCTCCAATTTCGCACAAGCCTACACCACGCTTAGCTATGCCGTTTGGTGAGCTAGGCGCAGTGGATTTTTCTTTGTGTCGCATTTGATTCATAAATACGCCAAAAACTTGGTTGGTCAAAATCTGCACATTTAACAACAAGGTTCAGGCGCAATCAAGGTGGAGTAGCGACACGACTTCTGAATGTACAGGTAGTGCCAACCTTTCCTAATGGCTCAGACAGAGTACTTAGAGAGTGGAATTTGGCATAGATTAGGCTTCAAAAAGCTGCCTGGCAAAAGCGAAGAGGCCACGTCCTGTCATTCAAGTGGCTGCGTTTTTTACCCTGACTGCGCTAAAAAAAAAAGGACATTGAAAACAATGGGAGGAGGTTTCCGCTCAGCCGCCCAACAGCTTTCTGGTGCAGAAACTGAGCCAAATTCTGCCTGAAAAAGACGCGGTGTGAACGGTTCCTTAGACAGTAAGCTTATAAATAAGAACAGTGAACTTAGGCTGCGCACAGGTCTGATTTTTCCATATGGAGATATAGAGACTGAGGACTGAGTGGTGTCAGTGCCGGCTTTCTTCTAACAGACCGCAAAGCATCTTCTCCTGGTCACATATAGCTCAAAACCTAATGAAAAATGTTCTTTTAGGTTCACCCCTTTAATTCTCCTTTTTTTTTATCTAAGGCCTCAGCATATATAAAAGGGTTTTCTGGGGTTTAACCCTTTCAGCCCCAGAGGTTTTTTCGGTTTTGCGTTTTCGTTTTGCGCTCCCTGCCTTCAAACAGCCATAACTTTTTTATTTTTCTGCTCACATAGCTGTATGATGGCTTATTTTTTGCGGGACAAGTTGTACTTTCCAACGCCACCATTTAATACTGCATATGGTGTAGTGGGAAGCGGGGAAAAAAAATTGCAAAACAAATGCAATTCCGCCACAGTTTTACGGGTTTTTTTTTTTTTTTACGGCGTTCGATGTGCGTTAAAACTGACCAGTCACTTTCTTTCTACTGGTCAGTACGAATCTGGCGATTCCTAATATGTATAGTTTTTCTTGCATTTTGATAGTGATAAAAAAAAAAATTATAAAGTTGGACATTTTTTTTTTTTTTCAGTTCTTGACCCCTATAACTTTTTGGTATTTATGTGTACAGAGCTGTATGCGGGCTCATTTTTTGCGAGGCGATCTGACCTTATTATTGATACCATTCTGGGGTGTGTATGACTTTTTGATCGCTTTTTATTTAATTAAAAAAAAAAAAAAAAAAAGCGACAAAAAAATGGCAAAATCGTCCTTTTTTCCGTATGGGAATTTTTTTTTTTTTTTTTTATAATATGGGCGTTTTCGCACACGCCGATATCCATGATGTGTATTTTTTAATACTTTTACTTTCGGGAAAGGTTTTTTTTTTATATTTTTTAAAAACTTTATTACACTTTTTTTATAACTCCCATAGGGAACTATGACTAGCAATAATTTGATTGCTTATATCATAGACTCCAATGCACTTACATTGGAGTCTATGTGATTTTAATGCTTTCCTATGGAGCCCTATTACACAGAAGGGCTCCATAGGAAAGCCTATGCAGCAGCCTCCTGTCATTTACTATGACAGGGGCTGCTGCAGGCACGCTCCAGCTCCTTCGATCGCCACACGGGGGAGCTGGAGCAACACCAGAAGCGCACATTTCCAGTGTTTGCCGCCTTCGGGTGCCGCGGTCAGGCTTGACCGGGGCACCAGAGGGGTTAAATGTCCACGATCAGGCATAACTGCCGGTCGCAGACGTTAGCCGCAGGTGCCTGCTAGTGGGATATGCAGGTCACCCGCGGCCATCACGCCCGCTCTGTGCAGGAGCGGGCGCCATCTTTAAACACGCGCCCAGCGCGGCACGAAGGGGTTAATGCTGATTTTCTATCCATAGGATAGGTCATCAATAACTGATCTGTGGGGCTCTGACTCCCGGCACCCCCACTGATCAGCTGTTTGAAGAGTCCACGGTTCACCAGGGACCACCGCATGCTCTTCCAAGGCCAGTAATGTCTTTCATCAGTCAAATGACCTGTGTGCAGCTCAGTCCTATTCATGTAAATGACTTGGGGTGCAATACCCAGCATAACCATTATACAATGTCCGGAGCTGTTCTTGGAAATCTGTAAGGTGGCCTCACCTTACTGATCCCGTCTCTCGCCACTGTGACATTTCCAGGTCTCTATCCCCTTGTCTCTCTCGAGACACACTCAGCCGGTCACAGCTAGTGATGGGGGGGGGGGGGGCGGTTATTTCCTACAAGTCGAGCGAGAACACTGAGTAGAAACCAGAGGTCTGGACTAGACAAAAATGGATTATTCCCACAGGACAAGACCTTAAAAGATGCTCTGTCACCAGGATCAACCATATTAAACCAGGCATCCTGCCTAGTTAGGGCTCACCTTTCTTTTGTCTGTATGCTAAATAGATGCAGAGATATCTGCTTATGTATTCATATGCAAAAAAGTATGTATATATGTATCTCTATGTGGTAATGTTATAGCTTGGTGGTAAGTGCTTAGGGGGTCATTTATCAAACTGGTGTAAAGTAGAACTGGCTTAGTTGCCCATAGTAACCATCAGATTCCACCTTTCATTTTACACAGCTCCTTTGGAAAATGAAAGGAGGAATCTGATTGGTTGCTAGGGGCAACTAAGCCAGTTCTACTTTACATCAGTTTGATAATTGATCCCCTTAGTCTTATATATTGAAATCCTAAATTCAAGTCCCAGGAGAAACTTACATAGACTTTTTTTCTCCTTCAACCTTTAATAAAAGGCTATACTATAATAAATATATAATCATATACTAGCAATAACAGGCCTTACTATATTGAGAATGGGAGTTGTTTTTTTTTTTTTTTTGCTTAGAAACCCAAAACCTATTACTGGTTTATTCAAGGGCACAATGTATGATTATAAAGAAACCAGCAATAGGATAAGGATACAGACTTTTATTATGGGTTAAATGTGGAAAAAAAAAACCTTACAGTCTCTCCCAAGATGCAAACCGGGGATCTCTACATGCAAAACAAGGCACTTATCACTAAGCTATAGCCTTTCCACATACGGAAGAAGATGTTTTTTTCTATACTTATAAGCTAATATATATTTCTGTCTTTATAATCATATATTCTGCCTAATAATAAAGTAAAAATATGTATAATAGTTTTCTGAGCAGATCTCAGTGTGGTGAAGCTATAGTACATAGTGTATATGATATGCAGATACTAGGACACAGCTCTGCCCTCAGCATACTAATGTCTAGTCCTCTCAATCAAGGGGAGGTAGAAGTGTGCAGAGCACAGGGGGTGTTACAAAGTAGTGCTCAAAGGGTTCAGCCCCGCCTCCTGGTGCTTGAACTTCTCATTTGCATACTGTATATTTAGCATACAGACAAAAGAAAGGTATAGTTTTGATCAGCATGATGAGCCCTACCAGGCAGTATGCCTGGTTTAATAGGGTTTAACTTAGTGACAGGGCCTCTTTAAAGGGGTTTTCCAGGAGTAAAATATTGATGGCCTGTGATGGCAGTGATCACAGCTGATTGGTGGGAATGCCTTGTGTCGGCCCCTCACCGATTAGATATGGATGATCTGTCCTGATGAAAGGCCATCAGTAGTAAATTTCTGGAACACCCCTTCACTACCAGTGCCGTACATGGGGTCTTCAAACATGGCGCCTGCTCAATCGGGGATGCCAGTCGTTATTTCTAATAGGCTGGGTCTCTCTGAAGAGACTCAGCGTATTAGAGCTGCAGTTCCTATGCAGGCCAACATCAGATCAGCAACTAGAGAATTACTAAACAAAGTAGTGGACATTGTAGCCTCCTAGAGGGGCTACAAAAAAAAAAAAAAATATATATTTTTTTAAACGCATAACAATTTTAAATCACCCCCTTTCCTTCGAATTAAAAAAAAAAACATAATAAAAATAGAACCATCATGGGCATCACTGCGTTTGAAAACGCTCATACTATTAAAATATAAATGATATTATGATACAATGTACGGCACTGTGCTTGGTAAGCAGGGAGTAGGTTGTGGGGCTTACAGGAGCGTCGCTGCTTTCTCAAAACAGCTGATCAGGTGTTGAATCCCCACTGAGCAGATACTGATGACCTAATCCTGAGGAGAAGTCATCATTATTGAAGTCTTGGAATTATAAATAGTCGAAAAAAATGCACTCCTCTCCAGTCACTTACTGATCCAGCACAGACGTGACCACTGCTGTCCCATCAGTGGCCTCAGAGGTCATGTGCCGTACTGACATCATGGCTCCCTCTGCACAGCAGTAATGCCAGTAGTACAAACCATGATCGCTGAGGCCATTGACTGAACGGCAGTCTGCACTGGATCTGCTGCAAGAGACTGGAGAGGTGAGTATTTTTTTTACATTTTCTGACATTTTCATTTTTTTCAAAATGAAAACAACCCTTCCACTGGTGGAGTGCATAGACACTGCCAGTCAGCTTACCTGAATGTTGTCAAATTTCAAGCCTGGCATAGTCAGCTTCTCCTTATCGATGAACACAGGGTTGTACTGCTGAGTAGCCACAGAAATAAGTATGTTCCTCGTCTCCTCCGAGGGCAGCCAAGCATCGTTTCTCCTGTCCATCTCACTCATGTTAAGAGCCGTGGCAAAGGGGTCATCACTTCCAGCAAACACGCTGTGGATCTGCGAGAAGGGCTTGGGGGACTGGGGCACTTCCACTGAAGCCGACGACGCACTTGAATCAAGGGACTTGTTCCCCACGAAGAAGCCGACAGCGACCGGGTCCTGGGAGGTGCTGGTGTCCGGAGTTATGGGAGCTGGGCTCCTTTCTGGGGCACCGGGGGCTGCATTTGGGTTACTGACAGAGATAAAGGTGGATGACGTGGTGAAGGAATCGAAGAAGTCTGCCGCTGAAGAATTGGTATTGCCGTTATCGGAGAAGAAGTTGCTCAGGCTCGGGCTGGGCTGGACGACTTGTGTCTGAGTCTTAACAGCACTTCTGATCTCCGTTCCAAAACTGGGCGATTTTACCATCTGAGGTTCAAAGCCGTCGTGGACTAAAAACGACTGCTGGGAATTGGACTGGCTGAAGATGGTGCAGACTGGAATGGTCTCTTCTGCTGGAGAGGATCGGCTCACTGGAGTGACCAGTTCTTCCTTGTGTTCTCCTTGGGATTGCGTCTTTACCTCCACCTTTTCTTTTTCTACCACCGGTAAATCCTGTTGCTGGAAAAAGTCATTGGTCATAGTCAATGTCTCTTCTGCGGAGGCTTCAGGGCTGATGTCACGCTCCGTACTGTTCTTACTGTCCGTTTGATCTTTGTACTCTTTATCGGTGACTTGTTCGAGTCCTAAAGTATCGCTGCTCTCTATTTCGTCCGCGCTGTCCTGTAAGCAGCCGACGTCTCCGGCGTCATCTTCACTGATGTTGGGAGAGTCGGAGATGAGGACACTTTCCATCATTTGCTCGTTTATTTTGTCCAGCAAGTTGCCCGAGTCTTCGGAGAGGGTGACATTTTCCTCAGATTCAAAGGTGTCTGCATCCAGGTCGATGGTTTCATCCTGGAGGAGAATCTCTTCTTGCTCATCGCAGGGGTCGGATGGTGGGAGCCCTACGACCGCGGTAGAGTCTGATTCGGCTGCATTACTGGAGGAAGTCTTCTCGTTTTCGGGGCTTGTATCAGGGGTTTCCATTGCTCCTGTTTAGGGCAGAACATATAATGATGAAAATGGCACTAAAGCAAGGAGTGTCTAACAAAATGGCAGCAGGACCTTCATAATAAGTCATGTCTACCGGAATACCCATATAATGGGATAGACATAAAGTAACTTAATCTTTGAAAAACTGCATTAAGGCTGCAAGCTGTGACCCAACCAGAATCTTGACCCAAACCATGTTGTGCCAATCCTTTATTAATCCTGCTAGAAGTTTATGAAATAAAAAAAAAAAGAACAACCGTGTGTTAACATTTGGGGCGTGTCCCTGCACAGTCTCACATTGTTCAATCCGTACTGAGACAGCGCAGGGTCACCTCCCCCCCCCAACTTTTAACACCCAGTTGTACCCTTAGGGCTCTTTCAGACGGCCGTTTGCTGTCCGCAAAAATGTGGATCCGTTTTTTTGCGGACAGTTCAGCATGTCCGCAAAAAAAAAAACAAATAGCATTAGGTATTTTTGCAGACCCAATTGGGTCAGACTTCAATGGGGCTATGTCCTGATTTTCACTGACAAGTATAGGACATGTTTCACTTGTTTTGCGGAGCCGTGGAATGGAAGAAAAGGGTCAGCATCTAATCTGCAAAGGACTGATCCGCATTTTCGCGGACAGCGTACAGCAGTCTGAATGAGCCCTTACTCATAACCTTCTAACAGGAATAACAGATGAATGCCTCAGAATTGTTACTGCATGGGAACGCAGGTAGTTACTAAAGCAGACATGTCAGGAGAGGCCACAGATCCTCTTTAAAAGGGCTGTCTCATCTGAAACACTGGAGGCATATGCCATCAATGTCAGATAGGAACCGGTCCCAGAGGTGGGACCAGCAGCTATCGCCAGAACACGACCCTTGAAGTGAGCGAGAACTGCCGTGCATACGAGGTCGGCCACCATTCATCTCTATTGCACTGCCAAAAGTACCTGAGCGTGCTTGCTTGGCTATTTTCCGAAGTCCCATAAAAATGAAAGACGAGCAAGCGGCACATGTACGGCTACTCTCCGCGGGTCCCAGAGGTGGGACCAGCACCTATCTGACATTGATGGCCTGTCCTAGTGATATTCCATCGGATGCGTTGCTGCTCATTCACGGTTATACGTGTATAGGAGAAATGTGTTCTGTTCCTCTGTCCCTTCATTCTAGGGAATGGCGGGGGTCCCGGGGGATCCTCAATAATCATAATGTAATAGCATATCCTAGTGACGCGTCTCCTACTCACTTTAATTACACATTTCATTCTCTGCTTAGCCAGAATGCTAAATTCAGAATTGTGGAGAATTCCCACAGCGCACTGTGAGTTCAGCTGTGGAGTACGAATCCACATACAAATCCCGCAGAAATGTTATTTCAAATTTGGGAGAAGAAAATAATGTTTAGCTCAAAATCAGTTCAGGATCAAGAAAAATGTGATGTCCAGTGGGGTCATTCCACCTCCAGCGTCAGATCGGTCAGAACATTGTAGGCTTAGGTTAGGCCCAGGAGAGGCAGTTCTGTCAGTGTAAGGCTACTTTCACACTAGTGTTATTGCTGGATCCGGCAGGGTTCAGCAAAAACACTTCCGTTACTGATAATACAACCATCTGCATCCGTTCTGAACGCATCCGGTTGTACTATCTTTATTATAGAAGACGGATCCGTCATTAACTCCATTGAAAGACAATGGTTGATGGATCCGTTTACTATTGTGTCAGAGAAAATGGATCCGTCCCCATTGACTTGCATTGTGGGTGATGACGGATCCGTCTTGCTCAGCATCCCAGGATGGAAAGCAAACTAAAACATGTTGCGGTTTGCTCTCCGGTCTGGGGACGCAACTAAACGGAACAGAATACATATTGGAGCGCTCCGTTTTGTCTCCCTTGACGATGAATGGGGACAAAACTGAAGCGTTTTATTCCGGTATTGAGCCCCTATGACGGATCTCAATACCGGAAAACTTAAACGCTAGTGTGAAAGTAGCCTTAGGCACCCATCTGCAGAAACCACCTTGACGCCAGTAGATGGGCCCTGTAGTGATACAGTCATGAGATGGCACGACCCAGAAGTGCTCAGCTCCCGCTCTGGTGGACTGGTATTACACAGACGGCCATTCATTTGTATGTCTGCCACACTATGCTCCATTCCCCCTGAAGAGGCCACTACAGGTAAAATGCCGATCAGGGGGTGTTCTGAGAGGTTTATTTTTTTAATGATGACCTATCCTCTAGATCAGGGATCAGCAACCTTTGGCAACTCCCAGCATGCAAACACGCTCAGCTGTTCTTCTAACTCTCATAAAAGAGAATGAAGCATTGTGGGAGTTGTAGTTTCTGAAAAGCTGGAGGTTGCTGACCCCTGCTCTAGATAGGTCACCTGTATCTGATGGTTGAGGGTCCGACACCCGAGAACCCCGCCGATCAGCTGTTTGAGAAGGCTGTGGCGCTCACAGTGATGTCACATGGCCTAGGAAAAGCTGGAGAAGGCAGCAGCGCTACTATCAGCAGGGGTCCTGGGTGTCAGACCCCCACCGATCAGATACTGAGGACCTATCCAGAGGAGGTCAGGTCATCAGTAAAATAAAGAAATAAAATGGGTAATGGTGTGGACTGCAGTGGATTTTTTTTTCATTATATATTTATTTTTGACACACTTTGGGGGATATTTAATAATACCTTTTTTTTTTGCCGATTTCTCCTGTAACTGGGGCTGGCATATTAATAAAGGCTCCGCAGACTCCCGGCACCTGGTGGTCACATGACCTCTGGGACTGAAGCAAGAATCGGTGATGCCGCTTCCTGATCTGTATGGATAGCGCTCAATGTGCACTGTATATGCAGCGATCTGAAAGGCAAAGACCAGGGGCGTAGCTATAGGGGAAGCGGCCCAGGATGAGGACTAAAAGATTTTATTGTCAAGGCCCCTCAGTATTATACAATGACATTACATATAGTTACTGTATGACATACAGTATATACGTGTAGGAAATGGACGGAACGGCTGCCAGACCTGGGCTTCACTAGCCGCAGGAATCGTCCAGCTGCGGTCTTGCTGAGCACATTTTAAAACATCATCGCAGAGATATGATAGTCAAGGGGCAGTCAGCAAGTGGATATGCTAGGACTGATAGAAGAACAAAAATCAGACATCATATAGTATGTGTAATCTCCTTCTAACAAAGCTAGAACCAGCCTGTACCTCACATGGATCCAGAGATCTCCCCATTCATTGCTCCAATTGTTCTGCTAGATTATCTTCATAGTGGCAGCTTAGGGGGTGCGTCCTTTCTGGCTGCAGCTATCTCCTTATCACAGGTCAAGGCGCATGTCCTTTCTGCTGCAGTTCTCTCCTTATCACAGGTCAAGGCACATGTCCTTTCTGCTGCAGTTCTCTCCTTATCACAGGTCAAGGCGCATGTCCTTTCTGCTGCAGCTTTCTCCTTATCACAGGTCAAGGCGCATGTCCTTTCTGCTGCAGCTTTCTCCTTATCACAGGTCAAGGCGCATGTCCTTTCTGCTGCAGCTCTCTCCTTATCACAGGTCAAGGCGCATGTCCTTTCTGCTGCAGCTCTGCAGCTGTCTTTCTCCTTATCACAGGTCAAGGCGCATGTCCTTTCTGCTGCAGCTCTCTCCCTGTAACTGTCTCAGCTTCTAATAGTAGATATGGCTGCTGGCAGGTGAAGGCTAGAACTGAGCATGTGTGACCACGTGCACATTAAAGTAATGAGAACATCTCACAACTGGAGTATTTTTGTAAAAGTAACTAGTTTTTCAAGGTGAATTCTATTAAAACAACATTTCATGGTGGCACAGCTCCTTCATGTAAATGAAACCTATTATGTAACTTATTCATCATTATTATGATGATCCCTGCTTACAACCATCAAACATAAGAACAATTACAACCATAAACTCCCAACCAGCACACAACTCCTCAGAATACAGAGGTTCTATATCCTTAGGGTCCAGGTGCGGGAAATAACCACTTGTGCGGACGCTCTATAGCGGCACATGGAGTGCCTCGTGATGATCTGTAGGTACTCCATGTGCAGTAATAACATGGCTTACACTGGAGCGTGTCGCAACTTTTTTCTTTATGACGTGAGGCGAAAAAAAACAGAACCAAACGGGTACATTATGGGATGAAGTCAGTGCAATGAATATGGGGTCTTACTGCCATGTGCTGATGGGCATCTGTCAGCAGATTTGTACCTATGACACTGGCTGACCTGTTACATGTGCGCTTGGCAGCTGAAGGCATCTGTGTTGGTCCCATGTTCATATGTGCCCGCATTGCTGAGAAAAATGATGTTTTAATATATGCAAATGAGCCTCTAGGAGCAACGGGGGCATTGCTGTTACACCTAGAGGCTAAGCTCTCTGCAACTACCATGCCCTCTGTGCTTTGATAGGTGTCATTACAATTTCACTGCCTGGTTCTGTCAATTAAAGTGGAGAGGGTGCTGCAGTTGTAGAGAGAGCAGAGCCTCTAGGTGTAATGGCAACACCCCCATTGCTCCTAGAGTCTCATTTGCATATAATAAACATCATTTTTCTCAGCAATGCATACACATATGAACATGGGACCAACACAGATGTCTTCAGCTGCCAAGTGCACATGTAACAAGTCAGACAGTGTCATAGGTACAAACCTGCTGATAGATGTCCTTTAAAAGGGTTTTCCATCCTGTAGATATTTAAAACCCCTTTGACTGGATAAGAAAACGACAGGTTTGCAACCTGTGAATGGAAACATAATACTTTCATTCGCTGACAGCAAGCAGACATCTTTAAAATGGTGAAAACATTAAGCAGAACTCATACTCAGGCATCCTATATATACTCCACACATTCTACATACGTGTTACCTAAAGAAAACACACACAGCACGTGACAAAACGTCCACACTACCAACACATAAACCTTCGGGACAACAGACGAACCTGACACCCTGCAGCAACCTCGACCACCTCTGACACCCTCAGATGATACCGGCAATCAATACGCAGGCGTAAACACCTGACAAACCCTACGAGAACAACGCGCATGCGTCACTTTTCAACTGAGCCCCCTGTACGCAGGCGTGAGCTCCAGGCGCAAGCGCAATGCTAGCAAAAGTCGACTTCACTCAGCTTTATTAACAAAAATCAGTAGGTTAAGAAACAGGAAGATGAGTTAGTACGGGAGCCGCAGTGAGTCAAAATAGATCACTGAATGCAACGCAGAGGGGTCTGGTTGACACAGCCTTGACAAGTGGGAGCAGGATGGAGGACGATGCACCTGTTATCTACGGGCTGGAGTTCCAGGTGTGTAGTCCTTCCTTTTTCCACATGTTGGCATATTGTCCAGATGCACCGATGCTTCATATATGCTATTAATAAGTCTGTATATATATCACTCAGATCCCATTCTCACCCAGCTGTTACCCAGGTTTGCAGTTTGCATATAGATATTTAATATTTAAATCCATGACATTGCTTGTCTTTTAGTTCATTTACAGCCTTTTAGTCAAGAGCTGCATTCACAATTCTGCCGGTTGCAGTTGGAAGCGTGCACAGAACTACCATCCAGGAATGCAGGGGGATTTCAGCTCTGACTGCACACTAATATATTTTTGTTCGCATCTGATCTGCATTTTTTGCAGGTCGGATGTGAACCCATTCACTTCAGTGGGGCTGCAAAAGATGTGGACAGCACACCGTGTACTGTCTGTTCCGTGGCATCCGCAAAATATAGAACTTGTCCTATTCTTGACTGCATTATGGAAGGGATAGGACTGTTATATTATGGCCTGGAAGTTCCGTAAAATGCACAACGCACATGGCTGATATCCGTGTTTTGTGGATCTACAATTTGCAGATCACAAAACAGGAAATGGTTGTGTGCATCAGCCCGAAATTGTGCAGAGTTTTAAAGGGATTTTCAGGATAGGTCATCAATATCAGTTTGGTTGGGGTCCGACACCCGGGATGTATATAGGGAAGGCACGCAGAGTGTACACGTGCCGTCTCTTTTTTATGGCAAAGCAGGAGCAGAGAGAGACGGGAGACGGCACGTGAGCACTGTGTGCGCCTTCCCTTCGTACAGCTGGTCGGCGGGGGTACCGGATGTTGGATCCCCGCCCATCTGATATTGATGACCGATCCTGAGGATAGGTCAACAACATTAAAAGCCTGGAAAACCCCTTTAACACCTTCAGGACCTAGGACGAGAATGCTCGTCCTAATCTGGCGCTACTTAACGCCCTAGGACGAGCATTCTCGTCCTAGGTTTAAAGGTGCAACTGCCGGCCGCTGCCGCAATCTTCAGCAGGGGCCCGGCTGATACTGACAGCCGGACCTCTGCTGCATCCGCCAGCATCGGTGATAACACCGATGGCGGCGGATTAACCCCTTATATGCCGCGGTCACGCTTACCGCTGCATACAGAGGCATTGCGGCAACGTGTTAAAGCCATCGGGTCCCCGTGAGACGGTGGTGGGGGCCTGATGGTTGAGATGGCAGCCCCGATGCCTTGCCCAGAGGCATCGGGGACTGCCATGTACGGAAGCCCAGGAGACCCAGCCACAGCGCTGGGTCTCCTAGGCAACTGTCAGGGTCTCACAGTGTGAGACGCTGACAGTTGAATACAGCACAATACAGATGTATTGTGCTGTATCCAATCAGGGATCAGACCCTGAAATGTTAAAGTCCCATAGTGGGACATAAGTAAAATTGTAAAAATAAAAGTGAAATAAAAGTTTTTTAACAAAAAAATAATAATAAAGTTTCAATAAAAAAAAGCCCCTTCCCCGTAAAGACACATATAAAAAAAATAAACAATATACATATTAGGTATCACCGCATTCGTAAAAACCTGCTCTATTAAAATATGACATGATCCACCCCCCCAGTCAACACCATAAAAAATAAAAACTGTCTAAAAAAAGCCATTTTTTGTCACATTTCATCACAAAAAATGTAATACCAAGTGATCAAAAAAGCGTAAGCCCCTAAAAATAGTACCAATCTAACCGTCACCTTATCCCGCAAAAAATGAGCCCCTACCTGAGACAATCGCCAAAAAAACAAAAAAAAAACTACACCTATCTGACTATGGTGACACTAAAACATGATTTTTTTTGTTTCAAAAATGATATTATTGTGTAAAACTAAAGGGTTCTCCGAGTTATAAATATGATGACCTATCCTCAGGATAGTTCATCAATATCAGATCGCAGGGGTCGACACCCGGCACCCCCGTCGATCAGCTGTTTGAAGGAGGAGGCGCGCGCCGCATCAGCGCTGCCTCCTCTTCACTGTTTACATGCTGGCCGACTCGGGGGTAGTGGTGAGTAGTGTAATTACACCTAACTGCCCCATTCATTTCTATGGGAAGAATCGCTCCCATACAAGTCTATGGAAGCATTCTATCCATAGAAATGAATGGGGCAGTGAGGTGTAATTACACCTACTCACCACTACCCCCGAGGTCGGCCAGCATGTAAACAGTGAAGAGGAGGCAGCGCTGATGCGCTGCGCGCCTCCTCTTCAAACAGCTGATCGGCGGGGTGCCGGGTGTCGGACCCCTGCCGATCTGATATGATGACCTATCCTGAGGATAGGTCATCAATATTTATAACTCGGAGAACCCCCTTTAAATAAATAAAATAAGTATACATGTTAGGTATCACCACGTCCGTAACAACCTGCTCTACAAAAATATTGCATGATCTCTCCCCTCAGGTGAACACTGTAAAAGATAAAAAATAAAAACTGTCTAAAAAAAAAAGCCATTTTTTTGTCACATTTCATCACAAAAAATGTAATACCAAGCGATCAAAATAGTGTATGCCACCAAAAATAGTACCAATATAACCGTCATCTCATCCTGCAAAAAATGAGCCCCTACCTGAGAAAATCGCCCAAAAAATAAAAAAACTACAGCTCTCTGACTATCTCTCACTAAAATGTGATTTTTTTTTTTTGTGCTTCAAAAATATTGTGTAAAACTTAAATAAATAAAAAAAGTATACATGTTAGATATTGCCGCGTCCGTAACGACCTGCTCTATAAAAATATCACACGATCTAACCTGTCAGATGAATGTTGTAAATAACAAAAAATAAAAACAATGCCAAAACTGCTAGTTTTTGTTACCTTGCCTCACAAAAAGTGTAATGTAAAGCTACCAAAAATCGTATGTACCCTAAAATAGTACTAACAAAACTGCCAACTTATCCCGTAGTTTCCAAAATGGGGTCAGTTTTTTGGAGTTTCCTACTCTAGGGGTGCATCAAATGTGACATGGCAACTTAAACTTTTTCCAGTGAAATCTGCCCTGGCGTTCCTTTCCTTCTGCGCCCTGCCGTATGCCTGTACAGCAGTTTACGATGACAAATGGGGCATTTCTGTAAACTACAAAATCAGGGTAATAATTATTGCGTTTTGTTTGGCAGTTAACCCTTGCTTTATTCTCGGAATAAAATGATTGATATGGAAAATTTGCCAAAAAGTGAAATTCTGAAATTTTGGCTACATTTTCCTTTAATTCTTGTGGAACACCTAAAGGGTTAATAACGTTTGTAAAATCAGTTTTGAATACCTTAAGGGGTTTAGTTTCTAAAATGGGGTCATTTTTGGGTGGTTTCTATGATGGAAACCTCACAAAGTGACTTCAAACCTGAACTGGTCCTTAAAAAGTGGGTTTTGGAAATTTTGTGAAAAATTTCAAGATTTGCTTCTAAATTTCTAAGCCTTCTAACGTCCCAAAAAAATAAAATGTAATTTTGAAAATGATCCAAACCTGAAGTAGACACATGGGGAATGTAAAGTCATAACTATTTTGGAGGTATTACTATGTATTTTAAAAGTAGAGAAATTGACATTTGGAAATTTGCAAATTTTTCAAAATTTTTGGTAAATTTGGTATTTTTTTTATAAATAAGAATGAAATATTTTGACTCAAATTTACCACTGTCATGAAGTACAATATGTGACGAGAAAACAATCTCAGAATGGCCTGGATAAGTAAAAGCGTTCTAAAGTTATCACCACATAAAGTGAGACATGTCAGAGTTGCTAAAAATGTCCTGGTCCTTAAAGGGTTATTCTCATTTTAGACAATGGGGGCATATCGCTAGGATATGCCCCCATTGTCTTATAGGTGCGGGTCCCACCGCTGGGACCCGCACCTATCTCCAGAACGGAGCCCCCGAAATGAATGAGGGCGCACTGCGCATGCGCAGCCGCCCTCCATTCATTTCTATGGGGCCGCCGAAAATAGCCGAGCGCTGGCTCGGCTACTTCCGTCGGCTCCATAGAAATGAATGGGAGCGCACCGCGCATGCACGGCCCGGCTCCCATTCATTTCTATGAGCGGCGCGGGGAGCTGCGCCTGGTGGTGGCCGGACCCCCGGAAACCTGGGGTCCTCCAGGCGCAGCGCTCCCCGCTCCGTTCTGGAGATAGGTGCGGGTCCCAGCTAAGATGAGAATACCCCTTTAAGGTGAAAAATGGCAGGCTCCTTAAGGGGTTAAAGAGGTTGGCCGAGATAATAAAAAATCTTATCCTATACGTACCTTTTTGTCCGTTCTCTGCGCTTCCGGTCCGTTAATGCTACTTGTTTGGTCCGTTAATGCTACTTGTTTATAGATATATAAAGTATGGGGGTCATTTATCAAGACCGGCGTTTAAGACGCTGGTCCTAATAACCCCTTTAGCTGGTGGTGGATCTTTCGAGGTTATGAAGAGGCGCAGGCCTCTACATAACCTCAGTGTATCCTGCGCCATTCTAAATGTAAGCCAGCTTACAAGCTGTTTTACATTTAGAACTATGTTACGCATAAAGCAGGCGTCGAAGTTGATCAATGAGATGGGCCTGCTGGTCCGTCACCGCTCACGCTACGCCCACTTTTTTAGACCTGCCGTGAGCGGGGGAAAGTCGCAGATTGCGTCGCAAATAGTCTTTGGATAGCAATTTGCACCAGAAATATGCCTGATATAGACGCGTTTCTGGATAGTAAATGACCCCCTATGTGTCGGCTACAGCCAATCATTGTCCTCAATGTTCTCACTGTCCTATCATTAGGGGGCTTTTTTGAGATTTTTGAACAACCCCCTTTAAGTGCAGGTCTGAACCATAATACAGTTCTGAGGCTGCAACACATTTGGTCAGTTTTAGGCCTCATGCACACCAGATATATTTTGCAGTCAGCAAACTGCGGATCCGCAAAACACCCATACCTGCCGTGTCCGTCCCACACTTTAGCATCCCTCTCTATTGTAAATATATGGACACAAATAGGACATGTTCTTTCTTTTTGCAGGACGGCCGCACGGATGTGAACCCTCATTTGCTGCATTTTTTGCGGTCCCAGAGAAATGAATGGGTCCATATGAGATTGGGAAGTGGACCAAGGATATAGTTGTAAACAGTTTTTCCTATATAAGCTGTAAAATAGTGAACTTGCATGACTTATCCCAGTCATAATGCATTGTAGACAGGGGACACGGGGGGCCTCTTTCAGAAGATGCTGGGGATGGTAGGGGTCCAAGTGGTTGGATTTACAAATCCACAAGATATACCTTAAAGGAGCTGTCCGACGAAGAAGATTTTGTTGTTGAATCCAGCCCATAATTATGAATATTCTACATTTCATTAAAAAAGTACTAATATCCGCAGGAATAATGTCAGTATAGCGCCATCTGCAGTTTCTATTGAACTTCTCTTCTGTGTCCATCTCCGGAAATGTGCAGAGGTGGACACACATTACCAGTCTTGCCTCCCTCTCTGTTCCTTCATCTATGCGGAGGGATCCCTGGTGTTGTGCTGTCCATCTCTTATCAGTTGCTCAGAATCTCCTTTAAGAAGCAGTGAAGATTCTGCAGCTTCAGAAGCAGCCGGCTCACCAGACCAGGGATCCCTCCCTAAAGAGCAAGACTGAGCATGTGTGTCCACCTCAGCATGTTTACTGAGGTGAACAGAGAAAGGCTGTTCAATAGAAACAGCAGGTGGCGTTATTCTATTTAACTCTGGGGATATAAGCAGAGTTAAAATAAATAAATGTAAGTACAGAAGCATGATTATAATTATGAGCTGCATTTAAATGGTCACAAACTTTGCATAAATCAGTAGTACAAGCTACAACAGAAAACTTTGTAATATATCTTATTAGAGAAAAATGTCTTGTTCTAGAGCTATCGGCTGTTTCTTCCCCTCCCTCCTTTTCTAAAATGACTTTGTCTCTGAAAATGTATGAGAAATCCGCCTTGTGAGAACAGGAGGGCTGCTTCTCTCTGAAGGATCAGATTATATCATCCCATACAGTTCTATGGAGAGGGGAGGTGTGAGCAAGAGTTAAGTGAGACAGGACTCCACGAGAAACACCAAAGAGACTGCTGCAGCTCAGTAGACAGCTTCTGTCTCAGCCCAAGTGCTTTATTTACAACCATACAGGTCAGTACTTCTCTGTAATGTCCTTGATCCTAGGGCTGCTTCTGTAAGAGAAGGTTAGGAAGCAGATTCTCCTCTACTTTTGTTGGATGGGAGATAGCCTCCACCCACCAGATCTAGGTGAACTGCAAACTAGAGACATCCTGCAGAGGTGAAGCTAATAAAATGGCAGATACAGGTCATGTAATGGAAAGAAATAGTGTAATTCCTCATGGTCACGCACTGTGCTATTGATTAATGCAAAGTTTCTTGAAAGGTTAGATATGCTTTAACTCCAATTTTTTTCTTAGCACATAGGTGTAGGACTATTCTGGGCGATGTGGAGTCCCATGAATCTTGTTTGTGTCTAGTCATTTTTTCCATGGAAGTCAGTGTAGAAGTGGCCAAAGCACTTGCTGTACTTCCCATAGATTTCAGTGGAGAGGACCAACTCTTCATGGACTTCTGTGCGGTAATGTCTATTGTGATTTGGTGAATAGGATCCAATTGGCCACCGTTCTCCTGGTAGGTGAGGACCCATTACTGGTCAGCTGTTCTGTAGTATCTCCAGGGCCAGAACTACACTGCTCCATCCATGGTCCTAATGGACACCCACCACGGCTTGAGGCGGCGTCTGTTGGTCCCTTCTTGGTGTGGTCACAGCCCTAAACTGCCGGCTGGTGAACTACAATGCTGCCTCTCATTGAAAACAATGGGAGGCAGAAACCACGCAGCAACCAATATATTTTTGGTGCGGTATCCGTGGCAGATTCCACCATGTGAACAGACCGTAAAAGAGGTTTTGCCTCTAATTCTTTTGTGGCATATTGATAGGATCTGTCATAAATGGAGAACAGGGCCTCCCTTGTCACCTGCAGTGCACCATTATAGTAATTTGTTAAATCTTCATTTTCATGTGAAATTGGTTCTTTTCTCTTTTTTTTTCCTGTATTTACATTTTACATTTGCATGTGAAGTGTCTTTTCTTTTATATTTCTTTTCTGGTATTCTCAATTCAAATACCAGATCCGTTTTACCGGATGAAAACGGAATAAACGGATTCGGTATTTCAACGGATACGTATTAGGGATCCGGATTAAATGGCTTCCCGCTTTTGTCCGTTTTGCCGGATCCGTCAACGGAACTGCCTGCCAGATTCAGGCAACGCTAGTGTGAAAGCAGCCTTAGTGAGTGTTCTCATCTGCCTTGTAGGCAATAATTGGACTCGTGAGATCCAGAAGACCGTTCCATTGATGAAGTAGGCCTTTATTGATGACTCATTTTAGTCTGGTGAAGATACCGCTCCGATGTTCTATTTCTTCACTGGACCTATCTCCTGGATCTCAATAACGCTCCCACAATTCCAAGTATTGTCTTAGAAGCAGAGAGGACATGCCCTCTTTCTGGTTCTGGTCGTTATCAGTGTTGTGCCTGCTATAGCACAGCCCGACCAGGTGAACATACTGCCTGCTGCATATTAATGGGGGCAGCTGCACCGCGAGGCGCCGTCCCTTCTTATTCTTTTAGTATCGTCTGTAGGAACGTGGGACATCTAATGTAATATGTGATCCTTGGAGTGTGGACCCAGGGATTCCACCCTGCACTTTGCAAAGGATGTAGCATAAAGCCATTTCAGACGGATTTTCCTTGCAGATTTTGCCAGGTTTTCCCACCCTTTTCCGTGCTGCGTCCTCTCTCGATCTTCCTCCTACTGTTCTGATAGGAAATCTGCACTGTAGTTCATACTGACCATTTTTGCCCGTGACTGGTTGGTAATCTGCACCACAGAGAACATACAGTAACATGTTTTTCTTGGTGAGGATTTTGCTTGGAAATTACCATTGAAATAGATGCGAGATCCAACAACCACATCAAAATCTGCAGAAAAAACAGTGCAGTAAAAACGTGGCACTGTAATGCAGATTCTGCGCCTATATTTCTGGCATGCTAATCCAAGAGTGTGAATATACCCTGAATTAACGTGCTGCAGATTTTATAGGGAGACAAACACCTCCAAAATTGGTTTCAAAATAAGCAAACTTCCACATGGCGTCGGTGCCTCGAAGCATAACCTTAACTTTCCAATGAAAATCCAGTCCTGTAATCTTGAGAAATGCTTCTTTATATTCTTATGCAAATAAGGGTTTCAGTGCACCGTGGGGCGGGGGCCATATCATTTGGTGCACCGTCGGTCCCCCAGTAATTCCACCCAGTGCTTTCCCCTCTTATTTGAGTGACATTTCCTGAAATTTCAGAGCTGGTAGCGATGACACAGGGAAAGCCAAGTGTCCCAAACAGAGCCGCCCTGTCCACAGTATAATGCCCCTTTCACACGAGCGGGAGACTCGCATGTCTCCCGCAACGCATCTACAGGGCTGGACTCGGCACAGACAGGGATCGCAGAGCATTATATGTGATCCCAGTCAGTACCGGAGTCCAGCCCTGTAGATGCGTTGCGGGAGACATGCGAGTCTCCCGCTCGTGTGAAAGGGGCATAAAACTAGAGAGGCATTTTTCATGAATAGAGGGCAACATTTTAACAAGAAAAGTATGGATATGTTTATGTATATGTGGTACTATGCCTACTTTAAAACTCATTATGGAGGAAACAGACTCCCTTTAAAAACAGTATCTTTGTTGTATTTGTCCCATGTAGTAAGGCTGAAAAAAAAGAGTTGATAAAGTTATGCAAATAAGGGCACGTTCTGGCTGCAAGTGCCCAGGCCCCTTGGTGATCTGAACGTCTAACCCCTCCCCATTGTATCCTCTGACCCGCCCTGTAATGATCTTGCATCATCCTATTCAATTCTCGCCTTCATACTTCACCGCCAGACCCAGGCAAACCATGGGCAGAGGCATAGACATGTGCACATGTGCAGTGTGCATGCGCCGGTTAATGCCACGGCTTGCTGTCCTCTGCTGGTGAGCTGTTGCGAATCCGACATCCAGCACCCCCGCCGGTCAACTGTTTAAGGAGGCCAAGGCACTCTGGTGAGTGGTGCGGCCTCCTCGCAGCTTACCAAGCACAGCGCCATTCATGGGTTAACCTCTGTGCTTGGTATTGCAGCTCTGCCCAGTTCACTTCAATGGTACAGAGCTGCGCCTAGGCCACGTGACTGGGGAGTCGCAGCCCCCCCAATCTGATATTGATGACCTATGCTGAGGATAGGCCATCAGTATCAAAATCCTGGACAACCCCTTTAAATTTAATGTAATGGACCTGACAAAATAGTATATAAGGTTCCCCTGTGTGCAATCAAAGGGTCACGTGATATGATCGTAATTACACCAGTTCCGACAGGATCCTGCGTCTTCAATATGACTAAGCAAAAAACATGAAGACCAAGGAGCCTGAAGATGAAGTTGTGGAGAAGTATAGATCTGGGATGAGTTTTTGCCTGGAAGAATGAGCAATAACCCCAGTTTTTAGCTAAGCTACTAGAGACATAAACCAAGAGACATGCATCTGTAATTGCAATTCCAGTCAGCTCTTTTGAGAAGGCACCAGCGTTCCTGTGAGCGTTGTGGCCTTCTCTCAGCTCACCAAGCACAGCGCCGTGCATTGTATAGTGGCGGTGCTTGGTATTGCTCTCTGCCTCATTCAGTGAATGGGGCTGAGCTGCTCCTAGGTCATATGACCCATGAACGTGCCGTCAGTGGGCTTAGGAAAAGCTGTGAGAAGGCCGTGGTGCTCACAGGAGCTCTGTTGCCTTCTCAAATAGCTGATCCCGGGTGTTGGACCCCCACTGATCACTGGATAGGTCATCAGTATAAAAATATCAGAAAACCCCATTAATTTCTCCACTCCAGACTCATGTCAGAAGCCTGTCACCGGCCAAACCAGTTCTGAGCTCCGCCCTGATGAAGGTCTGAAGGAGCTGTCTGCGGATGGGTGTCTTATGTTGCTGTACAGACTCTGGTTTTGGCTTATATCTCAAAGGGGTATTCCCATCTCACAAATGTGGTTTGTATAGTTAGATATAGCCATACCAATATTATTACTAATAGAATGTATTTATATAAAATGTACCGTTTAGAAGATTTGCCTATTTGTATAGGTATTGTCCCACACACATCAGTCAGGCCGTTGCCCCTAGTTACGGCCACCGCAGCCATGTAGTACTGGTGGTCGGCTTGCTGTTGTTCAAACCCGCTCTGAGGTAACTGCTGTATTGTGAACGCACATTGCATGAGCATGCGGAGACACATCTTAGAGTACCTTCACATCTGCGTTTTGGATGCTATCAGTCCAAAACACAATGGTCGGGATCCGTGCAAAACGCAGACTTTATAAACGGATCCTGCTCCATAGAGATGAATTGATCTTTGAACAGGATCCGTTTCTCTGCGTTTTGGTAGCGCAGACAAAAATGCTAGAACCCTAAGATGTGTCTCCTCATGCTCATGTAATGTGCGTTCACAATACAGCAGTTACCTCAGAGCGGGTTTGAACAACAGCAAGCTGACCATCACTACTACAAGGCCGCGGTGGCCGTAACTAGGGGCAACGGCCTGACTGATGTGTGTGGGACAATACCTATACAAATAGGCAAATCTTCTAAACGGTACATTTTATATAAATACATTCTATTAGTAATAATATTAGTATGGCTATATCTAACTATACAAACTACATTTGTGAGATGGGAATATCCCTTTAAGTCATTGTTTCCAGGCCTGTTTAATAGATCAGACATTGACTTACAGGAGCACTGAGGAGCCGGCTTGTGTCCTCTGGGTAACAGCTTATCTACATGACAAAAAACATCATGTCAAGTCATGGTTGAGCCGCCAAAAAGCATCTGGGTGACCCCGCTACAATATGAGATATGGCACTGTGGTCAGACGAGACTAAATTATTTTATTTTTTTTGTCAAAACCTAAAACGTTAACTACAGCAGTGGCTCATATGAGTCGTCACTCAACTTTCCACAGACCCTGAAAAACATATAAATATTCCATTATTCTACAGTTACACCCCTGCCCCATCTGTTTTATGACTGCTCATGTGAGGAAGTGGGGGCGTTGCACTATAGCGCCCAATAGCTGCAGCCTTTTACATGGGGTTATCGCTCTTTAGCAAAATGTCTGTGTCTTCAGGCTATGGCCTAGTGGTTGTGTACATAGTCAGATCGGTGCAGTTCGGAACCTTCAGCAGGCCCCAGGCTGTCATGATAACTGATTGTAGCGCCACAATTTCACAGCGAGGTCTCCGATCAGAAGGCAGAGGGAGCCGTCTCCCTTTGCCTAACTCTACAGAAGCCGCAATCGCAATTGACCACGGCATCTGAGGGGTTAAATAAATGGGCTCAGCATCATCGCGGCTGGGTGCCCGCTGTTTTATCAGCGCAGCAGCCCGCTTCATACATTCCGTCAGCGACTATGACATACAGGTACATCACGGTGGCTGAATGGGTTAAATATTCTTCTGCCAGTCTGCATTTACATCCTTTTTGTCTCCATGGTTACAGACTACAAACAAACCCTGTGGGTAGTCTGATCCAGCATTCATGCTCCCCTCTTCCTTCTAACCTACAGAGAATAGAAGAGCTGGCAGATGGAAAAGAGTAAGACGTGACTGCAGGGTTAGACAGCGCACTGCGTTTGCAACCATGGATTCACACGGGGCAGATTTATCTCTGAACCCCAGTGCTATATTTATGAAGCCCCCGCCCCACTATTTCAAACACATGTGGATATGTTAGAGGCAGAGGCTAAGGAGTCTTTCTGAGCACGAGTCAGTTATCTAATTTTTCAATGCCTGGTCCAACTTGTCACTACCTATGGGCAGGGTACACAAATCATGATATCGTGCACCCCTAAAGACTTATTAGAGGCACTGCATTTTTGTGGGATGATCGTCCTCATTGTTGCAGTGAAGCCCTGGCCTAAGGTAAAGCTTCACTTTCTAAACCTCTCTGCATGTTGGAGGGAGCACATTAACCAGTGCGTATATATAAGTGTTATATGTAACCGTCCCTTCACACGGGACGATACAGCAGGCAATTGTCAGGAAGGAAGCCTGCTCGTCAGTGGAGGAGACTATTGTATTAACATGCAGTGATCTCCTCCACAGTATGGGGAGGAATGATCACTAATGTCATCACTGGTCCAGGTACAGACTCTTTGTTTGCCGGCAGCACATTGCTAATTACACAGAACAATCTGCCGCCAGCAAATGATTTTTGTGTCCTCGCAAATGATCTAATCGACGGCACATTTACACCGCCAGATAATCACTAATGAGCGTTCCTATGAACACTCGTTAGCGATTCTCAGCCTGTATAAAGGGCCCTTAGGCTAGGGCTATGACAATAAGTTGCACGACACATGGGGTACAACTACACTGCAACATGTGTCGGGCAACATATTTTATAATGGTGTTGTGTTGCGACATACTGCGAGACGACAGTCGCAGAAAAAAACATCTTGGATGGCTTTTTTTTTTTTATGACTGTCGTGTCGCAGTATATCGCAGTGCGACACCATAGACTATCATTATAAAAATTGTTGGGCCTTATGGCCGGGTTAACAACATCGGTTATTTTTCTGATCTGTCAGAAGAACAGAAAAATAAAGAAAAAAAAAATCCTGTATTTTAAAGAACTCCCGCAAAACTTTTTATTCTCTGACCTGTTAGAAAGGTGCATGATATAATCTGTAGTGAATGTCATTTTCTTATCAGTGACTGTTTCTGTGAGTAAAAACCTCTCTTCTTATTGTAGCTGGGTCCTGACCTCCAACTGACCCAGGACAGAAAGCCAGTAACTGCTCTATTCATTCCTATGAGAGCCTCACTTTCAGTCTCATAGGAATACATAGAGAATTAGACTTCCTGTCCACACATAAGTCTATGTGTGAGTTGGTGGGTCTAATTGCTGGTCACATGACACAGATAAGAAACTTCAGGATGATATAAGACAAAAATTCAGACACTGGTAAGAAAGTGACATTCACTACAGATTATATCATGTACATTTCTAGCAGGACATGGAATAAAATTTTTGTCGGGAGTTCTTCTTTAAGCATTTGTTATGCTCATTTAGCATCCGAGATTCTGCATGTAGGATTTTTTTGTCTCAGACAAACATGGCAAAAACGGATGCCAGATTTGTGCATAACTGAGCATAACGGATGTGAACACAGGTGATGTGAACACGGCCGTACCTATACGCCGTCTGTATTTGCTTTGTCTTTCCAAGCTGTTCTCCTCCTCTCATGTCACGTCGCTCTCCCGATGCTTTAACAGTACTAATTAACTCCAGATTATGGGACCTGCTTGTTAGGCGTCTCAGTATATCAAAATACACAGCTCAATGCGGATCAGCTGCTTTCTAAGCAATTATTTTCCCTGGATTCATGTAGGGAAGGCGAAATTATTTCAGGTGGTTTATTAGCATCTTCATTTTTACCTGGGAGATTAATTCTATAACACCAAGGGTGTAATTTTATCAGTCCCATAACTAAGCCTGTAATAAAATACCCTTCTCCGCGCTGTTATTTGTGCGTGGCGTCGGAGAGGAGCTGTAAAGAAGCCAGACACTTCCATGCATTCGAGCCTTGGATGGCGGCTTTTTTTAGATACACGATATCATTGTTTTCGATGTCTTGTTTACTGACGATTCCCACTAGACCTGTATCTTTGGGACTAACATTTGGACGGCTTTCTTGTTTGGCAAAGTAGAACTTCTCAAAGTTTGGGGTGATTAAATGTCTGCATCGGGTTCCCTAATTGCTGCCTTTTGAAGGATAAAATATGAAATTTTCTGTCCTTTTATGCCGCACTTGTGTGGTTTGTGTTGCTATATTTTTAATTTCAGTGTCTCATCGGTGACTGTGAGGGATAGGTGGAAATGCCCAGGGCTCTATATTTTGTCATTGATTTTACTTAGATCGTAGTAGAGGGACTGGATATTTTATGTTACCTTATTGAACTCTTTGGGGCTGTAAGACCTGAAACTGTGAACGGGCAGAGTAATATTTAAGTTAGTGGTAGCCACTGCACTTACTAAATTGCTCCCACTTGGGGGAGGAGCACTTTTTATGGTAAACATCAGATTGGCTGAGAGGAAGCACAAGGAGCAAGTTTTGTAAAGGATTTGTAGAGCCTTATGAATCTCCCCCATTCATTGTATGCACCCATTAAGTCAGTGGTTCTGGAGTCCAGGCAAGCCCAAGTTAGCTAGAGACCCCAGGGCAGAACCCTAAACTGTTCTTCATATCGATAGTGCTTTGCCGATACATGATGTTCATGTCATCCATGGTGACATCACCTCTCTAGGCTGCAGTTGGTCACCATGGCCAGATATTGTCAGTATGGACAACACTTGAACCCTGATCCAAAAAGTAAGGATTCCCCAAAATGTTTCATTGTTTTGGGGTCTGTTGAATAAAACTAGCTGTTAAAGGACTTGTTTCCTCCAGAGCTCCCTGGGCAGGACTTTAGTTTACTGTACTCTATGCTGCTCTACAATAGATGGTAATGATGTGATCCTGCCTACGATATGCCATCATGGCTGAGCAGCCTGACAGGAGCACCCACCAGTATAATGTATATGCAAGTGCCAGAGCGTAGTGTATAGTCATGCCCTACCCTCTCACCCCACTTAGGCAGCTCTGCAAGTGGAGGCAACCAGTCCTGCTAACATTGTAGGATAGATTGTTGGCAGCCATTCTAAATCATTCCTGAAGAACTTTCTTGTTTGGAACCATTATACAGCACATCTTCAGGACTCCACACAAGCTATATATGGGTTATAAGCACAGATACACAGATACCATAGGACCCCCCCCCCCGGTCCATCCCGTGAGATTTCTGAAGAAATCCTCCTCACCAACGTTCATAAATATTGTACTCGTTTTGAAAAAAACAGCATGAATACAGTATGTCTCCTGTTTCACTTGATAAAACTGGCTGTTGAAAGCCACCTCTTGAGGGATCTCTGTGCCTAAGAATTTATACAGTTACCTTTGTACTCTGTGGTAATCTGAGTTCTGTTTGCCACTAGTGGTAGCAGCAGGAAAATGCATTTTCTTCTGTCCTGAAGCAGGTGAAGGAGTTCCATGTGAGCTCCCGCCGCAGTTGTGTGGTCTGTTCCCATTATAAGTGTGTCACAAGTTCTAGCACTCTGTGTCTTGCCGCTTATGAGTCTTTCAAAAATATAGATGACACTGTAGCCTGTAGTCAAATCCTCCATTTTGGATTCATCTGTAGCTGGACTCCTGCAGTTTCAGTTCGTTCTGCTTCAGACGTTAGGCATTTATTACACATTTATAGGTTGACTTATTTTGCCTCAAAATGTTGGTGCGATGTTGGTGCACCATTGACTCACCTTAAAGGAGTTGTCCCACTTCAGCTGTCTGGATTCATTTTTCCATCACATTATACACTGCTCGTTTCCATGGTTACAGCCACCCTGCAATCCATCTGCGGTGACCGTGCTTGCACACTATAGGAAAAAGCATCAGCCTCTCAGGTGGCCAGGACCGTGGGAGCTCACATAGGCTGGTGCTTTTTCCTATAGTGTGCAAGTGCGACCACCTCTGATGGCTTACAGGGTGGTCGTAACCATAGAAACAAGTACTGTATAATGTGGAAAAGTGAATCCAGCCATCAAAAGAAGCAATATGGATAATAACAATACATTAGTAAGTGACTTGGAATAACTTTCTCTACATAATAAATGCTAAGTTTTAGATGCAAATTAAGCCAATTTCTGGCACATTCAGCTTAGTAAATCTCTCTCATTGTTTTGTGATGTGATTGCATCGCAGTCTCACGTGTGTTATGTGTGATATCCACAATTCTGGCTAGAGGACTTAGCTCGAAGTATCTATGTGTGATAATCAGTCATGTATAGTTGCCTTCAAGCACTTGGTTGAAAGAAGCTGCATCCTTTCATAGGGATATAAAAATTGTAGACTTGTAAGTTTTGTATTGACCTAGTAAGGGAACTAGGATAGTTTATAGTTATTTGGGGATTTTATAGATCATCGGATTGGTGCTACTAATTATTAGCCTGACATTGGCTCCTTCCATGGGTGTAGGGGAAAGCATTACAATTAGGGCTCATGTACATGAACGTGACTTGAATGGGTCCACAATCTGCAAGATACGGAGGGGAGGCACAGATCGGCTTTCGGGTTCATGCCTCTGCACCGCAAAATATAAGACATGTCCTATCTTTTGCCGTATCTTGTGGATCACGGACCCATCCAGGTATTTGCAGTCCACAGCACGGACACGGAGCCCTTACGGAGACTTTTAAAGGGAGTCTGTCAGCAGTTTTGACCGTACTATCTGCTTACAGCACCAGGTAAGGAGAGCAGTACAAAATACCATGATCGATCTTTTATAATTAGGAGTAGTATGGATATGAAGTTTTATTCTGCCAGATTCTGCTGCTGTAAGTGCTCTGGAGGCGGAGCTTCACTGCCCCTCCCTACTGCCCTGAGTGACAATTGTAGCACCCATCCCAGAGACCTCTAAACTGTCTTTCTAGTGCCACCTATAGTGATCTGACCTACAAACAGGACTTGGGATATCAGTCATACCCGAGATACCCTTCTATAGTTGGTCCTGTTTCCACTAGATCCCCACAAGGAGTATCATTACCTTCCAAAAGCTGCTTTATAGACCTCTCACCTAGACAACCAGGGGCCCACTCCGTTCTGATGAGGAGCACAAACTCCACAGATCTCTACAGATGTCCTAGTGCTTCCACTTTGGTTGACATCATTAGTCGTCGTTCAAGGCTTTTTAATAGGTTGAATAGTGGCTTACAGGGTAGATACCTGTAGGTGGCACTTTCTTTCAGGGTTTCTGGCATTCTTGACAGTCTGCAGAATTATCCTTGCAATGAAAAATACTATACCATGAATAATATCTATCACAGCATTATTACAAACGGAAGCCATGATGTTAGTGTGAACAGAGCCTAAGACGTAGTATCAGTTATTACTCTGTGCTGTCTCTAACTTTAAAATAGGTAATTGCACCATAAAAAACACGACGACTCCTATAAAAACGTTTGTGATCAATATTGAAGCAGCTTTCAGTGTGAGACCCCTCACCGTGTCTCTGTTCTCTGTGTAGCATCTGCTGGAGATGCGGGCTGAATAATAACATTAAAATCCAGATTTCTCACGCTCATCCTGCCCTCTGCCTCCAGCATAAACCCAGTGACCCATTAAAGAGAGCTTGCTCGTCTTATTTGTCAAAGAACCATCTATCTATTTGTCTATGGTGAAAACACTTGTTGATTAAGTAGATTTGATACGGTGGTGATTGTGCTGCTTGCAGAGAGGTCAGGGACGTGCCGGAGAATTGATTGAATGGCTTCTTTCCTTGATTAAATTGCATAACAGACTAATATTTGAGATGCTTGCAGGGTTATTGCCACCCCAAATAAAGTTTCATGTTGATGGTTTTCCATTTTTATTCTTTAATCATGTTTTCTTGGCTCAGTCTTAGTTCATGCTTGCCTCCTTGGCTGTCTTTGTAATCTCCTTTCTTTTAATTTTTTTCTCATGTTTTATAGATTTTTTATTTTTGCAGAGTAGAAGTGTAGCTTGTGGTGTTAGGTGAAGGGCTTTAGCTAAAATAGTAGCATCTTTAAAGGGAGTCTGTCAACTCATTTTTACCAATATAACTAAGAGCACTGCCCCACAGAAGATTGCAGACACATCCCAGACATACCTGTGTGCACTTTGTGTCCGTATTACATGTCCAGGAAAAGCACTTTTATTGTGCAGGAAAACAGCTCCCAAGTGCATGGCTCTGCTGCTGCAAGTGCTCAAAGCAAACCAGACTGAAGAGGGGAGGGCTGGTTTAGCTGCTCATATCTTGGGATTGGTAGCAGATAGAAAAATTCTGACCTTCTATGAAAGCTGACATTCCAAGCTTTGAAATGATACCAAAATCATAGCATTATATCCAGTATATCAGAAGATATAGCTGTTAGAAATCGAGTCGGGAGAGAAAGCTGTTTTTAGTTTCACTTTCAGCCGGGCACTTGGGAGCTGTTTTCCTGGACATGTAATACAGACACAGAGTGCACACAGGTATGTCTGGGATGTGTATGCAATATTCTGTGGGGCAGTGCTGTTAGTAATATAGGTGAAAATGAGGTGACAGACCTTTAAGAATGTTCAAAATGGACTCAAATTTTTGGTCACCGTGCTAAAGTAAAAATTAAAATTACCTGTTGACCTTCATTACAGAATACCATTAAAAAAAAGGCTATGTACACCATTGGGACATATGAGCTAAAAATAATTTTTTCGATTGGTCTTTATTAAACATTTGGAGTCTTCTTCTCTGTACAGAGCTGAGATTCTCTAGGAGCAGGATCTAAATTTTCACTCTGTTCCATGAGGCAGCTCAGCTGACGGCTCCTTATCTCTGGTCTGTGACCTTTTAAAAACTTACTATACTAATGTGGCTTAAATAAGTTGACCTTTAGTAAATATCCCTCCGTTCTGGATATAAGTGCGGGTCCCAGCGGTGGGACCTGCACCTATAAGACAATGGGGGCATATCCTAGCGATATGCCTCCATTGTCCATCATAAGATAACCCCTTTAAGATGTCTTCTGCGACTGCAGAAAATACTGCAGAAGTCCCTGTAATGAAGGATCAGGTGTGATATCCGCCGTCCGCACCAATTTCGTTTTGCTATTACTTAATGTTTATGATCAGCATAAACTCAAGAACTGAGTTTAGCAGCCTTTAAAGGGTTATTCCCATCTTGGACAATGGGGGCATACCGCTGGGACCCGCACCTATATCGAGAGTGGGGCGTCGAAAGTGAAGGAGGGTTCACCGCACATGCGCGGCCACCCTCCATTCATTTGTATGGGGCCGCCGAAAATTTCCGTTGGCTCCATAGATATGAATGGGAGCGCACTGCGCATGTGCGGCCCAGCTCCCATTCATTTGTATAGAACCGACGGAAATAGCCGAGCCAGTGCTTGGCTATTTTCGGCGGCCCCATACAAATGAATGGAGGGCGGCCGCGCATGCGCAGTGCGCCCTCCTTACCTTTCGGGGCCCCGCTCTGGATATAGGTGTGGGTCCCAGGGGTGGGACCCGCACCTATAGGACAATGGGGGCATATCCTAGCGATATGCCCCCATTTTCCAAGATGGGATTAACCCTTTAAAGCCCTTTTGGGGGTGTTTGGGCAGACCTCCCCTTTTGAACATACTTGCAAAGGAAAGCATACTTATCTGCTCCCCGCTGCTGGGTCCCGACTCGTTCTGCCGTTGCCTCGCCCAGGTTCCCCTCTGTCAACATCTGCTTTGATGCCAATGCCTGGCCGCAATGGTGACCTGCTCCCCTTGCGTCATGTCAGTTGATGACGTGATGTAAGATAATAGGTAACTACTGCAGCCAGTCATTGGCTTGGCATCAAAGCAAGTGTTGACAGCGGTGGACCTGACTGAGGCACCCATGGAAATGCTGCATCTTAGGCCACACACCATTCAAAGTAAGACACACCGCATTTATGTGGAGTCACACGACCTTCACCGAGCGAGACAAAGTAGATGCTTCTTTTTGGAGAATTGATCCATCACATCAGTGAATGTTGCCCCCATGATCGCTACTTTATGTCACATATTCACCACAAGGTCTTGGGTTTCATGCTGCTGCTTCTGATATTTTTCACCTGATTCTCCTCCCACGAGATAAGCCGCTGCCCGGAGTGTCTGTTCTCTCCCCATTGACAGCGCATACATTGCAGCTTTGTGTATGGGGGAGTCAGGAGAGAAAGCTGTCGGACGAACTATTGTTGGTCCGACAGCTATTGCATATATATGACCAGCTTTGGGGACATTTTTTTATCATTTTCTTTTACTCATTTTGGGCTAAAATAATTTTTTTAATTGGTCTTTATTAAAAATTTCCAACAGTTTTATTTTTACAGGGTTTCACACTGAACCCAACAGGTTGCTGCTGTGACTGCTCCATATATAGCCCTTTTCTCTGAATTCCTGACGCCTCATAAACACTCTTTATCAGTTTGATAAGAGTTTAGCTATAATGATTATGAGCTGTCAAGAATTCAGAGATAAGGGCTATATGTGGAGTAGTCACAGCAGCAACCTGATGGGTTCAGTGTGAAACTGAAAGCAAGATACTCTGTGGACAGATTGAAACTTAAGGGCTCATGCACACGACCGTATGTATTTTGCGGTCCACAAATGGGATCTGGCCTGTTTCCGGCATTAGTGCTGAGATTCGGTCTGACAAATACCACTACAAGAGGCGTTTTTTGTCCTGCTGAATCCCAGCACTAATACCGGAAACAGTCCAGATCCCCACTGAGTTCCAGTCATTATAGCCAATAGGCGCCAGTGGAGTTGGGTAGTATCTGGCCATGGTGGATACGATGAACTCCAGCAGGATGTTCTTCTACCAAACACCTGCCAGAACTGTTTGACACTAGTGTGAAACTAGCCTAACATCCATAGCCATATGTAAAAGACTTTGGAGATGTATGTCAGGAATGTCTAATGGAGCCTAAAGAAAAAAAAGAAATGTGAGTGGAGCCTTATTCGTGTAATAAAAAATGTAAAATGTAAACTTGATGGACTCGCTTTGAATCAATGGGATCCTCCAAAGTTGTCATGGCTCTATTAAAGGGGTTCTCAGTGAATTAAGAAAATGAAGATACGTAAATATTACTTTATTAGAAATATATTCCCAAATATCTTTCATTAGTTATAACGACTTGTTCTGTCTGTGGAGCAATCATTAGGAGAAATAAAATGGCCGCTGTCCTTTTAGTACACACAGAACCTGTCCTAATCACACTGGAAGAAAAGTTACTTCACAACACTGAGCTAAAGAGCTGCCTCATCCTCCTCTCTGCTCTGCCTTCCAGGAGTTATGATCCTGAATATAGATGATAAGAACTTGAGCTGAATCTTTGTGGGAATGGAGTTCATGAGAAGCACAAAGTACAGAGAGGACGGACAGGACAGGTTTTGTGTATAGTAAATAGGATGGTGGCCATTTTGTTTCTCCCCAGAGAAAACGAGCCATTATAACTAATGAAAGGTATTTGGGAATATATTTATAATGAAGTAATATTTAAGTATTTTCATTTTCTTAATTCCCGGAGGACCCCTTTAATAATGGAATCCATGATTCTAATGTGATCAGAACCTACTAGTTTTCTTTTTTCTTTTTTGCTTTTAAAGCCTGTGTGCCTGCTACCAGAGCCGAATTTCTCTGACGACTGCTGCGATTAACATGCAAATGAAAGAACTCAATCACATCTGCTTAGTCTTTAGATGTCACACTTGACTTGGTAAACTGTTCTGTGAGCCAGTGAAGTCTCATGTGATCGCCAGGAGTCTGAGTTTGTGCATATTATGTTGAGATATATTTTTAAGTTATTCATTTGCACATATGTTTTTCTATTACCTAATAAAAAGGAAAAAATAAAATAAAATCATTCGGGGGGGGGGGGGGGGCTTTGGTTCCTTCAGAGTTGGAGTTGTATTTATTATTACCACTATCTGCTTTCTTTTCTTCACCTTCTCTTTTTGTCATGTAATGGTGTATTGACTGCACAAATGGGGAGCCCTGATCTCCATTCTCGTGATTGGCTGGGCTCAGACCCAGACACAGGATAGGTGATAAATTTTCATAATGGGACAACCCATTTAAGGCACTTCTATATGGTATGATGATCAGAAATTATTGCCTAATGTAAACATGCCACCGATCACCCAATAAAACTCTTTAGTTGGGTAATCTCGTCTTTCAAACGGCACCATAATCATTTGTCCTCAGCACATTGTCCCATGTAAATAAGAGATGTGCCGTAAACAGTATGCAGACTGAATGGAAGGTGAACGATTGTTTATCCTGCATTTAAAGTAGATTGCATCAGGCTTTGTAAATGAAGCCGCGATCAACTGGTATATCGTTAATCGGTGCTCAGTCGGGGCAGAAATTTCCCGGTGTAAAAGATGCTTTAGTATTCTTTGTTTCTGGCTAAGAAGTGTAAGACATCTCCTCGGATGGATTGGCCATAGACCTTACAGGGAAATTTCCTGGTGGAATGATGCCCAGGGGGCCATCTGGGCCCTCCTCTTGGCCGGCCAGTGGAAGTTTTTGGGGAAGGATTTTATGCTGCTTGCAGTATTTTGTAATGGACTGTGGTATTTGGCTCTGTTGGGCCGGTATAATGTGCCACAATATGGTATTGCTGGCCCTGCCTTCCATCAATTTGGACCCAACTTCAAAATGGGGCTAATTTTAGTATTTTTTCCAGGGCCACTTTAAGTTCCCAGTCTGCCCCTGCATCTCCTCTGGGTGCTCACACTCCAACTGATATCAAGCAGAACTATACCATACCATACCTAACCCTTTAATTAAACCATGCCATTATTTCATACACCGGCTGAAACATGGAAAAAGCAAAAAGGTAGAAATGTTCCTTGTTTCTACAAGACTTTTTTTTTTTTTTTAACAAAGTTCATAAGTTACTGTATATGCAGACCATGAAATAGGCAAGTGCTTTCTGTATTTTTTCATTCCATTTTTATTTCTAGCTACCATTGAATTGTGTGTTGTTCTGCTTTGGCTTCACTACTCTATTCATTTTTTTCCGCATTGAGTCTACTGTGGGTTTTTGTCCCGGTATGTACTCTGCTATTCACATTGTCCTATGAGCATCGAATGGGTTCCTTCTGTACATGTGTTTTTTTTTTAGTATTTATGTCTTTTATGAAATAGGATTTCTAACAATGAAACTCTGCACTCGTTCTTTGCCTGTGTCCTTGTATTGAACATGTCTACCATGTGATTTTGTTGAATTACTGCTGGTTCCTATCGTTGACCTGAATAAACTTGCCTTGGACAATACTCATTAGGCCACATTTATCATTGAAATATGCCACTTTTGTGGCATGAAAAAGTCACAAACTGCACCATTGGGACTCTTTAAAGGGGTATTCCGGTAACGTAACTTAATTTTTCATAAACTGCATTAAGGCTGCAAGCTGTGACCCAACCAGAGCCCATACCTATACATATAACCAGAGCTTCATTTTACCTTGCAATCCATTTGTCTAGCTCCTGTGTGAGCCTGCAGCACACTGATAGTATCATGGCTCCTGATCTTCCCTCACAAAACTACAATTCCGACAATGCCTAGCTTTTCTGCTGTGAGTTTCTGCTTGTTCATGAGTGTTGATGATTACTGATTGGCTGCCTGATATTCCAGTCCAGACACGCCCCCTCTACTCAGTAATCAGCAGCACACTAAGATTTAGCTAGAGAATTGATGGCAACATACTGAGCATGCCTGACCTGACAGACTCAGAACTACAGATCGGTGCCATGGTAACTTATGAGGAACACAGTGGGTAGCAGGGGAAGAAAAGTACTTTATAACTACTGAACGGTAAATATGTGAAATAGACATTATATTAGGTAATGATTGATGATGAATTAGTCTAAAACATAAGTTTTATTTATGGTAACCGGAATACCCCTTTAAACGCCAATTGCGCACAAACTTTTGCTCAAGTGCCGTTTCTCCACCAGCCTTGCCACTTTCCCAAAATGGGGGTGGGACCACATTTATCATCTCCTATGCCAGTTTTCTGGTGTAAAAGAACACAGAAATCTACCCTAGCCCCTGACTGCCAGATGCTGTGCCTTATTTATAATGAGTCATGTGCTTTAATAGGGTGTATGCTATACTTTTCTTCGATTCTTCTTTCAATTGGGGAGATCCTGTTTTCTTACCGTTTCCTATTTTTCCAGTTTATAGTGACACGACAGGGCATTGAAAGCATGAGCATGGATGCAGACATGTTTTAGTAAATTTTAAAAGTACGTAAAAAAGTAGTAAAAGACCAAATAGTTCTGGGCCCGGTGGATTAACACACAACTTATGGAGAGCTTAATCACAAAACTGAAAGGTAAGCATCCGTGTGCAGAGCCTCCATATGTCTGTGAGAAGGTGTGTTTTTAGCACCGTGCCTTTGAGGGCTGTAGAATTCTGCAGAGAACGTTTAACATGCAGTAAAATAGTAGATTTGACTTTCCTTCGTGCAGGCGTTCCCTCCCATGGATTCCGCCGTTATCAGCAAATCTGTTGCATTATTCTAGAAGTAACTTGGCCTTTGCTGGAATCTACTATCTGGTGCATACCGTCTAGAGATGGAAATTTGGCTGACAAGAGATAATAACTTTTTGACTTGAACAGATAACGCCATATTATTGCTCTATGGATTGAGCAGGTCATACACCTTAGAGAGATAAATATAGACCGACCCATCTGTGGGGGGGATAATTCGCTTCCAGAGGCATCTTGGGGCAGCTATACACATTCAGCCAACTGCTATTTCTCCCGATTTCCCCCAAGTCCCCCATACACATGGAGCTGCCACCACATACTTCTTCCAGGAGTCTATCTCCCAGGACAGGGGTGGCCAACCTTGCAGACACAAAGAGCCCAAAAAAACCGTATGACTACCAGGAGCCACAAGATTTACATTTACACACGAGTCACCTTGTTTTTTGTCCTATAAGATGCACCCAGGTTTTCACAGAGAAAAATAAGAGAAAAGAAATATTTTTCATCTGATCTCAGGAAAAACTCAGACCTGACGAACCCATGCTCAAACCAGACCTGCCCATGCTCAGATCTGACACCCTCACCATGCTTAGATCATACCCCCAATGCTCAGATCTGACCCCCATTGCTCAGATAAGTACCGCCCCCCCCAAGCTCAGATCAGAACCTCCCACGCTTAAATCAGATCTCCTCTCCTAATCGGACAGCGGGCTCCTGATCAGGCACCTTCTACTCTGCAGGTCTGACACGCTCTCCACTGTGACCTGATGTGCACAACGTCAGGTCATAGTGCGCGTCTCCACGTACTACGTTCTTACACTGTGTGCATCAGAACGTAGTGGAGAGTGAGCTGGAACTGCAGACTAGCAACGGTGCCTGATCTTGAAAGGAGATCTGAGCATGGGGTGAAAAGTGACCGGCCAGACTGCTTAAGTTAAAAGTAAGTGGTTACCGAAAACCAACATCACAATCATTGCAGACTAGGCCTGGAAAAGAGCCATGGCCACCTGAGAAGAGTCATGGTTATTCATGAATTCCTGCTCTCCCTGCCCACTTGCTGATGACTGACAGGCTTCTACCTAGTTTTCTCACTTTCTCTCTAGGAGAGAACTGCCAGTCATCAGCAGATGGGTGGGGAGAGCAGGAGATTAGGAATAACCATCACTCTTCTCAGGTAGATTTGACTCTTTTCAAGGCCTGGGCTGCAATGATTATGATGCTGGTTCTCAGCAACCACTTACTTTTAGCACATGAGTGACACACCGCTAAAATCAGCATTTATGTCCCTATTTTATGCTGCGCTCAGTGAGGTCACCATAAAGCTGATGACAGGTTCCCTTTAAGGGGTTCATTTATTAACCTGAAACATGTATAAGTTAGGTGTATTTCATATGCAGATGGTGGTACAACAGTTGTGCTGCTATCTGCGACTTCTTCCTGCTCACGCCAGGTCTAAATAAGTGGGCGTGGCATGGGCGGGGAAGGGGACGGCATAGGAAAAGGTATAAATGTAAGACAGCTAGGAAGCTGTCTTACATTTAGAACTACCGCTGGATACACCGAAGTTATCGAGAGGCCTGCACCACTTCATAGCTTTGGCGGATCCTCCGCCTAGTATGGGGCTTTATTAAGACTGTCGTCTAACATGCCGGTCTTATAAATGTGCCCCTTAGTTTCCAGCGCTGTGACAGCCCAAAACAGCTGATCTGTGGGACTTCCTCCTCGAGCTGGCCTTGATGACCTATTCTAAGGGTTGGTCATCAGTATCAGTAGCCTGAAGAACCCCTTACAGAATTCTTCCATATGGAGCTGCAGTCTTGAGCAGCTGTAGGTTTAGTAAATGTGTGGAACCTGCAGATGTTTGGGTCTTTTCCAGGACCTCAGCTGGTTTCTGTACACCCACAACATTTATTTCCATGTGTGGTGAGTCGGTGCACTCTTCCTGGTGTGATGTAAGAGCAGTGGTGCGAGATGTCTCAGCCCTGCTGCTCCCTTCCCCTTCCTTAGCATGCAGTCATAGACATACTTTGAGATACTTACTGCAGCTGCACATCCCTCCCCCCTCTCTTCAGTTCACTGTATTACTCTACATGCTTGTGTTTTTTATGTGTCTCAGGAGATTTCCGCACACCTACACAGAGCGTAGTGACAGGGAGAGGCTGCTGAAATGTGAGGAAGATGTTCCTTTAATAATATAATCATATAATGTTCATGCAAAAAAAGGGAAAAAACTGTATAACCCCAGGGTTAGGGTACTGTATGACTTGCATTTTCCTGATTTGCAAAACTCCCTTCAGACTGCCGTAGCGTTTTGTGGATCTGCAAAGTACGGATATGCAAAACAGGGCTACCGACCGTGTGCGTTCCGCAATTTGCGGACAACCATAATAGAAAATGCCTAGGACATGCTCTATCCTTTCCGCCAAGCTGTGGAACAGAAACACAGATGTAGAGAGCACACAGTGTCCTGACCGCATCTTTTGCGGCCCCATTGAAATTATTGGGTCCGAACCCTTTCTGCAAAATTGCGGAACGGGTGCGGACCCGTTCATACGGCCGCCTGAATGGGCCCTAAATTAGAGGTGATTGCTTATCATGTGCTGCAAATTTCCGATTCTCTTTGCTTACAGATGACAGGCTGTTGCTTATGGTAACCTGTAGCCTTTCAATGCACTGCAGACGTTTACCGATGTGAACTGATGACCGCTCCTGCAAGACAGAATCTGATAGAAAAACCTGCATTTTTTTATTGGGGCTCTCCTGATTGTAAACCTAGTGATTCCTATACTTGAAGTACATTAGGGACTTGCTATTTATACAATTTGCTCTTTAATTTTCGGGATGATTTATTAATTACGGCTACCTCATTATTCCCCGCTACAGCACGGTAGCGTTGTAACCCACTCGCTGCAGCTGTGTGTGCATCGGCCTCTGCACGTTAATATTCTGCCAGTGTTTGCTCTTAGCGTGTCATGTTTTTGACGTGCGGTCTTAGGCTGTGCAGTAGGATTGCGGGCTGCTCCCCAATGCTTCACGTCTGATACCTCTTACGTGTCTCAGTAGGGTTCAGACAGCTTTTGTTTTTCTGATCAGAGGCTGATGTACAAGGAGTGGGAGGGTGAAAAAGTGTGAGGCTTTGACAAGCCGTGCTGAGAGACAGTCTGTGCTGCTTCCCTTTCCCCCGTTTCTTCCTTATTTTTTTTTTTTTTTAATTCTAATTCTCCAGTTTCAAAACCTGGGATTCTATTCACTACCGGATGGAAAGGTTCCTTCCTGATCCCCGATTTATTTAGCTTTTTTTATCACCTTTGCTGCAAGATTATAACGTTAAGTGCCAATTCAGACAGCCTTATGTGTTTTTCGGTCTGCAAGACATGGATACCTGCCGGTGTGCGTTCCGCAAAATGCCAGTCTTATGGTTGAAATGCCTATTCTTGTCAGCAATTAGACATGTTTTGTCATTTTTGTGGGGCCGCGAAACAGGAGTATGGATGCGCACAGCACACAGAGTGCTATTCACATCTTTTTGCCACATTGAAATGAATGAGTCCGCATCAATTCCGCAAAATTGCTGAATGGATGCGGACCCATAGATACCGTCATGTGAATGGGCCCTAAGGCAAGGGCTACACGGCAACACTACTTGCAGCCAGGATAGCTGAGCAGCGGTGATCCCACGGCAGTCACAAGAAATCCAGTCGTGTTGGACAACCCATTTATTTCTATGGGATCACCGCTGCTTGGCGATCCTGGCCGCAACAGGTGTAGCCGTAGCCTAAGAGCGCATTCACATGACTGTATGTATTTTGCAGTCCGCAAAAAATATGGATGACATCCTTGTTGCATCCGTTTTTTTTTTTTTTCTTTTTTGTGGATCCGTTGTAACAATGCCTATTCTTGTCCGCAAGACTGACAGGAATAAGACATGGTTTATCTTTTTTTGTTGGACTGCAGAACGGACATACAGATGCGGACAGCACATAGTGTGCTATCTGCATTTTTTGCATACCCATTGAAATGAATGGGTCCGCATCCAGCCTGCAAAAAATGCGGATCGGACGTAGACCGAACCTAGAGACGTGTGAATGGGGCCGTATTCTGGATAAACATCTGTGTCGGGTTAATATAAATCCGTATGGAACAGTGAACGTAAAGTGGCTGTAGACAGGACAATCGAAAAAACGTATTGCAGTAAACGGACTGCACGCCATGCTTATACTTTAGTGGTATGGCGAGTCAGATGCTATGGAATGTGCAAAGGTTTCTGTCACACCAGGACATAAAGGCTTTAAAGGGGTTTTCCAGGATTTAACTACTGATGGCCTATCCTCCTATCCGACACCCGGGACCTCTGCCAATCAGCTGCTCCCGTGAGCGCCGCGGCCTTCTCTCAACTTTTCCTAGGCCTAAGATTTTGATGCTGACAGGTTCACTTTAAACCGTTTTTCCGGCTTTGCAATTTTCATCATCAATTGACAGGAAACAACAAGTTATCATATAGTATTAGTGATTTTTTTTTTTTTTTTTTTTATCTGTAATGCCTCGTTTTCCTGCACTCCATTGCGGTCATGTGACATTTTCCACTGTGTTGGTTCCTTATCCCGATGACATCTGAGGCGTTACAAGGCTTGTAAGGCTCTTCCCTATTGACACAACGTCATTGACCTTGCTTCTGATGACATTGTTCTGCTCAGTCTCCTGGATCCTGCCCTGTAGATGCGATGTCAGACATAATGCTGTGTCTTAGAGCGAGAATTTTCCAGCAGGGCTTCAAGCAGGCTTGGATCTCTGACATTCAAGCTGGGAGAGGGGAAAGTTAGGCAGAAACCTTTTAAAAGGGTTATCCTAGATGCTCCGTGATCCCATGCGGCTGCCACTTCTCGGATCACGTGCAGTACATTGGGAAGGTGATGCCAGCCTGAGATGAGAACCTGTAGCGCGAGTCTGAGTCTGAATCTCTCAGCGCTTTGGCAAGAAAATCCCGCTTGTACTGCAGGGTGTGACCTCAGGCTGGGATTACTTGACTAATGTACAGCTCGTGGCATGTAAATGGTTACAGAGGGTGCGGACTCCATATGTCTTGCATCAGCACCCTACAAATGAGATTGTGGGGTGCCGATGTCAGTGCAGGTAGGCCAGGGCCTAGTGAAGGCCCCAGGCCTTCCTCCAGCGTGTCCTAGCAGGTTGTGCCTCTCTAGCGCAGCCTGCTGGTGAATGTCCGTATAGCATCGGCATTAAAATACCTTGCACTACAAGTGAACAAAGATGAGGGAAGGTCATACTCACCACTAAACTACTTTGCAAGGTCCAAATCCCAGGACGATGTGGCGGTGCACAGAGAAGCTGAGAAATCCAGCACCGCAAGGGATTCTTTATTGGTTCCTTCTTAAAAATGATCCATAAAGTGTGAATTCACATGTTAAGTGTATCAGACGAAAGCATGTCGTCCTTCATCATGGCATAAACTTACAATGTGCAAACAGCAAAAAAGTTGGATGTCCATGGATGTCAATGTACAGTCTGATCTTTAATATTTTTTGGAGCCACACTTACATTGAGTGCCCCCTGGCAAGAACAGCTGAACATGAGGACTCCCTACAGCAAGACACGAATCCTTGAGATCAGCTCCTGGCAGAGGGACCCACAAGCAAGTGCTTCTTCAATCAGTCTGCTTCTGGGTGTACATTTGGAGGAAAACTATGGCAAAAATAATCTTCTGTAGTTTAAAGAGATAGTACACCATATCGAAATGTTTTCAGAAGTGCTGGAAATAGCACTACAAGTGGCTTACTCCTATAACGTTATTATAGAATCTACTCCCATGTCCTCATATGGAAGTGTCCTCCCACCATCAGCTGTCAGGTTTCAGATGGGTGTGTTGTAAAGCAAGTGAAGAGGCAGGACTTCTAATATAAGGACTGTGGGGCAGATTCTGTTTACAGCTTCTTGGAAAAATTTCAGTAAGGTGGCCAACCTCTTTAATGTATTCCTACACGTGTAACTGCATTGTAACATCTCATCTGACCACAAGGTGACCACCGTGTAAGATGCATGAGATATTGCTCTACTTTTACTTTACTTGCAAATGTACTGATTTTTACAAGTAATTGGGTTTTATAATAAAAAAGAGCAATTATATAACTATTGAATAAAGACCTAATAAGCCTTTTATTACCATAATAACCTATCCACTGGATAAATGATAGACGCTACCGTAGATTGGTGGTTGGTGAAGCTCTGCCTGCTGAGACCCCCATTGATTGCCAGAATGAGGGGCCTTTATTCCTGAGATAAGCAAGTACAGCGTTCTCCATTAAAGATTCTCGGGGAACTTGTCAGCAACTTCAGTTTCCATGCATTGCCACCACAGAAAAAATGGACACGCTCGGTCTGCCAGAGGGGGGGGACACTTAATGAAACCACTTTCTGCATTGCCTGGACGACTAGAGTGACCCCCACCATTAACTCAGAATTCCTTGATAGAGTGAACCCTTCCTAGAAGAGCACCATGTACGTTATTGTATATGAGCTCTTTAAGAAGCCCACCTCTCATTCTGACCAGTGACCACCCTTTCTCCATACCAGGGCTAAAGCATCCTGTTATTGAACGCAGTACAGGGTAGTAAAGCGCATCTTATTGGAAGACTGAACGCGTTGTCGAACTCTTTTCACAGCAAATGTCATGCTGCATGTGAATAGATATCAACCTTGATCTTGAAGGAAAACTAAGTCAGCCATGCTGGTTAGAATGATTATGAGAGGGGTCAATTGTAAAAAAGGTGGCTGAGGCCAGGGAGGGGGGTTATGCGATAGCCATTGTACCGGAGGGGCAGGGTCGAGGGCTGCCATGTCGGGAATGGGAAGGTTGGGTGGGCTGCCATATCGGGGGGTGGGGGGGTTGGTGGGCTGAGGTGAGGGCTACCATTGCTTTGAGGGGGGGAAAAGGGAGAGGCTGAGGCTAGGACTGCCATGCTGGGGAGGGTGGTGAATTTGGGGGGGAGGTAAGGACTTCCATGGTGGGGTGGCTGCGAAGGCAGGCGAAGGCAGCCATGACCGGAGGGAGAGAGAGAATAATGATGCCCTCAATGATGGCAGCATAAAGTAGTGACAGACAGTGGTCACTCATGAGCTAAAAGTAAGTAGCAGTCAATAACCAGCATTGTAAGCATCACATTCCTGCCCTGGAAAAGAGTCATGGCTGCCTGAGAAGAGTCACAGTTATTCAATAGCTCCTTCTGTCCCCTCCCAACTACTGATGATTGGCTAAACCATGGAGAAAATTCCCAATCAGCAGGTAGGTGGGGAAAGCATGACTCTTCTCAGGCAGCCATGACTCTTTTTTTTTTCCTGGCCCTGGTCCTTCCTTTGCACTATAACCTCGGTGGCGGTGCATTTTACATACAGCACTTACTTAATATTGTATAACAAGGAGGCGTGCGTTGGGGGAGGGGTGACAGACTGGGGATGTTTTGCAGAAATGTTGGTTAATTAAACCAAAAAAAAAAAAACACTACAAAGGAAAATATGAAATTGGAAGCAACTCTCTAGAGAGTTGAGAAAATCCTGCATCCTGTGATTATGTTTTTCTATGCTGAAATCTTTAATTGTAGGAATAACATCAGTAATGTGGAATGTGTTTCTTTTTATATTGGTGCCAAGTTGCATATATCTACATGAAGTAGCAATTAAAATGGGGTTAATCAGTTTTTAATAGAACGTTTCTAGCTGGAGGCAGAGAAGTTTTCTTAGCAAAACCCAAGATTGTTGAGATTGGAAAGGGTGAGCAGATGTATGGGGAATATGAGTGGATATGATGGAGGCACGAATTACCCGCTGTTGGCATATTGAAGTTTTTTCAACCGAAGGTCATAAAAACATGGCCTCATCTTTGAACATCATGTAATATCCTACTGAGTAAGATGGAAAATACATACAAACTAGGTGATCATGCCTGGCCCCGAAGTCTCGAGTCTTCGCCTTCACTTCAGTGTTTTTCGCCAAACATTGGCCTCGGTGCAGCTGAGATTAAGTGTCCACTGACAGGTCCTGTCAGTCAAAATGGTGGGGGTATGGCCTGTAGGAGAGTGAGTGGAGCCTCTGGGTGCACCCAAGGCTAATTTGCATATTATTAAGAAACTATGTGCCAAAGGTGGGACCAACACCATTATATTCAGCTGACAAGGGCACATCTCCCATGCCAACTGGTTTTATCGAGAGGTATATAGTGACAGGTTCCCTTTAAAGGAGTTATGGGGAGTGTGTTTTTTGGCAACCCCCCCCCCCACCTGGGGGGACCTGTAAAGGGAAGCTTACTTACCTGCTTCCCGCCACTGGCTCCCTGCTCCTTCTCCTTCAGGTTTGCGATGACATTGCCTACAGCCAATCGCTGGCCACGGCTGTGACCGTCTTCCCTTATGTCATGACAAATGGTCACATGATGCAAGGGGATCCAATCACCAATCACTGACCGTGGCAGTGACTAGCTTCCCTTACGTCATGACAAATGGTCACATGATGCAAGGGGATCCGATCACCAATCACTGACCGCGGCAGTGACCGGCTTCCCTTATGTCATGACAAATAGTTACATGATGCAAGGTGATCTGGAGTCGGGAGCCAGCCTTGGGAAGCAGGTAGGTAATCTTCCCTTTACAGGTCTGGCCAAGTGTGTAGGGGGGTGGTAACCGCCCCCACTACATTATTGTGAACCCCCTTTAAGGCAGGATATAGTGAAATAAATCATGCAATGTAAGAAAACTGTCTTTGCCTCTCATTGGCTTCTCTTTAAGCTGCTCTGTATATGGGATATGTTGTGTTATTGTATTACCTGTACTTTGCTTAGCGTTTCTTTTAGTAACTATTGGTGTTTTCTTTGTAGGCTCGAGCTCTCACTGCCCAGACAGCAGAAACAGATGCTATCCGATTTCTAGTTGGAACGCAGTCTCTCCGATATGATAACCAGGTCAGTTACCGATATATATTATATATGTGTGGCATTTGTTACATTAGATTCTTTTCAACCTGTAGGAATCAGTAGTGTTGTCCATAGTACTATAGACTAGGGTTGCATCGGGTATCGAATTATTGATACACAATCGATACTTTTGTATCTGGATCGATTCAATACCGGGATTTGCCATTTACCGACTCTGCACAGCCTAGTATCAGAGAACATGGGTGCACTCCATGTTCTCCTCAGCAGCACAGTGGAGAAGGAGGCTCTCCCTCTCACCTGTGCTGCTGGTGCCACCAATGAGAGGAGAGAGGGGAGGGGCTGTGTCCACTGCACCACCAATGACTTTAAAGGGGTTGTCTGGGTTCAGAGCTGAACCCGGACATACCCACAATTTCATCCAGGCAGTCCCCCTGATGTTCTCATGAAATGGTCCGATGCCCTCCCTTGCGCCGCCCTGGATCGCGCAGGGCAAGGCCTCTTTTATTTACAATAACGCAGTGCCAGCAGTGTGTTTTGTCACGTCACCAGCTCTGATGGGCTGGCTTTAGCACTGCCCTAGCCGTTTAACAGGCTAGGGCAGCACTAAAGCCCGCCCATCAGTGCTGGTGACGTCACCGGGCTCACTGCTCCAATGCTCTTCTCAGGGTTGCGGCCTGGGTGAAAATATGGGTATGTCAGTATTCAGCTCTGAACCTGGACAACCCCTTTAATACTGGGTTTTTTTTGGACAAAGGACAATGTAAAATCCTATTCACTCTAATAGAACAAGAGTTCTAGCCCCAAAGGTAGCTAATAGTACGTAAAAAGTAAAAAAAAAACTAAAATTAATACTAAAATACTAAAAATAGAATAATAACAGAAAAACTGCACGATTTGCCATTTTTCAAGTCACCTTGTGCCCCCTCAAAATAGGATAGGACTGTTCTATTATGGGCCGGACGTTCTATAAAATGCGGAATGCACGCGGCTTTTTTGGTGTTTTTTTTTTAAGTGGTATCGAGTATCGCAATTCTTTTTTTATGGCATCGAAATCAAATCAAAATTTTGATATCCTGACAACCCTACTATAGATATCAGATAAATGTTGGCCACAGTCCCTGATTTGTTATCTTATATTTGGTTGGCAGCTGTTAATTGGTCATGCTATTTTGCAGAGACACCGAATATGCCACAGGCAATCCAACATAATGATCTGCCATGTTGGGTTCTTTTTGCTGTGGGAAGTCACCTATAAGGTGCAGATCATAGTGCAGTTGGCAGATTCAACTTTCTAAATATATATTTTTTTCTTTTTCCAACTCTATGGTTGTAAATATTTAGACAAATATCTGATGCCCAGTTTAAAGGGTGTATCAGACGGGGTGTGTGGGGATCATGCAGACAAATGTTGATGGCTGGACTTCTTGAGACTGCCGCCGCAATCCCATTAATTTCTATGAGATCACCACTACTCAGTGATACTGGCCGCAGCAGGTGTTGTGCGACCAGTGTCGCCATGTAGCCCTTGCCTAAAGCTTCTCTCAGGATTCTTACGATAGTCAAAATCTCCATTCTTTAGTCTCTCAGTTCTTGGTAACTACAAAATACAAAATAAGGCTACTTTCACACTTGCGTTTGCAGGATCCATTTGTGAGATCCGTCACAGGCTCTCACAAACAGTCCTGAACTGATCAGTTTTGTCCTAATGCATTCTGAATGGAAAAGGATCTGTTCAGAATGCATCAGTTTTGCTTCAGTTCAGTCTCCATTCCGTTTTGGAGGCGGACACTAAAATGCTGCTTGCTGCGTTTTGGTGTCCGCATGAAGAAACTGATGCAAACGGATCCGTCATGATTCACAATGTAAGTCAATGGGGGCGGATCCGTTTTGTCTGACACAATAGAAAACGGATGCGTTCTCCATTGACTTTCAGTGGTGTTCATGACGGATCCGTCTTGGCTATGTAAAAGATAATACAAACGGATCCGTTCAGAAAGGATGCAGACGGTTGTATTATCATGACGGATCCGTTTGTGAGAGCCTGGACGGATATCACAAATGGATCCTGCAAACGTGAAAGTAGCCCAAGATATTTATTAAAGCCATAACCCTGCTATCAGTAGAACCTTCCAAGATTTACTTGTATTTTAGGTTATTTCCTTGGAAAGGTGCAGCAACCACTAGACACCCCTTGACAGTTTAAAATCCATTCTGTCTGATCGTTGAATCCTTGGGGACAGTTGTATTGTCCCCATAAACAGTGGCTAGGGCCCACCAGTAAATTTCATTTTGGGGGTGGACTGTAACATTACATGCCAATTTTACCTGCCCACATAGCGGCAGCCTGAAGATGCTACAAGATGATTATGGGGCCCCTGCAGCGACTTGTAGAGGGCAGGTCCCTAAGGAAAAAGGATACTTGTTTCAGCCACCTGATGCGTCTGTATGAATGGACTAGGTACTTTGTTAAATAATCTACCTGTTTTTTAATATGAACCTGGGCTGAGTGAGATGCTGTATACTGCTTATCTATATGTAGTGCAGTCAGAGCTATGTGCCACTTGTGCAGGGGGTGGGGGACTAGGGGCCACCTTGCTCAGGGGCCTACCAACGCAATCACCTGTTCCCCTGGGGGCCAGCCTTACATATGTACTATATGATGTATTTTATATTTTCATTTTTAACATTAATCTTAAAGGGGTTGTCTCATCTTGCCTAATGGGGGCATATCGCTAGGATATGCCCCCATTGTCTTATAGGTGCGGGTCCCACCGTTGGGACCCGCACCTATATCGAGAACGGGGCCCCGCAAGGTGGTGGCTGGAGGACTCCGGTCCGGCCACCACCAAGCCGGCTCCCCATAGAAATGAATGGGAGCGCACCGCGCTTGCGCGGCCACCGCTCCTATTCATTTCTATGGAGCCGACGGAAATAGCCGAGCCAGCGCTCGGCTATCTTCGCCGGCCACATTGAAAATGAATGGAGGCGGCTGCGCATGCGCAGTGCGCCCCCGTTCGCTTTCGGGGCCCCGTTCTCGATATAGGTGCGGGTCCCAGCGGTGGGACCCGCACCTATAAGACAATGGGGGCATATCCTAGCGATATGCCCCCATTAGGCAAGATGAGACAACCCCTTTAAGTTTAGAAAATAAAATAACAAAAAGACTCCCTTTCCTCATTATAATGCAAAAAAAGAAAAACATTTGTATAATTGGTTTTGCTTCATCTGTTATACCCTGACCTAAAAAATGATCACAATATTTAACTCGCACAGAGAACTGCATAAAAAATGCCGATGTTGCTGTTTTCTGCTCAGCAAAATTACACCAATGAAAATGTCAACTCATCCCACAAAAACAAGCCCTCACACAGCTCCCTCAACAGAAAAGTAACAAACTGATGGTTCTCATAAAGTGGTAGCACAAAAACAGTGGCCAAGATTTATCTGTAGATGGCGTAAGCTTAGAAAGACTGCACATCTTAGGCCGCCCCTTTCCTGCAGTGCTCCGCCCCTTTCCACTAAGCACCACCTCCTTACTGAGCATGTCGGGGGTGGGGGGGAGTGTAGGAACCCTGGTTGCGCCCAAATTGCACCACTTTGTATGCAGATTTTTGACACAGACACACATTTTGCAAATTATTTTACCTTCTCCCCCTGCATCTCCCAAAAAATGAGTAGATTTATTTTTTTTCAATACATTATACAGTATATACTCCAGAAAGAAGTCATAAAATAATACCTTTGACCTTCTAAAAAAAATAATAGACCCTCTTGGGGCTATGTTGATTAAAAAACTTGAAGGCCAACATATGCTGTGTCCTCAAGGGGTTGAAGGTAATATTATAATATGCAGTTGTTTGAGGCACAGTTTTCATAGTGTACAGACTTTTATGTCCTCCCCATACACATGGATGCTTGACTCGACCCAATATGCTTGGGAGAAAGAGTAAGCAGAGGCATCTGGCAGTGGTTTATCTCCCTGGAGGCAAAAAGGGACTGAGCATCTGTCATCAGGGGAGAGTTGGGACACTCCCACACACATTAGTTGCTCGGCCGGTCCTTTCAAAATTGTTGTGTTCACCTGACATTACGGGGGTGGTATGAGTGTTTGAAACTGATGACCTAGCCTCAGGATTGGTCATCAGTATCTGATTGTGGTGGTCTACCTCCCGACACCCCCATCAATCTGCTGTTTGCACTTTGCAGATACCGAGGTGCTCCTGTGAGTACCTCTTCCTAGGGCAGTGATGTCCACATTCATTGGTCACATGGTCTAGGCGCAATTGAAAGGGGTTGAGCTGCAATACCAAGCACAGCCGCTATCCAATGGATGGTGCGGTGCTCGGTGAGCTGCAAGTAGGCCTCGTGCTCACCGGAGCTCCACAGCCTCTTGAGACAGCTGATTGACTGGGTTTGGACCTCAACTGATCAGATAGGTGGAGGATAGGTCATCAGTATTACACACTCGGAAAACCCCTTTAATGTGTATGACCACCTTCAGTTTTGCATGAACTTGGTGACCACAGGCTTTTCCAGTACATTTATAGATGGTGGTCACCGATACGTTACAAAGTGATTAACATATGAAACAAAGTCATCAGAAAACATTTGGTTGGTGGCTTAGACTTCTTCCAGTCACTCATCATAACTTGTTTTAAACCATCAAGGAACTGAAGGGCACTAACCATTAACCTTTAGCTCTGTCATCTTACCTACGATGTGTTCATTTCTAATCAGACAAAAACAGTAGATCTACCATCCAGTTTTTGCTTTTTTGTATCCTTAGCTAATGTGTTGTATTTAAGAGTTTTCTTTCTTCCTGCTTTAATTTTCTTTTATTTTTGTCTTTTGTTTGGATCAGAACTTATTGCTCTTATGCGTTTTCATCACTTCCCCAGTTGGGACAAATTAATGAATTCTATGTTCATCTGCTTTTCTTTTGTGTTCTTTTTATTTTCTGATGGGGGGAGTCTCATAAATGTATGCTTCCATATGTCTAGATTCACGTTATAGACTTTGACGATGAGAATAATATCATCAATAAGAATGTGCTACTGCACCATGCGGGGGAAATCTGGCAAATCTGCGCTAGCCCAGCAGACAAGAATGTGCTCGCAACCTGCTACAACAAGAGTAAGTCTATCTAATTTGCATCGTAATGAAACTGCAGATGATGAATAGTATTAATTTTGGATTATTCCTAAAATGTATACATGAGCGAATCGTGGAGCTGTGGAAGCCAGCCCAAATATATACATGTCCTCGAAGCCCACTGACTCTAAAGGGGGTGTTTCCTAGACATTTGCTAGAAATGTCTGAAGAATGGGATACCCAACAGGAATGGAAAGGAAGCTGCACATGGACATCCTTCTCCATTCACTACCATGGGATTTCTGAAAATAGGTTATTTTCTGAAGACCCATAGAGATGATTCGGGTGGTGGCCACACATGCGTGAGGTCCTCTCCCTTCACTTCCATGGGACATTTGAAAATTGCTGAGCTGTTTTTGTAAGTCTGAATAGCAGTGACCGAAGAGGATGTCGCACATGCGTGGCGTGTTCTTCATTTACGATGGAGCCCCATTCTTGAGATAGGAGCAGGTCCCAGGGGTGGGATCTTCTCCTGTCAGACGTTTATGGCATGTCCTATATGATACAAATGTCCAACTGGGGCAACCGCTTTAAATGGGGTTCTAGTGTTAGAAATACTTGACTCCTTGATTAAAAAACAGTGCCACACCCATCCATTGGTTGTGTCTAGTACTGCAGCCTAGTCTCCTTCACTTCAGTGTTGCTGACCTGCAGTAGCAGACGCAACCCATGGACCGGTGTGGTACTGTTTCTGGAAGAAAACAGCTATGTTTTTTCTATTTGTGGCTAACACCTCTAGGCTTCTTTCACACAAGTTTGACGGATTGGCTCCGGATGAGTTCAGGGTGCGTTCAGGGAAACTCGCACCGTTTCACAAGCAAGTTCAGTCAGTTCTGTCTGTGATTGCATTCATTTTTTTCCACGCAGGTACAATGCGTTTTGATGCGTTTTTCACGCATGTGATAAAAAAAACTGAAGGTTTACAAACAACATCTCTTAGAAACCATCAGTGAAAAATGCATTGTATCTGGACTTGCTTGTGGATGCAATGCGTTTTTCACTGAAGCTCCATTGGCTTTTTTATTTAACCCATTTCCGTCCAGCGCCATACATGTACGGCGCTGCAGGAAGCGACTTCCCGCCCAGCGCCGTAATGGTACGGCACGCTGATCGGCCAGGTGCAGGAGCTGCGCCTGCCCGATCTGCGGCGGGGGTCCGGCTGTGCCCAGTAGCCGGACCCCTGTTGTATGCGCCGGCATCGGTGAAAACACTGATGCCGGCGCATTAACCCTCGATGTGCCGCGGTCAGCGCTGACCGCGGCACATGTGATCCTCGGTGCGGGAAAGGGTGTCCATTGGGTCCCCGTGCTGCTGTGACGGGGATCCGATGGCTTGAATGCCAAATAATTTAAGGGGTGTAGTTTCTAAAATGGGGTCCTTTATGGGTGGTTTCCATTACGTAAGCCCCTCAAATTCACTTTATATCTGAATTTTTGGTGCTTAAAAAAATGGTTTTGGAAATTTTGATGAAAATTTGAAAAATGGCTTCTAAACTTCTAAGCTTTCTCACGTCCTAAAAAAGTATATATAAATGACATTTATAAAATGATGCCAACATAAAGTAGACATATGGGGAATGTAAAATAATAACTATTTTTGGAGGTATTACTATGTATTTTGAAAGTAGAGAAATTGAAATGTGGAAATTTGCTAAATTTGGTATTTTTTTTTAGAAATAAAAATGAAATGATTTGCCACAAATTTACTACTGTCGTGAAGCACAACATGTGACGAGAAAACAATCTTAGAATGGCTTGGATAAGTAAAAGCGTTCCAAAGTTATTATCACATAAAGTGACACATGTCAGATTAGCAAAAAATGGCCTGGGCAGGAAGGTGAAAACAGGCTCAGGGTAGAAGGGGTTAAAGGGGTTATCCGAGACTAAAAAATGTTCCCCATATTCCCAGGTCCCTCACACAGAATATACTTACCTGGCTCCCTGCTCCCTCCACCGCTCCTGGTCCCCGCACCGCCTACCCCTTTAAATCCCAACCCCAGAGGTATACAGAATGTCCCCAGTAGTGCCCTCCTAGAAGTAATGATGTCACCCAGCATTAAAGGGGTTTTCCGGGATTTTAATATTAATGACCTATCTGCAGTTGAAATGTTGTACTATTTTTGCACTTTTGTACATTTTTATGGATCCATTTTGAAATAAAGAAACCATGAAGGAGATGCTGTCATCGAACACACATCGTGCTATCCTCAGGATAGGTCATCGATCTCAGCTCGACACCCGGCAACCACGCCCATCAGCTGGTTGAAGAGAAGGCCATGCTCCGTGCCTTCCCTTACATTGTTTACATCAGGGGTAGGCAACTTCCGGCACTCCAGCTGTTGTGAAACCAACTCCAAGGCTTACATAATAAAAACCACCCATAAATTACCCAATTTTAGAAACTACACCCCTCAAAATATTCAAACTGGTTTTAGAAATGTTGTTAACCCTTTAAGTATTCCACAGGAATTAAAGCAAAATAGATGTGAAATTTCAAAATTTCACTTTTTTTTGCAGATTTTCCATTTTAATCATTTTTTTCCTGTAACACATCAAGGGTTAACAACAAAACAAAACTCAATATTTATTACCCCGATTCTGGAGTTTGCAGAAACACCCCACATGTGGTCGTAAACTGTTATTTGGGGATACGCCAGGGCTCAGAAGGGGAGGAGCAGCATCTGCATTTTCTAACATGGAATATTTTGTCAAGGTTTGTAAGAGTGATAACTTTTTATTTTTTTTGTGGACTGAGCTGAGTGAGGTCTTATTTTTTGCGGGACAAGCTGTGCTTTTTATTGGCACCATTTTGGGGGTACATCCGCCTTTCTGATCACTTTTTAATCTAATTTTTGGGAGGTTAACTAAAAAAAAAAGCAGTTTAGGGGCATTTTTCTATATTTTTTTTTTACACCGTTCACTTCATGGGGTACATCATGTGATATTTTTGTAGAGCCAGTTGTTACGGACGCAACTATACCAAATATGTCTATTTTTTATTTATTTTTTTTACATTTTACACAATAAGAGCATTTTTAGAAAAAAAATCATGTTTTTGTGTTGCAATTTTTTAAGAGCCATTTTTTTTTTCATTTTTCGGGCTCTGATCTTTTGTGGGGGCTCATTTTTTGCGGGATGAGGTGACGTTTTTATTGCTATCATTTTGGGATGCATACAACTTTTTGATTGTTTGATATTATGTTTTTTGGTAGGTGAGGTGACAAAGCTGTTTTGGCATAATTTTTATTAGGTTTTTTTCACGCAGTTCACTTGATGGGGTAGATCATGTGATATTTTTATAGAGCCGGTCGTTTCGGACGCGGTGATACCAAATATGTCTATTTTATTTATTTATTTTTATTTGTAACATTTTTTTAATGACATATTTGGGGGGAAATTATTTTTTTTTTATATGTGATTTTTTTTTTTATATAATACTCTATTTTTATTATTATTTTTTTATTTTACACTTTGTGTCCCCCATAAGGTCATACAAGACCTCAGGGGGACATTTAACTTCACTTATTTTTTATTTTTTTTTTTTACACTTGATTTCTCCTGTAACTGGGGCTGACATAGTAGCCCCAGTTACAGGGGAAATACATCCCCAGAGAGGCTGTACAGCATAATACTATGCTGTACAGCCTCAGTGCAGGGCTGATCGGGTCTGTATACACAGAGCTCGGTGAGCGCTGTGTATACACTGATCTACAAGGCAGGGACCCCTGGGAACGGTCCCTGCCTTCTCTTTGGGGTACCCTGCTGTCACTGACAGAAGGTACCCCACTGTGCAGCTGCTCGATTAGCGTGCAGCTGCTATTTCTGAATGGACGTTCAGAAACGTCCATTCAGAAATAAACAACCACTTCACAGACGTTTATAGTCAACGGGCGGACGTGAAGTGGTTAATATTGTTCCCCATAATGGTCTGCCAACAGTAATAATGTCCCCCAGAGTGGCCCCTTGCATTACTCATGTGCATTTGTTATTTTTACTAGTAGAAAATGGTCTTTTACAGGTTAAAAAAAAAATAAAAAATTACCTCAGCCACTTGCCTGCACAGAGGCAGTTGCTCTTCTCTTGATGCTGAAAGACCTGCGCTCCCATCATGATGATGTCACCATGCTGGGAATGCAGGTCCTTCAGCATCAAGAATGGAGCAATGGAGCAATTGCCTCTGTGCAGGCAAGTGGACAAGGTAATTTTTTTTTTTATTTTAACCCATTAAAGGCCATTTCCCACTAGTATATACATTTTTAACGGCCGTTAGATGTGTGCACTCCTGTCTAAAACCAGTCCCATTGATTTCAGTGGGGTCCATCTGGGTATGAACACAGTCAAAAATAGTGGCCTTTAAAAAAATTGACTACACTTTGTTCTAAAAACTACCGTCTGATGGCAATTACAAAATCGCACACCCGTCGTGTGATCAGCTCATGTCTAAAATTCTTCATATCAAGTTCCCCCAAAACCTTAATCTCTTTAGTCCCTCAAGATTTGAAATTTAATATTTTTATTCTATGTTTTATTTTCTTCTTGTATTGCTGTACTTTAATATACCGGCACAATTTGCTATAGATAAAATTGTCTTAGAGCTTTTAAGGGGTTTGCATCCATTCCTTTGCAGTAAGGTTGCATGAGCGCCTCGAATACCCACTGCATAATGACGAGGAAACTCGTGGTGTAGACAAGAAGCGAGATGGCCCTAGTGAGCGTCGAAGAAGTTTTGTGACAGATGAGGTCAATTTTGCCAACAGCCTGAAAGAATATTTCACCTCAGTATTCATGAGGCAGGCTGGATTTAATATCCCACTGACTAGGATAAATTATTCAGTTGAGGAAGGTGAAATGCCAAAAGGACTGTAGATCATTCCAGAAGGGAGTATTTAGGAAATTAAACAATGAGAATCAGACGACGCCTCAAACCAGAAGAAACAAAAAAAGTGCTTCTTTTTGTCATGGCTATGAAATTGTACATTTAAAATGGGGTTTACCAGGTACACATTCTTCACAGCACACCATAAAGCCTTCCTTCACAGGGAAAAATTCACATCTTCATTTATTTTTTATGTTTCTTTGGCAAAATATTATTGCAGTTTTTAAATATTTCATCTAGTTTGATAGCATTTTTTAATGGATTTATTATATGTTTGCCTTACACTATTAGTTCAGTGTGTATGTTCCTAAAGGGGTTTTCGGGGCTTGTGCTGTTGATGACCTGTTATTAGGCTGGTAAAAGGAGAAGACCGGCACTCGGGAATCCTTTTGGATGCTAATTTATTAAAGTCACATATCAGTGACGCGTTTCGGCACTAACCGTGCCTTCATCAGACAATGCATGTACAGCAATGAAAAATCAGAGTTTAAATAGCCCGCCTTACATCAATCAGGTGATGTCATATCACCATGGCAACAAAAGTAAACAAAAACAATTGTATACGGCAAGATTGAGAATAACAAAAAAACAAAAAACAGCAAGGAAAATGCTATAGCTTTGTGTGATCCATCAAGTTCACTCGGATTAGGTCCGCTGACCGCGGCGTGCCCTCACTTCCTGCAGCCGCGGTCAGCGGACCTAATCCGAGTGAACTTGATGGGTCACACAAAGCTATAGCATTTTCCTTGCTGTTTTTTGTTTTTTTTGTTATTCTCAATCTTGCCGTATACAATTGTTTTTGTTTACTTTTGTTGCCATGGTGATATGACATCACCTGAGGCGGGCTATTTAAACTCTGATTTTTCATTGCTGTCCATGCATTGTCTGATGAAGGCACGGTTAGTGCCGAAACGCGTCACTGATATGTGACTTTAATAAATTAGCATCCAAAAGGATTCCCGAGTGCCGGTCTTCTCCTTTTACCTGTTTGAAATCGGGCGCCATCCCCGAGACACGTGCACTGGACGCCAAGCTCTCCGTAGTGCCGACCGACAAGAGAGATATCTACTGTTATTAGGCTGGGTCATCAGTATGTGAACACCCGACACCCTCACTCATCAGCTGTTCCAGGCGCCGAAACACTGAAAGGAACCAGAATCAGGTAACTGCAGTATTCAAGTTAATTGGTGCCGAGCCGCAGTATCCTGCAGTAGCACAACCATTACACTTTGAATGGGACTGTGATTCCGGCTTCATTCCAAGTTCTACTTCCAGCATTAGCGACTGCATGGAACAGCTGATTGGAGTTGGAGACCCCCACGATCACCGATCAAGTAGAAATTCCAAAATATATTACTGCATAACTGCTGAGGCCAGTGAGTGGCTGCAGCGATCTCATGACCATGAACGGGTCTACTGGAAGTGGGGACTACTGAGAGCCCCACTGCTGGAGTGGAGGATCTTTTAAAAGATTAGGGTTTTTTTTAATATAATTTTAACACATTCCTGATGGGCATTTGTTTTTAAATTATGCCAGACGACCACTTTAAATGCTCCACCCCCCCCCCCAACAAAGCCTTGACATGGTATTTGAAATACCCTACAGTGTTGCGTACCTACTACTGGAACGGTATAGTAGAGGATAATTATCTATGCAATTCAAGGGCGGTACTGATTCCAATTAAAAAGATCAAGTGTTGTATGCAGACTTACTTACAGACAATGCTCCATAGGAATGTGATATAGAAATTAGCTCTGGTGGCCTCTTCCTTTTTTGGGGAGTCTCTGGTTTGGCTGGCTTACCTTCTGGAAGAGAGCTAATTTATACATACGCAATTCTCTAATATAAGGATAAGTTCTCCAAATATAAATCTTCTCATGTCCTAAGTACACCCTACTTTTCTATCTATTTGAATTCCCTGCCATGCATGTTTAATAGTGTTGAGCAAAGTGAGCTTCGGATCAAGCATCCAAACTCTTTTCATTCAAAACTTCAGAATAATACTGTGCGGAGACTCGTCTCTGTACAGTATTAGAATGTATAGGCTTCGATGAACCGAAGTTAGTTATTTACGAAGTTGCGCGTAACTTTTTATGATTTTTACTCATTTTGGGCTAAAATAATTTTTTTCAATTGGTGTTTATGACAAAAACTGTTGAAGACATAATAAAAAGTTAAAGGAGTTATCCAACCCCTATAATGACCCCCACCCCAATGCCCAGGTCCCCTAGATTATCCTTACCTGCTCCTCTGCACCCACGTCATTTCGGATCCCTGCACGGCCACTGTGGCCTCTTGGGTAGCAGCCAATAGCAGGCCGCATGGGGGATTAGCCTCCCTAGTGCCACCCATGATGCTAGGGAGGCTCGTCCCCGTCGCAGCCTTCTATTGGCTGCTCCGGATGTTTTGATCCGCGTGAAGAGGAGATTCAGGAGTGACACGGGTGCCGGGGAGCAGGTAAGTATAATCTACATGAGGGGCCCGGGCATTGGGGAGGGGGGGCTGCATCATTATAGGGGTTTAACTCTTTGCCTAGCTGTGAGCATCTTTCACTTTCAGTCTGTCGGCTGTGTGTATCTGTTATCTCTGAACTCCTAACAGCTCATAAACACTAATTTAAACCAATATCTTTACAGTTACCTATGGATTGAGCTATCATGAGTGTTTATGAGGTCCGAAGATCAGAGATAAGGAGTTGTCAGCTGAGCTGCCAGTTGGGAAGCTGTATAAACACAGAGCCTGGTACTACTGAATGTTAAGGCTGAACAGAGAAAGGGGCAGATTATTATTATTTTTTTTTTAATAAAGACCAATTGAAATAATGATTTTTAGCTCAAAATAAGTACAATGCAATAATAAAAAATGGCCCCAAAGGTATCCATACCCTTTTAAGAAGCAATATTCACTATACATCTGACATTGTATTCATGAACCAGAAATGTTATGATCATTAGACCTCAATGGAAAATAACCTGAAGGTCCAGCAGCAAAATTCTAGGCATATTGATCTTCTGACTCCTGAGATTTCTACGTTTTGCCTTTTTGGGAAATCCTTAGAATACATTCTTACCTCTTACAGTCTTCTTTTAGTATCTCTTATTCTCCTAGGCCTGAAAAATGTCTAGGGAAATCTGCCAGGGATGGGCTGGGTAGTATTGTCAGTTAAGGGGGAAGATGGGACAGACCTTGACAGGGATCAAAATTTTGAAACATTCAGAAATGTACAAGTTAGAATTTCTGAAAAGAAGATCACGACTGACATATCCACTGGAGATCTTTGAACATATTGTCAAGGCGATAGACAAAGGAGAACCCATGGATATAATTTAAGTGGATTTCTGAAAAGCATTTGATATAATGAGCTGCACAAAGGGCTCATCTACAAAGTCAATGGTTGGAATGGAGAAAATTTGGCTTGAGAACAAAGAATTTTTGAAACGGAAGAGGGGTGCTAATGCTAAGTAAAGGGTTTTGTGCAGTTTTTTGTGTTATTTTCACTTTTAAGATGCCTACCTACTGTGCCAAGGTATGTAGAGGTAACAAGGCGCGGGCACAGCTCTTAGCAGTAGGGATGTTCTTGGTGACTAAATTTAGCAAATATGACCGATACTTTGGGTTTTGAAGCCTTGTAATATGCACATCTGACTATACTGTGCAACGACGGTGTAATTTCTTCTTCACATCTTGCGGTATATAATTATATTACACTGATAGAATTTGCTCTCCAGAAAAACAATGTCAGAAATTCATTCAGACCTGTTCCCCAATTAATAGGAATCTAGATTGCCTAGATCATACAGATGGCATCTCCTGTTGAGAAGCAGAAATTAATTATAGTAGGAGAGTAGAATATTTTAGTAAGACTTAGATTTCAAGGGCTGTCATTGGGGGCTAGCATGTATCGGTCCTATGTTTTTCCCTTGTTTCAGGTTGATTGAACGTCATTCATTAAAGGTTCACACACTTTTTAAGATTTAATCAAAGAATAGCTGTTCATACTCTGAAGTCTGCTAATACCTCTCAGCAATCTTTTCAAGCACATACCTAAACTCCGTGGGTTGTCTTATGGCAGTAATTTTGTTATTGTGCCTCAGTCATTGAGGCAGATTGTGTTTAGTAGACATGGATATATAGACCAGGGGTACTGGTTGACTGTGATTACCAGCTGTATGAACCCCTGCATGTACTACTTTAAATTGTATCTGTGTCCTCAGGATGCAGATACAGTTGAATGCAGTGGTGAAGCAGAGAGCTGTCAGCTCCCTGCTTCACCATTTTCCTGCTGCCTGTAGTTCAGTGCAAGCAGGAGTGATGTAGTGACATCATTGCGCCTGCTGCGCCAAACTACGATTAGTGCTCCACTCTGTTCCTCTGGGGAATATTGGGTAGGCGAGTATTTAAACTGGAAGCACTGTGTATCAGAGGCCATCTAAGGAGGCATAACTGTATGAGGGGGACACTTGAGCGGGGGGCAGCACTGTGTGGGAGTCACTTAATAGGGCATCATGCTGTATAGGATCATACTGTGTGAGCTGGCACTTAGAGGTCATCAGACTGTGTGTGGAGGGGCACTTAAGGGGGCAATGTTACTCTGCGGGTGGGGGACAGACACTTAAGGGAGATCATACTGTGTGGAAGCCATTTAAGAGGACATCATACTGTGGTAGGGAGCAGTTAGAGGGCCTCTGTTTGTGTTGGGGCATTTAATAGCACCTCATTCTGTGTGGGGGCACTTCAGGGATCCCGTATGGGAAGGCAGTAAGGAGCCATCATACTGTGTCAGGGGGACTACTGTGTAAGAGCACCAAGGGATCATCTAGGGGACATCCTACTCCGGTATTTGGCCGGCTGCCTCTCGGCATATTTGCTGTGCTGTGGCTGGATCTCCGCCGGTTCCCATTATAGTGAATGGAGCCAGCCGGGCGGACTTCCAGCAGCGTGAGGCTGATCACGGTAGTTATGGATCCGGCAGGCGGTTCTCCTGCCGGAATCATTAACGCCCGTGTGAAACAGGCCTAACTGCTAATTGCTCTGCTGTTGTAAAGCAGCTTTTTGCTATCCTTTCAGAGCTGGTGGGTGTGTCTACATGCAGGCAGTCTGCCAGTACTATACTGGTCTAGACTTCCTTTCACAAACTTGTATCCAGCCTGAGGAGAGCAGAGAGAGACTCCCATGCGCACATGGTTTATAAATACAATACATTTCTTCCCTCCACTGAATTTCAAATTTATGATCAGCCCAAGTCATCATCCCTCTTTTGGTGTGTGCTTGCATGTGTGTGAGGCTGGGCACACAATATCATACCTAAGGGAGGCATTCTAAATGTCAGGGATCGGTTCTCTCCAGTTGGCAGCCCTGAGCTCTGGATCGAAAACGGGCCCCTGCAGACTGTCACTGAGCTCAGAAACAAACCAGTGATGAAAGACGCACCCATTTCTGTCTCTGTCAGAATGGAAGGTCCTTGCCTCTATAGAACAGTCTTATCCTTGTACGGATGGTGCAATTCCACCATTATTGCCTATTGGTGGATTGTTATCTTAACGCTTACTTGACGTTTACGGTTGTGCACCCCCCCTCCCCCCCAAATTCACCTATGTGGAGCTTATGTTTCCTAACTTGTTAGGAGTTTTGTTAAGTTTTATATGAATATAAGTAAAAAGGTTAAGGGGTTGTTCACATATCAGTTATTTGATCAGTTATTTCCATCAGTTATTGTCAGCCAAAACCAGGTGCAGGTCAAAAACACAGCACAGGTGCAGATCTTTTCATTATACCTGATCTCTGTTTAGTGACCACTCCTGGTTTTGGCTGACAATAACTGATGGAAATAACTGATCAAATAACTGATATGTGAACAACCCCTAAGTTTAATGTTTTTTTTGCTGGTCGTTGATGGAGGATTTTTTTGTGGCTAAACTTTCATTTTCTGCCCAGTGATATGTAGTTAGTTATAAAGATTTTTACAGTATCATAATGGTTAGCTATAGTCTCTGACACATGTCTGATGATATTAAGATGTAGTCGAAAGTGAGGTTATTCTTATGTCCACTAAACTTACAGAATTGAACAAGTGTAGGTAGAATTATTGAAGTGTATATGTAAGTATATATAAACGTTGCTCACCTCACCGATCCTGCACTTCTGCTATTCTGATGCTGCTCCGGTCACCACTGATATTGTAAGGGTCCTCTCTATACCAGTTTGTGACTCCTCTTGTTCATGCCTATTGTACTTTATTTTTTTTTTTTATGTGTATGTAAACCTCTTATCATATGTACAGCGTCATGGAATGAATGGCACATTAATAATAAATAATCTATTTCCTGGTCTTGACTTGACACACAGAAGACAGTTGGAAGTGCCTGCTCAGCCAGACAATGGGGCGGGTCACCACTGCAGTAGTGATTGGTTGAGAAATGATCAAAACAGTATCTTTTATAACAGCAGCCGGCATCAGTTAGGTGAGTAATGCTTTTTTATGTCAACTCAATCTGGCCATTTGTTAAAAAGAGAAAAATAAGACTCCCAATCCTCATCAGACCTCAGACCAGACCACCAATCTTCATCAGACCTCAGACCAGATCCCTAATCTTCAGCAAACCTCAGACCAGACCCTCAATCTCTATCAGACTTCAGATCAGACCCCTAATCTCTATCAGACCTCAGACTCCCAATCTTCATCAGACCTCAGATCAGACCCCCAATCTTCATCAGACCTCAGATCAGACCCCCATTCTCCATCAGACCTCAGATCAGACATAAAATAAAAGAACTTACCTCTCCTCCTCCAATCAGTGCTGCCACTCGGTAGATTCAGCATGCTCTTTCTGTAGCACTACACTGTGACCTGATGTCGCACAATGTCACGTCATAGCGTGTGCTTACATGCACTGACGATGTATGCATGCAGAACACAGCACGGCATAGGCAGAAGACCAGGGAGCTCTCCATGGTCCTACTGTGTACTAATGAGCGCTTCCATAATGGAAGACGCACTGCCTTTTTCTCCCTCTTTTGGGGAAAAAAGTGTCTTATGGATTGAAAAATATAGAACATTTTAATTTTGAAAAATTCAGGTCCCAGATAAAATCATGTAGCCTGTAGTTCAGAGCTGATTTCACAGTCACAGTTTTGCTGACTATTTTTGTAAAAAAAAAAAAAGGAGCCTAATCAGGCTTACTGTGAGTGAAAATACAATGCAGTACACTATACAGTGTACTGCAGTGTATTGTAGAGGCCTCAGACCCACTGGATCTGCAAGAACCAAGTGGCTCTGGGTCAAAAAAGTGTAAAACAAAAAGTGAAAAAAAAAGTATAAAAAAAAATAAAGGGAAAAAAATAAAAAAAAAATCCTATATCCACACATATAACTGGTTACAAATGTAAAAAATAAAAACAATAAACATGTTAGGTATCGCCACGTCCGTAACAACTGGCCATATATAAATATGACATGAGCTAACCTGTCTGGTAAACGCCGTAAAAAAAAATAAAAACCGAGCCAAAAAATCAATTTTTTATCACCTTACAACACAAAAAGTGTAATACCAAGTGATCAAAAAGTCTTATGTACCCCAAAATGGTACCAATAAAACCGCCATCTCATCCTGCAAAAATGATCCCCTACCTAAGACAATCGCCCAAAAAATAGAATAGATATGGCTTTCAGAAAATGGAGACTAAAACATGATTTTTTGGTTTCAAAATGCTCTTATTGTGTAAAACCAAAATATATTCTAAAAAAAACAGACATATTAGGTATCGCCACGTCCGTAACAACCTGCTCTATAAAAATATCACATGAGCTAACCCATCTGGTAAACGCTGTAAAAAAATAAAATAAAAACCGTGCCAAAAAAGCCATTTTTTATCATCTTACAACACATAAAGTGTAATACCAAGCGATCAAAAAGTCATATGTGCCTCAAAATGGTACCAATGAAACCATCATCTCATCCCGCAAAAAATGAGACCCTACTTACGATAATCGCCCAAACTATATAGCTTTCAGAAAATGGAGACACAAAAACATGATTTTTATTTCCAAAATGTTTTTATTGTGTAAATCCAAAATAAAATTGAAAAAAACAGACATATTAGGTAACGCTGCGTCATTGCGACCTGCTCTATAAAAATATCACATTATCTACCCTGTCAGGTTAACATTGAAAAAAACAAAAAATAAAAACTGTGCCAGAACAGCCATTTTTTGGTTACCTTCCTCTTTACACAAGGCACAACTACCTCCAGTATATATATATATATATATATATATATATATAACAATGGCAGCACAGCAGGCCAAATATAAATATGGAGGTGCAGGCCAAAGAATCTGGCAACAAATCCAGGACAATGTAAGAATTAAAAAAATAGCAGCACTCTCACAAAAAATGAGTGAAAAGAAAAACACTTTATTCACCCCTGTGGTCACAACTAGGGATGAGTGAACTTGTGTTTCAAGTTTGGCGTACAAGGTTCAGGTTATGTAAGAATTCTGTTATGGATTCCACTACCACGGACCATAACTAAGGGTCCATTTAAATGTCTGCATAATGGGTCCGCATCCGTTCTGCAATTTTCAATGGGGCCACAAAAGATGCGGACAGCATGTGCTGTCTGCCTCCCCACTTATGTTCCCTGGCCCGTGTGGGAGAAGTGTGCGGACTGCACACAATACTGTACTCAGAAGAGAGAGCTCACACACAATACTGTATTTAGAAGAGAGCGCACACACATACTGTACTCAGAAGAGAGCACGCACACATACTGTACTCAGAAGAGACTGCACACGTACTGTACTCAGAAGAGACTGCACACGTACTGTACTCAGAAGAGACTGCACACGTACTGTACTCAGAAGAGACTGCACACGTACTGTACTCAGAAGAGAGCGCGCACACATACTGTACTCAGAAGAGAGCGCGCACACGTACTGTACTCAGAAGAGAGCGCGCACACGTACTGTATTCGGAAGAGACTGCACACTTACTGAGTGCTCCAGACTAAAAAAAATACCTAGGAGCCATTGGCTCCTGAACTGAAAAATTTAGGAGCCAAATAAAATTTTTAGGCGCCAAATTTAAATACATATAATTATAATATAAAAAAAAAGACTTGGAGGAGATGAAACGTCCGGCCATTAATAGAATTGTCCTATCCTATTTTTTTGGCGGGACAAGGTGACTAAAAAATGGCGAATTGTGAGGTTTTATTTATTTTTTCTTTTACGTGTTCACTGTATAGGAGATTTTTTTTTTTTATATTTTAATAGTTTGGACTTTTCGGATATTTATTAATATATTTTATATGTACAATTGGGAAAGGGGGTGATTAAGGGGCCGTTCAGACGGCCGTAGTATTGTGGATCTGCAATACCAGGGATGCCGTCCGGCGTGTGTTCCACAATTTGAACCAATGATTATTATAGTTGGGGGGGGGGGGGGGGGGGGGTTGGGCACTGCGCCATCAATGAATAATACTGGGGGGGGGGGGGGGCACGGAGCCACTAATGATTATTATACTGGTTGGGGTTTTTATTACTGGGGAGGGCCCATGCGCCACCAATGATCATAACTACTTTTCATGGTGTGTTTCTAAAGTTTTAATATGATCTTTCCATTTAGTAAAAGCCTTGGATAGCGGGGATGACTGGTATGCTATCAATTTCTCATAAAAGGAAGAGACCATTTTATAAGGGTCTGTTCGCCTAGCGATTTTCTCCACTTCTCCATATTCTAACTGCAAAGGACCCATCCCAAACTGCGAGGCGCATGCATGTCTTAATGGGAAGTATCTAAAAAGGGACATTCAAGGTAGATTATATTCTATCACTAGCCCTCTGGGTAAAACTTATAAATGATACATTACCTGTATACAAATTGACCTTTGAAGCAAGAGGGGTCCCGGATAGGTTTGATAAGGTCTGGGGTCTATGGGTGTGCGCTAACTCAGCGTCAGATTTAAATATATAAGAAGACAGGTGCCTGGAGTCGTCGCCGGTGTGAATGTGTGGTGTGAATGGTTCATAGTGACATTCCTTAACTACTGGAATAATATATTATCATGTGGTGGGGATTTAGGAGAAAGCATCACAATGTAAAGGTACGTTGATGTTATATTTCCTCTACATGAGTGTTCATATGTCACTTGTGATATGTGTGAATCTATGATGTATGTTCATTATTTGGTTTCTTTTTTCTGTAATTGAAAATTGAATAAAATAAAACCTATTAAAAAATAATAACTACGTTTAATACAACTACAGGAGGCGGGTGCCCGTGCAGGATCACATAGCCGGCACCTGACCTGTATTATAGGGAGCTGCAATCAGTGGTAGTTAACCCCTCAGGTGCAGCACCCGCCTTCTGTAGTTGTATTAAACGTAGTTATGATCATTGGTGGCGCAATGCGCCCTCCCCAGTAATGAAAACCCCAACCAGTATAATGTGTGTGCCCCCATCAGACCTCAGATCAGCCCACTGTGCCCCCATCAGACCTCAGATCAGCCCACTGTGCCCCCATCAGACCTCACATCAGCCCAGTGTGCCCCCATCAGACCCCACATCAGCCCACATTAGTGCCCCCATCAGACCTCAGATCAGCCCACTGTGCCCCCATCAGACCTCAGATCAGCCCACTGTGCCCCCATTAGACCTCAGATCAGCCCACTGTGCCCCCATCAGACCTCAGATCAGCCCATTGTGGCCCCATCAGACCTCAGATCAGCCCATTGTGGCCCCATCAGACCTCAGATCAGCCTATTGTGGCCCCATCAGACCTCAGATCAGCCTATTGTGGCCCCATCAGATCTCAAATCAGCCCATTGTGGCCCCATCAGATCTCAGATCAGCCCATTGTGGCCCCATCAGAACTCAGATCAGCCCACTGTGCCCCCATCAGACCTCAGATCAACCTACTGTGCCCTCATCAGACCACAGATCAGCCCACTGTGCCCCCATCAGACCCCATCAGACCTCAGATCAGCCCAACCATCAGAATCAAAAAAATCTCTTACCTGTCCTGCGCCGCGGCTCCGCTCTGGGTCCAGCACTCCCGTGCAGCGTCAGGTCAGAGTGCGCGCACTACGTCCTGACGCTGTAAGCCGTCAGGACAGTGCAGAGCCGCCCGGAAGACAGGAGTGCCGGACACGGAGCGGATCCGCGGCGCAGGACAGGTAAGAGATTTTTTTATTTTATCTGCTCCGTGTTCTCTGATACTAGGCTGCGCAGTAGTGCAGCCTAGTATCAGTAAATGCGGTCGGGTCCAGCCGCAAATGGCGACAAGACTAAAAAGTCTTGTCGCCATTTGTAAAATCTAAGTCGCATTTGCGACCATTTTGGTCACCATCTGGAGCCCTGTTACTGTATTCAGAAGAGCGTAGTGAGAGCTGTCAGTAATTAGTTCTATAGCCTCTGTATGGTTCTATGCCATGGTTCTGACTGTAGATATCTGCACTAACGTTATCAGCAGAAATATCTATTGTGTCTACAAATAATGGACTTTCTACAGAAGGGAAAGTGAGAACTAAATCTGCTGATTACAGGCTGTAGCATACTGTAAGACTCTCCATGTTGTGGATTGGAATGAAATCTCACTACCAAGTTACTTGCAAGCTTGCTTATACTGTGTGTTAGAAGCTGCTAGCTGTGCTGTGTAACAGAATGTGGGGGCGGGACAGCAGAGCTGTGCTGGTGCATGTGAGATCAACAGGAACGCCCACAGAGGCTCAGAGGAGAAGACAGCAGGCAGCAAAACTCATATCAGAGCATTTCTGAATGCATGTGAAGCTGATACCAGAAAACTAAGAAGTGCAATTTTTTTATGTGCTGCATTACGGTAAGATATGGGGTTATTGATTTTTAGTGCACAAAGGTGTCCATAGCCTTTAAATATTCAGACCCTTAGAACATTTGAAATTTAGATCTGGAGACCTTCTTTTTCTTGATCATCTTTGAGATGTTCCTACACCTTGATTGGAGTGCACCTGTGGTAAATTCAGTTGATTGGACATGCTTTAAAAGGACACACATCAGGCTATATCTCACCTCAAGGTCTCACCGCTGACAATACATATCACAGCAAAAACATGTCATGCGGCGGAAAGAACTGTCTGTAGAGCTCAGAGACAGGATTGTGTGGAGGCCCCACTGAAAGTTCCCAAGAGCACAGTGGCCTCTAACTCTTAAATGGAAGAAGATTGGAACAACCAGGACTCTTAGAGCTGACCACCCCTCCAAACTAAGTTATGGGGGGGGGGGCCTTTGTAAGAAAGATGACCAAGAATCCAGTGGTCGCAAAAAAATGTGCAGATGGGAGAAACTTCACACTGGGTTAAAGGTTTACCGTCAACCAAGACAAGAACCCTAAGCACCCAGCTACGACAACACAGGAGTGGCTTAGGGACAACTCTTTGAATGTCCTTCAGTGGCCCAGCCAGAGTCCTGAGTTGGACCCAATTGAATATCTCTGGAGAGACCTGAAAATGGCTGTCCACTGATGGTCCCCATCTCTACTGACAGAGCTTGAGAGGATCTGTGGAGAAGAATAGCAGAGAAGGTCACCAAATCCAGATATGCAAACCTTGTGGCATTACACCCAAAAAGACTGGAGGCTGTAATTACTCAACTAAGCCCTGAGTAAAGGATCTGAACACTTACTGTATCGCAATTCAAGATTTTAGTTTTTTTCTTTTCAATAAATTAGCAGAGATTTCAGACGTTTGGTTTCACTTTGTCATTATGGGGTACTGAGTGCAGAATGATGGAGAAAAATGTTTTTTTTGCTTTTAGTTTAGCACAAGGCCGCAACATAACAAAACGTGAAAGGGTCTAAAAATTTTCCGAATGCACTGTATGATCCATTAAACTCCAAATTTTACAAGTCCTGTTTATTTTTTAGACCTATAAACCTTCTACAGTAAAAGAGGTTCTTAATGGGCCCATATCTCAGCATATAATCTACCGTACGAGGACACGTCTTATTAAATAGGATATTTTGCTACTGCCCATTTTAATGGATATTTGTTTCCTTTGAAAAGGTTGATGACATGTTATTTAACCCCTTATGGACGAAGCCTATTTTGGCCTTAAAGACAAAGCACCATTTTTTATTAGATCTGACATGTGACTTTATGTGGTAATAACTTCGGCACTCTTCTACGTATCCAATCGATTTGTGACATAGTGTACTTTATGTTCTTAGCAAATTAGCCGTTCGCTCCAATGGATCCGTGTGTCCGTTTGGCAAATTAGTAAGTATTGTGGATAAGAATAGTCATTTCTTTAATGGGCGAGAGTAAAATGCGGATTGCATCCTTATTTTGTGGATCCATGATTTGCGGACCACAATACGGACACGGTTATGTGCAGGAGGCGTAAGGCTGAGTTCCCACCCCACCACCGAAACTATATCCAGCTGCAGGAACCAATAGCCGCAAAATATTGGAGGTATTACCTTCTAAATTGTGCAGCCATTGGTAGGTTTTCACCCAAGGGCAGTTTCCACGCTGATAGCATACAGTGGGGGACATTTATCAAACTGGTGTAAAGTAGAACTGGCTTAGTCGCCCATAGCAACCAATCAAATTCCACCTTTGATCTTCCAAAGGAGCTCTGAAAAATAAAAGGTGGAATCTGATTGGTTGGTATCGGTTTCCCCTACACCGGCTTTGATAACTCTCCCCCGTTCTCTTCCAGATTGCTGCTACTATGAGACACTGCAGGGCAGAAGCAGGAACGGAGCAGGCAGTGTAATGATAATTTTTATCAGGCTAGGCTGCCATCTAGGGCTGAAATGATTACTCGATTGAATCAAGTAACTCGACACAAAAAAATCCTTCATGCAAATTTTTTGCATCGAGGATTCGCTTGAGTCATGTGACCACGTAGTGTGAGTGAAGAGCTTGCTATTACATACCGCTCCGTGGTCACCTGCCGCACCGCACTGGATCCGAACACATCGTCAGGTCATAGTGCACGCAAGCGCTCACTGTGACCTGATGCTATGTGACGTCAGCGCTAGGAGAAGAAGATGAACGAGCTGTGGCGCGGCACCCCTACAGGAAAGGTAAGTATTTTATTTCACTAGCGCTGGGGGCAAGGAGAGGGAGATGGTGGAACTGGGGGGCAGCTGATGGCACTGGGGAGGAGCCTGATGACACATGGGGGGCAGACGATGGCACTGGGGAGGAGCCTGATGGCACTGGAAGGGGGCAGCTGATGGCACTGGGGAGGAGCCTGATGGCACTGGGGGAAGGGGGAGGACAGCTAATGTCACTGGGGGGGCTGATGAGTTCTTATAAAGAAAAATTTTTTAGAATTAGTTTTTTGTTATTCCAGTACTCGATTAATCGTTGGATTCATTCATTAGTAGAATACTCAATTACAAAAATAGTCGATAGCTGCAGCCCTACTGCCGTCTTTTCCTTCTGCGGTGAGGCGTTTAATTCCTATGCAGACCGGAGGTATGAATCTCGCGCTCGGAGGAGGCCTGATGATGTAAATTAGCAGCGGCGCGTAAATAATGGTCCCCCTTGCACTAAACATAATCCACATTAAATCCCGGTTACCAAATTTCCTCCGCTATAAATTCTTTCACATCTCATTTTAGTGATTGTTGTGTTTTGCTGATGAGAACGAAAAAAAAAATCAGGCAATCATGAAACCCTTTGCATTTTGCTATTTCAATCCACTAGACGTGGGGTTTGCTGCTCATTACAAGGGAAGGGGGGTGGGTTGGGGGAGGGGGGGGGGTGGAATAATAAGCCCCTTGGTTTGTCAATGGAAAAGAATGAGCTTTTTAAAGCTGGCTGCCTGTTCCAGTCACACAGGGAGCATTAATGGGCACCAGCTGTGCTGCAGCTATAGCAGTTCCAGCACTTGAGCTCCTCACAGCAAGATGCCGTGTGGCGATGGCGCAGGAGTGCCTCCTGCGCCGTATCAGGAAGTATACACTTCACTTGTCGTTCCCTGGGCAACAGATTAACCGCAGCCAGCTGGCCACGCACCGCCATCGCAGATCAAAGACTGCGCGCTGCTCCTTATGGCTCCAGCCTGGATGTCTGCAGGCATCGGGATGTAGGAAGCATTGCAAGTTGAATTTCAAGGTTACAGACGGGTGGGTGGGTGATGGTGGGGGGAGGGCATGGCCTAAAAAAGTCACTTGGTATACATTTTAGTGCGAGTCTTCTATGTGTTTTCCAGCATATCAGTTCTTTCATCAGTGGAGAAGCTGATTCCCGGTCACGGTGTACGGCTGGAGCCACCATTACCCATACCTGTACTTAAGCTGCTCACGCTCTGGATCAGTGCTCGAGATGCCCATAAATTACTGGCTATAGCTCCTGACCTTGTCTCCGGCAGTAAGACAACCGTCCTTTATAACCAGCTATCCTATGGAGAAAATGTCCACTCTCCGCACGTGCTGCGCATCTTGCAGCGTGTCTGCTCTTAGGCTGCGTGGAATCGTGCGGGTTCATCCAGGACGTCGCGAAGAGATGCTAATGGGAGCGCACACAATACCGACTTTCATCACATTATTATATAGCACTAAGCAGAATTACCCCGCTTCTGATAGGGCTCTTAAAAGACATCCACAGTGCCCCCATAACAGTGACATTCACATTTCCCCCATAACAGTGACATTTACAGGGCCCCTATAACGGTGATATTCACAGTGCCCCCATAACCGTGACATCTATAGTGCCCCCATAACCGTGACATTCACAGTGCCCCATAACCGTGACATTCACAGTGCCCCATAACCGGAATTCCTCAGTGCCCCCCATAAACCGTGACATTCACAGTGCCCCCATAACCGTGACATTCACAGTGCCCCCATAACTGTGACATTCACAGTGCCCCCATAACTGTGACATTCACAGTGCCCCCATAACCGTGACATTCACAGTGCCCCCATAACTGTGACATTCACAGTGCCTCCATAACTGTGACATTCACAGTGCCCCCATAACTGTGACATTCACAGTGCCCCATAACTGTGACATTCACAGTGCCCCCATAACTGTGACATTCACAGTGCCCCCATAACTGTGACATTCACAGTGCCCCCATAACTGTGACATTCACAGCGCCCCCATAACTGTGACATTCACAGCGCTCCCATAACTGTGACATTCACAGTGCCCCCATAACTGTGACATCCACTGCGCCCCCATAACTGTGACATCCACAGCGCCCCATAACTGTGACATCCACAGCGCCCCATAACTGTGACATCCACAGCGCCCCCATAACTGTGACAATCCACAGCGCCCCCCATAACTGTGACAACCACAGCGCCCCCATAACTGTGACAACCACAGCGCCCCCATAATGTGACAACCACAGCGCCCATAACTGTGACAACCACAGCGCCCCCATAACTGTGACAACCACAGCGCCCCCATAACTGTGACAACCACAGCGCCCCCATAACTGTGACAACCACAGCGCCCCCATAACTGTGACAACCACAGCGCCCCCATAACTGTGACAACCACAGCGCCCCATAACTGTGACAACCACAGCTCCCCCATAACTGTGACAACCACAGCTCCCCCATAACTGTGACAACACAGCGCCCCCATAACTGTGACATTCACAGCGCCCCCATAACTGTGACATTCACAGTGCCCCCATAACTGTGACATTCACAGTGCCCCCATAACTGTGACATTCACAGTGCCCCATAACTGTGACATTCACAGTGCCCCCATAACTGTGACATTCACAGTGCCCCCATAACTGTGACATTCACAGTGCCCCCATAACTGTGACATTCACAGTGCCCCCCATAACTGTGACATTCACAGTGCCCCCATAACTGTGACATCCACTGCGCCCCCATAACTGTGACATCCACAGCGCCCCCATTACTGTGACAACCACAGCGCCCCCATTACTGTGACAACCACAGCGCCCCCATTACTGTGACAACCACAGCGCCCCCATAACTGTGACAACCACAGCGCCCCATAACTGTGACAACCACAGCGCCCCCATAACTGTGACAACCACAGCGCCCCCATAACTGCGACAACCACAGTGCCCCCCATGCACAGTTCCACAATGAGAGCGACGCGCACAATATGTACATGTCTAAGTCTAGGCAGGATCAGAAAATCGCATATAATAACACAGGAGCAAATACTGCGGGAGATTTCTCAAGACCGACGTTTTCTATGTCGGTTTTGATATGATGCATGATTTATGTCAAAGTGCAGACTTCATCATAAATGAAGTGGTTCCTCCAGCAGTCCGTGCACCTGTAATGCTTTCAGTAGTTGTAATGATGATGTAAATGATGATAAATCTGCTGGAGCTCATGGCCCTGGCCACACAATGCCCCCTCTTCAGAAAGCATTGAGGACGGTGGTAAAATGTTATCCTACTATAGGGCGCATTATAAATACTGGGGGCACTGTAGGGGGAATTTTACAACTTCCGTGGACATCATGGAGGGTCTTACTACCACCGGGGGCTCTTTAGAAGTGTCTTATAGATAGGCCTTATATCTAGTGGGGGTCTAAAGGGAAGAGGACCCACTATAGGGGGTGGTATTGCTATTGAGAGTGCTATATGGAGCCTTATTACCACTGGGGGCACTATGGGGGCCTTATTTCTACTTGGGGCTCTGTGAGGCATTATTGCTACTGGGGATACTGTGGGGGTATTATGATTATTAGGCACAATATTGAGGACACTTCTACTAATGGATTCACATTTGTGGAGCATTATCTCTGTTGGGGACACTATTACTAGTGATGGGAGAGTGTGACGTTGAGAGTACTATTAAGTAGTCTAGGAGCACAATTACTGTGGGGGACAATCTGTATGGCACTATTATTTCTGCAGTGTAGTGTTTATGGGCATTGGGGAGCACAAGGGCACAGTATTGCAGCAGGATGACACTATTGGGGCACCAGGAGGAGGAGAATGATGGAAAGTGAGGAATCTAAGATGTCTGTATGGCAAACTCTGCAGAGATGAGATGCAGCTTAAGAAGTCATCATGGTGGTCTGGGCCAGATGGAGAACACGAGGAAAGAAAACATCTACATGAGAGGAGGAGACATCACTGGATGGTATTTAGTGCTAAAATTCCCTGTATGTTTTGTAGCACTGTATGTAATTCACATCTAAATGTGTTTTTAGCAGTAGGGGGTGGTGGTGGTGGTGGGGGGGCTTGGTTTCAGAATTAAGCACAGGAAGTTGGCGTAATTTTAGTTTTCACCTCTGCCATGTCAACAAGACAGAGGAGGAGAGAGAAGACTGATTCTCCTCTGCACTGTGGTGCTAAGTGTTAAGCTGATTGATGGAGCTACTGTGAGTGGGAATTGCTGCTCCACCAATCAGTTCAGTCACACTCAGTGACAGACAACGGCAACGCCAAGGTGGAAGCAGGAGCTGCTGTGTGACGTGACACACTGCCACTGACATGTCATCAGTGAGCAGACAGTTTTATGGACTGCCAAAAAGGCACCTAATTTATTAAGAGGTGTATGCCTCTTAATTATTTAAAAATTATTTGTGCCTGTCCGCCAGCGTCAAGGCCATCTCTCAAGGGCAGGAACCAAACACTAAATACTACCTGTTGAGTTCCATGCTGGCCACCACAAACTACAGGGAATCCAGGATCCACATGCATGCTGGGTCTACTCTGTATTACCACTGTATTCATTGGAAGCCCTCTGGTCACAGGAGAGGTAAGGTATAGAGTGGACTCCGCATGCATGTTGGACCTGAATTCCCTGGATTTAATTGAGACCATTATAGCATTAAAAGCGGTGAAAGACAGAGTGGACCCAACATGCATATGGAACCTGCATTCCCTGTATTTTATGGTGGCCAGTAGCGACAAAGAGGTAGTGTTTAGTGTTATAGAGATCACCTTGACGCTGGTGGACCGGCATAATTAATTTTGCACAAAATGTATTTGCCAAGAATCTCATATAGAATAAGCATAGCTTTAGCACCAAAATATTTCTTATAACTGTGGCATTATTGTACTTTCTTTGCGTTTGTGTATGTTTTCAGCCATGGTGACGTGCACCTGCGCATTGGGATGTGCTGACTGACCTTTTTCTTTTCGGTTAGGGCGTGCATGCATATGGGGGATTTATGAGGGGTAGATGACAGCCTAGGGAATGTTTAGCTATTTAAATTGTGTGGACATAAGTGGAGGGCAGCATGAACTCTACATATGGCCCTGGATGAGGGCTACATTTACGTGCAGCAATCACCTCCACTGTACAAGCAATTGATACAGTGTTCACTTGACACCACAGAAAATCATTTTTCTTGGGCAGCAGATCACTGTCTATACAGGACAGTCTGCTGCACAGGAACAATAATTTTTGGTGCGGACAGAACCACTAGATCACGTGCTAACTTTGCTTGTTCATCAACTGATCGCAAGCACCTTTTCCCCAGACCAATTGTTGGGAATTAGCATTTCAACAAACGCTCACCCCCTGTAAGGGCTCATGCACATGAAAGTGCGGACCGCAAATAGCCGTTCACTTGAATGGGTCCACGATCCACAAGATTCAGTCCGCACCGCAAAGAAAATAGAGCAGACCGGAGTCCCACGCAAGTGCTCCGTGGTGCTTCCATGGGATTCTGCTCTGTGCCTCCGCACCGCTCCATATCTTGCGGATTGCAGACCCATTCAAGCAGGCACATTCGTGTGCATGAGCCCTAAGACATAGTAACATAGTAACATAGTTTATAAGGCCGAAAAAAGAACTCTGTCCATCCAGTTCGGCCTGTTTTCCTACAAGTTGATCCAGAGGAAGGCAAAAAAACCATGTGAGGTAGAAGACAGTTTTCCCCACTTTAGGGAAAAAAATTCCTTCCCGACTCCAATCAGGCAACCAGAATAACTCCCTGGATCAACGACCCCTCTCTAGTAACTATAACCTGTAATATTATTACCTCCAAAAATACATCCAGGCCTCTCTTGAACTCTTTTAGTGAACTTACCATCACCACCTCCTCAGGCAGAGAGTTCCATAGTCTCACTGCTCTTACCGTAAAGAATCCTCTTCTATGTTTGTGTACAAACCTTCTTTCCTCCAGACGCAGAGGATGTCCCCTCGTCACAGTCACAGTCCTGGGGATAAATAGATCGTGGGAGAGATCTCTGTACTGACCTCTGATATATTTATACATAGTTATTAGATCTCCCCTCAGTCGTCTTTTTTCTAAAGTGAATAAGCCTAATTTTGATAATCTTTCTGGGTACTGACATGCACCCTTTTTTCTGTGTCAAATATTCTGTGTATGTCAGCCATGAGGTGGCTTAAGACAGATACTGTCCATGTCCATACCCTTTTTTCCCCATCATTAGATTCTCATAAGCAAAAACAGACAAGACTAAGATCTGCGATAAGATTCTTTGATTGGGCACACAGATCCGTGAAGGAAATGGATGTGTGAACAGTCCTTTTACTTGTATGGGTCAGTATGCTATCCATATTAAAAATGAGAGTACGCTGAAGAACAATACAGTTGTGTGTCTGAGGCCTAAGGAAGATAAAAGTTGTCTAACGTGCCCCACAACTTCCGCTAGATGTATCATGCCGTCTGCACCATCTTGATACATCTGGTGCTAATAACTGCATGCATCCTACTATGGACAAGGTCATGGCTGCAATACCCAAATCTATTGCAGTTTTATCAAACTGGTAGATCACCATGTAATTGCTAGTGGTCAGGTTATTGTGGCTATAATTGGGAGGGGGTGCCTTTTTTGTAGCACTTTTCACTGCATCTTTTTACCACTGAGCAAGCCAAAAAGTTGTGTGAAGGAGGCCTCATACAGATGCTAAAATGTGACCATATTACTATGTAACGTGGTTGTTTTCACCTGAAGGCCACTTTCCTTGGGCTGAAGATCGGGGCAATTATCGGGAAGAAGCATTACTACGAACTCTTTTCCCAATAATTTCCCTGTGTGAAGGTGCCGCCGGTCACCAATGAACAAGTAAAAGCTTGGAAAAGTTGGAAAAGGTTTTTATTCGGTCGTATATAACGTTGTTTATGGGCAGCAGATCATCCTGTGTAACCAGCGATCTACTGCTCAGAAACAATAATTTTCTATGGAGATGATCAATCACAGCAATGATCACATGATGCCATACAGAGGAGGGGATTACAGCATGTAAATTCAGTTCTCACCTCCTCTGACAAGCAGTTATCAGGAATGAATAGTTCTTTCCCGATAATTGCCTGCTGAGTTGGCCCCATAAAACAAAAAACGTCTGAATTGTCCCCTGTAAAAAAAGGCCTTTAGATATACATGCGTAGATCCATGCTCTTGTATAAATGACACTTCCCACATTTCCGCAGTTGGGGCCCTACACACATGAATTTGGTCTGGCTTGTTTTTGACCAATTAAAAAAAACAAAAAAAAAAAAAAAAAAAAAAAATGCTTCCTCTTTTTTACATGCCGCATGCATTTTTATTTTATTTAGTCAGTGCTCTTTTTTTTCATGATTTTTTTTTCCGTAGAGAAAGACTTAGCTTTAGCATGCTGTGTTTTATTTTTATTGCCATAGAGACAAAAAAAAATGCTGCTCGCTTTTGTGTGCAGAATTTCATAATTCCCATAGACTTTCAGCAAACATCTGGATAGCATTTTTAGCAAACCCACCCAAAAATACAACTTCAAATAAACACCACTAAAAACACAAAAGGGCAGAAAAACGCCACAAAATACCTGTGTGTGAATCCAGCCTTAATGGACTATATCTGTACAGAATGTGTAAGGGGGGAATCGGGTAGTTGACTTAACCCTTTGGGGTCCACTGCTTCAAAATATCTTCAACTCTACATGTAGATTAGAGAACCCGCCATCCAAGCTAATCTTCATCTCAACATCTGGCAGAACGGCAGACGTCGGTTTCATGAATAGGTCTCAGAACATTATGAAAATCCTTACCTGTCGCTCGTTATCGGATAATTTTTTTATTTTTATTTTTTTTAACAGCACCAGTCTAGACACTGCAGTATAAAAGGAACAGGAAAAATACCGTATGTTGTACCTGCTCTTTGTATAAACTGAAGTGCTGCTCTGCCATCCACCCCTCACTGCTGTAATGTGGATAAGATTAGATGGCATTGACAGAAAATTGCTTAGCTCTTGCATTCTGCCACCCCGCCGGCTCTGCAAGAGCTCCAGACCACAAATGCACGGAGCGGAGCGGCGTCTGGCAGTCATAGGGTTACCCAGCGTGTGGGGCTGTAAGGAACAAAAGGCGGATGATTGAACAGCTGTGAGTGGTAATGCCAGCTAACGAGTCCCCGCACAGCTATAATCAGAATCCAGGCCGGTTATCCAGCATATTCTTCATGTAGAATATTCAACACAAAACCCTTTAATCCTTTCTGCCGGAGCGAAAGAAATAAAGAGGGGGGGGGGCAGTGTTACCACTGTATGTTTGTCCAAATCTTCCACTTCCTATTCCTAATTCATTGTAGGAGCCAGCAATAAGCATTTTTCATAATTATAATTTTCAGCATTATTATAACGTACGTGCCTGGAGCTCTCAACACCGGCTATTGATGGCATTTGCTACACTGCCTGCTACACAAGGAGATTTTACGACAGATGTATCACTAGACGTAGGCTGAATGTGAAGACGGAAAGCCACATACTGATAGTTCTCGCAATTTGGGGGTGGGAATTGAATAAAGGGTAGGTCTATCAATACGGGTGACTTTCACCAGGTTTATGAAACAGTTGTGACATTTTTTGATGGCATGAAAGAAGCCAAGAACCTATAATGCATACTAGAGATTTTGTATTGGAAGTAAAGGTCTGCATAGTTTCTCTAGATAATACGCATCTGCTTGTTTGCTCCTGTGATAGCCTACTGAAGGGTATTAGGCTTGCATGCATTCTCTTTTTCAAAATGTTTTTCAGGGTTTAGGCCTGAGGAATGGAATTCCTGTATTTTTTGTTCTATAAGCCACACCTGACCATAAGAAAAAATGAGAAGGGGAAAAATGAGAAAAATATTATTTTCATCAGACCTCAGATCAGAACCTGAATCTTTATTAGACCTTAGATCAGACTCCCAATCTTCACCAGATCTTAGATCAGACCCCCAATCTTCACCAGATCTTAGATCAGACTCCCAATCTTCACCAGATCTTAGATCAGACTCCCAATCTTCACCAGATCTTAGATCAGACTCCCAATCTTCACCAGATCTTAGATCAGACCCCCAATCTTCAACAGATCTTAGATCAGACCCCCAATCTTCACCAGATCTTAGATCAGACTCCCAATCTTCACCAGATCTTAGATCAGACCTCCCAATCTTCACCAGATCTTAGATCAGACTCCCAATCTTCACCAGATCTTAGATCAGACCCCCAATCTTCACTAGATCTTAGATCAGACCCCCAATCTTCACCAGATCTTAGATCAGACCTCCCAATCTTCATCAGACCTCAGATCAGACCCCTAATCTTCATCAGACCTCAGATCAGACAAAAAAAAAATCTCCTCTCGCCTCTCCTGCTTTAGGACGTCCAGCAAACTCTTCCTGCTGCACTGAACTGCTCTGTGAACTGACATCACTTAGTGTCAGGTCATAGTGTGCACTTAAGCTCAGTATGTCCTGGCGCTGTACCAGGGCTGTGAAGTCGGTAAGCCAAAGCCCCGACTCCTCAATTTCCCCTAAGTCCGACTCCGACTCCCAATCCAACTCTGACTCCCTCATACATGGCGCATGTTTAAGTGATAACTTTAAACAAACTTTGCATAAATCAATAGTACAGATATATTATAAACTTTTTTGTCATGACATATGTTTTACTGTATATCTTTTCTCTGAACTTCCAGTATCAGTCTTTTCTCTGGGTACAGCTCACTAAGGGTCTGATGTATGAAAACTGTCTAGGTCTAAGACTTTCTTTGTTGCCCATAGCAACCAATAAGAGCTCCCCTTTCATTTCTCCAGAGCACTATATGAAATGAAAGGGGAGCTCTAATTGATTTCTATGGGCAACAAAGAAACTTCTACACCTAGACAGTTTTCATACATAAGGCCCTGGGTGTTTTACATCAGAGGAAAAGCAAACTAAAACATAAAGCATACAGATAGAACATGCACTGGAGAATTGATTTATGCACAGTTTATTGAAAGTTTAGATATACGAAGAAGTACTTGCCTTAAAGGGGTTTTCGTAGCACAGTGATTCACTGGCTCACAGGCAATTTGCACTCACTCTGTCTCCTCAGGCTGTGGGGGAGGGGTCTCCAGCAGTTATTAGCATATATTAACTTACCTGACAGAGCAGGAGATTGTGATCTCTAACACAATTACAGGTAAAGCCATGCTTCTCAGTCCTCACATCACTTGGACCTTTTGCTTACTGCAGGTAATCACTCAGAGCTCAGTCCCATCATTCTTCACTGCTCTCAGCCAATCAGATAACAGTCTTTCTGGTCTGCAGGTTACCATAGAAACCTGTGTACAGTGAGAGACCTGCTGAACTGTCTATAGTTCACGACTAAATCAAAAATCTACTGACCACTGTATTTAGAAAATGTCTTCTTTTAACTGTCCCTTTATGCTGAAAGCTAATCTTTGTAACTAGTGAAAAAACCTCTTTAATCCTTTTTTCTCTAGCAGATCTGAGATGAGTACAGCCATTCTTTCCCAGTGCCTTTTTCCTCTGATCTATAGCAGAGGAGTTTCTCTTCTGAGCACCTACATAAAGGGCAGCACACAGTCATCTCAACTGAAAGCCTAGATCCTTACACCAGGAATAGAACAGACATTTATAGGGCATTTCATCATTTTCCCAAATTCTTATGAAAATATATTCAGCACATGTTGCATTGAACTAACTGTACCAATTTATTATATATTTTAGGAGTCGGAGTCTGTCCATTTTATTCCGACTCCACCAAAATGGACACAGACTCCGACTCCGCAGCCCTGCGCTGTTCGCTGTGAGGACACAGCGCAGCACCTGGAGAAGTCCACGGAGCGGTGAGTAATACCAGCACTACGCTCACCAGTCCTACTATACTAATGAGCGCTCCCGTAATGGAAGTGCTCTTTAGTATTTGTTTCATAAGACACACTGCAATTTTTACCCCTCTTTTGGGGGAAAAGTGCATCTTATAGGGCAAAAAATACTGTACTTTTTGAGTTAAAGGAATATTGTGTCACCTACTATTTGAAAAGGAATTGTTCAGCACCGAGAAATCTGTGCATTAGGCCAAATGCACATGATCATATTTTTCAACCTTAAAGAGGACCTTTCGCCGTTCCTGACATTACTGTTTTTATAGATTCATGCATTCCCTATGTAACAACAATTCTGGAACATCTATTCTTATGGCTCTGTGTTGTACCATTCCTTTATTATTTGCACTAGAAGTTATGAATGAATTGCTATTTGCCTTCAGTAAAGGAACAGAGGGGAGGTAACCAGTTGGGGGTGTATACCTGCACAGTCTGAACATGGCAGCACTGATTGGATAGAGTGAGTCCGTGCAGTTACACACCTCCAACTGGTCACCTCCCCTCTGTTCCCTTACTGAAGGCAAATAGCAATTCATTCATAACTTCTAGTGCACATAATAAAGGAATGGCACAACATAGAGACACAAGAATAGATGTTCCAGAATTGTTAGTACGTGGGGAATGCATGAAGCTATTAAAATAGGCATGTCAGGAGCGGTGACAGGTCCTCTTTAAGCTATCCGTGTTTTTGCAGATAGCATGCTGACCCATTCATTTCCATGCGCCCATGCACACATCAATATTTTTTGCGGATCTATGTGGATGTTCCACAAATCATAGAAGATGGCCTGGTCTGGTACATATTGGTCTTTTCTATTGATGGGAGCGAGTAAAATGTGGACTGTGCATGGACGGTGTCCATATATTGTCTGTTGATTGTCGACTGAAATGGAGACACAACTGTGTGCATGAGGCCTTATGGGTATAAAAATGCTTCTAGACCTATATAAAAACCTGTATAAAACATTATAGGCTTATACCCAATATGCATGTTTATATACGTATATTATAGTTATTCGATGTATATTATACTCTTAGTGGTTGATGGGGGAAGCAATTCTACCTATCTGAAAATAAATTGAGCAACAACATTATTTTGTTGGTCCTACATCCTGTTGAAATATTTTGCTTGTTCTAGCACTTTAGTTCTGTTTATACCTCGTAATTTGATTATGTTCCGACATACAACCACTTGGAACCGGTGTATGCCAAAAGATTGTTCTTTTGCCGTATATTGGATCAGTATACATAGGGGAAAACAACCATTGTATCTGTCACAAAGCAGTTATGGACCCACTGTGTCACTGAACAGATTTCACTTAGGGCTACTCCTTTCACCTCTATACAGGGATCTGGACTCCACTTCAGGGAAGCCACCAGGCTGCTATCTCTTGAAGTAGTCTCTATTCAATGATAACTGTCCCAGATGGGTCAAGACACACCAGTATGTAGCACAGAGGGGACAGACAAAATCGTAGTCAAAGGATGAGCCAAGGTCATGACTAGCAGAGTTTGTGCAGTCATGTTTTCTGTCTTGAAGTCAGGCCAAGCAGCATGGGGTCAACAAGAGAGTCAAGCAGAGGTCAAGTTATTCAGCTAAGGATCAGATCTGGAAGGAAGAAGTTAAGCACGGGAAGTCAAAATTGAGAATAACGCACCTTCACAAGGACTGGCAAACTAGAGTACCTATTGCTCAGGCATCCTCTTATAGATGAAGGTGCCTTTTATACCCTAAGAAGCCATGCCATAGGCAGAAGCTCACGCTCTACAGAGCAGACTGAGGCACTGTAGGCAACACTACTCCAGCGATCGTGCCCTACGTAAAGAACAAGGATACACCAATGGGCATAGAGTGCTGGAGCAGTGGAGCGGGAAATGGGGTACGTGTTCTGGCAACCATGACCAGGAAAAGGGCAGACATGGACTGCCAGCATCACAGTATACGTCAGACCACCAGCATGACAGTATACCTCCTTGGGAAGGAAAAACATTTATACTGTCCTACCAGTATAAAACTAGACAGGCGGAAACTCCACCAAATTTATCACCATGGTGCATGCTCTGTGATAAATTTGGATACTTTTCCTTTTCCTACCTTTGTGTTCCTTACGTTATCTTTGGGCTTCCTTACTTTGAGCTTCCTTACCTTACACTGAAATGTTGCACTAAAATAATGGCACATGCCATCAATAAATACATGTGGTGCATTTTAAGACTCTTCTCTCATGCCCTCTTTTCTAGCCACTTTTCAAAACAGTCTAGTGAGGCGTAAAAATTGTCTGAACCCGTAATGAGTCTGGCACATGGTTTGTATACCAATTTTTTGGCTGCATTTGAGATAGAATTCTGGCACATTTTGCTTAGTGAATCTCCCCCGCTGTGTGAAGAGAGAATTACTTTGTATATTTGATCCTAAATCCGCCCAGTAACTTGTGTTGTGTCATATTTCCTTGATTCCTAAGTACTACAACAAGCTTGTGTAACAGAGAGGCAGTGTATTGTATATCAGACAGAACTTCCATTGATCCTTGTAGTGTATATGTCTACATGTTCTCAAATTTAGGTCACCAAGGCTGGAAGACCAATGATGGCTGGGTAGCCTGATGTGAAAAACTCTGCAGAATACAAGGACAAACTGGTTGCAAGAAGATAAGTTAAAATATATTTTGCAAACGGGCTATCATTACTAGGGGGTCATTGGAGGGAGTACGGATTTCCACTACGGCAAAGAACACGAAACATGTAAATGAAAGAAAAAGAGAAGTACTTCATTTGCAGGATCAAATATACAGATGGAAGAATTATTGGAGGTTGCACCGTCACTTATCAGCATTCAGACTGCTGCCGATAGTTCTCCTGGATATTGGTTTGCGGGGAAGAGAGAGAAATGGATCCCCTCACAGTGCTGTCATTATCTATGGCAAGGATTTTTAATTAAAAAAAAGTTATTTTATGATCCAAAAGTATTAAAACATAAAAAAGCAATATAAATTGGGTATTGTCTTGTTAAAGTTATCGTGTCACTTATACCACATGGTTAACCCCATAAAAATAAATAATAAAATAAATCTCCTTCCAAAATTTTTTATTAAAATCGTTCAAAAAGTCATAGGTTTCCCAAAAAGGGAACCAATAAAAACTACTGCCCTTGCATCCTACAAAAAAGAAACCCTCACAAAGGAAAATCCAGTAAAATCCTGATGGCACTCCTTCACTTCCGAGCCCTGCCGTGTCCCCATACAGCAGAACATACAGCAGAACCATTTATGGAGTATTGCCATATGTGGCAGGTATTGCGTCACAGTTTGTGTTTTATTTTTTTTCTTCTTTAAACCTTAGTGAAAAAATCTGGGGCTAAAGCGGCGTACTATTGTAAATTTTCATTTTAACGGTCTATGAAACTACTGGGGGTCAAAATCATCTCTACACCCCCTTCTGAATTCCTTGGGGGTGTAGTTTCCGAAATGGGGGTCATTTCATGGAGGTTTCCGCTCTACTGGTACTTCAAGGGGTCTGTAACTGTGACGTGGGCCCAAAGTCCCATACCTTCAAAATCTGGGCTTCAGAAGCTAAATGGCACCCCCTTCTGTTTTGAGCCCTGCCATTTCCCCTAACAGCATTTTAAGGCCATATATCAGGTATTTTGTACTCAGAAGAAATTGTGTGTTGCTTTTTCTCCTTTTTAAAGATGAAAAAAGCAAACGTAATTCTTAATTTTCACAGTCCAATGTTAATAAAGTCTGTGAAACACCTGGGGGGTCAAAATGGTTGATACATTCCTAGATGATTTCCTCAATGAATGTAGTTGCCAAAATGTGTGGGTTGCTTCTTATTCTTTGACAGCTCAAGGCCTCTGCAAACCTGAAATGGTGCCTGAAAACATACTTGTAAGATGAGGTCTGGAAATCCATCGCTCCTTCATTTTTGAGGCATGTGTTGGGGTCAGTTTGCATACAAGGGCCATTTGGCCATATTGGATGTTTCTAAAAACTTCAGAAACATGGTAATAAATATTGGTCCATGTACACTTAAATACTGCTGTAAACTGCACCAAAATTTCACACAATTTGGTGAATATAGTTTTTGTATCTACAGTAACTCGACAAAGGGACATGACTTGGAAAAGGGGTGTGGGAAAGAGGGAGTGGTCTCAACATTTATCACTAAAACTATACTATTATAGGTTCTTTTTATCTGATTTTGTTACCTGTATTAGGAAAAAATGAAGGAAAAAAATGAAAATTTAGAAAATTGTGAATTTTCCCCAAATTTTATGTAAAGTTGGGATGTTTTACTTCTATAAACCCATAACATATTGACCATAATTTAGCACTTAGACATGATGTACCATGTGTCATGAAAAAATGGTCTCAGAATCACATGGATAAAAGCACTCCAAATATATTACCACATAATGTGGTACCACAAACATACACAGTCAGATTTAAAACATGGGGTTGCGCCCTGAAGACCAAAATAGGCTACTTCTTTAAAGGGGTTTTCCAGGATTTTAATATTGATGACTTATCCTGAGGATAGGTCATCAATATCAGATTAGCGGGGGTCCCACATCCGGCACCCCTACCAATCAGCTGGATGAAAGGAAGGCCTCGCTCTGTGCGATTGCAGCCTTCTCTTGTTTGTTTACCTGCTCGCCGTCGACATTGCAGAGGCGACCAGGTGTAACTACACGCATTCCCATTCACTTCCATCAGGCGGCTTGTTCCTGTTAACTTGAATATGATAAGTCTAGCTTCCAAATAATGTGACAGCCTTTATTGTTCAAGGCAGTTTACAATCCAGTACGGACACAACGTCTACGCGTTTCAGGTCTAGCAATGACGACCCTTAATTTTGACTACTGAAAGCATAGTTGTTGTGTCTGTACTGGATTTTAAATATTTGGAAGCTGGAACTTATCCTCTTCTTCCTTGGATAGTTACGTGCTTTGTTCCTAGCACTGTCCGTGCCTCCTTCTGTTATTTAACACAGGTTAGCTCAGCTACCAATCTTTTTTTTAATACACTTGAATAGGAACGAAACGTTCCCATCCAGGGCTATTTAATTAGTGATTCATAATATTCCCTGTGTAAATGTATATACAGAGATAGCTGTCAGTCACTGATAACTGTACACAGGGGAGGTGTTATCAGTGATTGGTAGCATTCTCTGTGTAAGTGTGTATACAGAGATAGTTGTCAGTCGCTGATAACTGCACATGGGGAGGATTTATCAGTGATTGATGGCATTCTCTGTGTAAGTGTGTATACAGAGATAGCTGTCAGTCAATGATAGCTGTACACAGTGAGGTGTTATCAGTGATTGGTAGCATTCTCTGTGTAAGTGTGTATACAGAGATAGCTGTCAGTCACTGATAGCTGTACATGGGGGAGGTGTTATCAGTGATTGGTAGCATTCCCTGTGTAAGTGTGTATACAGAGATAGCTGTCAGTCACTGATATCTGTACATGGGGAGGATTTATCAGTGATTGATGGCATTCTCTGTGTAAGTGTGTATACAGAGATAGCTGTCAGTCACTGATAACTGTACACGGGGAGGTGTTATCAGTGATTGATATCATTCTCTGTGTAAGTGTGTATACATAGATAGCTATCAGTCACTGATAGCTGTTCATGGGGGAGGTGTTATCAGTGATTGATAGCATTCTATGTGTAAACGTGTATACATAGATAGAACTCAGTCAATGATATCTGTACATTGGGGCATCGGACGTGCAGAAATAGCAGAGGTTTAAATGTAGAAGTTTTGCTGGGTCTTTATCCTTGAAACCATATATAAATCTCCTCTGTTCTTCCTGCTGTATAACACTCTGCCTGCAGATTGCTCCGGATTTTTTGGTGACAGGTCCTCTTTAACGGGTTAACTAAGGAAGGGTCTAGCACAGGCCCAAAATACATTTTATTGGCACAAATAATTGAAGGTTTTTTTAATCGCTACCTTGCCTGGGCACTTTTAATTTAGCTCGACGCGGGATCCATTTTTCTTTCTCTGCTATTACATCAAGCATAGAATGGCTTTAAACCACTTTGAAAAAGTTATCAGGTCACCGTTCATCTGGCCATACACATTAGATAAATGTCTGCTGAACCCGTCAATTTTATTGGGACCGGTTGACCATCTAATGTATATAGGGACCTTTTGACTAACTGTAGTGGCAGATGTAGTGGGACATAAGCACACATGCATGCTAGCCACACACATGTATGGAGGGGATCGGGGAGAGAGAGCTCATTCATCTCTTTCTTGGGAGGGAGCATGCATGGTAAACTGTCGTGCAGAATATATACTAATGTGTGAATATGGATTTTTTATTTTATTTTTATTCTTTTTTATTTCTTTTACTACACAGGTAGTGATTGAGTTATAACTCTCTAATACAAACCATTTGCTTGACAAGAGGCAATTTAGCATCCGTCTTTATTTGCATCACAAAAATAAGGGCGCTGGTTGGGAATTCTGTTCCCCTTCTCCCCCCCAGAAGAATTAAATTTTCATCAAGACACGAGCACTGGTTTCAGAACATGGAGAAACTGGGTTAAACATATGCAAATTACGAGTTCTGCACAGAACTGATTGGCGACTCCAGGCTTTTCCCCTCTATCTCCTCTCTGCATTCTGCTGCTTATTAAAATATAAGGCCTTAAATATTTCAAGCAACAGCTGTGCATGGCTGCCGTGCTTTGTTCGAGCGCCGTCCTTCCAAGTGTGCGCTACATCTACTGATCTGGGGATTTTTTTTCTCTCTCTTTTTCTCAGCTTCAGACAGCAAAGTCACATCTTGTGGAGCAGTGTGGAGGATACCAAAGGAACTGCAGGCGGGTAGTCACGAAGTCCCCGATGATTCATCAAACAGCACCCAAACCTTGGAGCTTCTGTGTCACCTTGACAACGACGCCCAAAGCAATATGGCCTGGTAATGTTCTGCATGCATCAAACGGCATATCTCTTGAAGGATGATCTGAGAGTCATGTGGAAGATGTGAATATCCAAATGGGTTGCTTCTCCAGTATACCTGAAAACACTTCATGTTCCTTTCCTTGTAAAATAGCTGTCACTCACGAGTTGCACTATTTTTAAAGAGACTCTAAAACTGGTATCACTGTTGGGAGGGGCATGACACAAATTCTTAGTTCTCTGAACCCCATTTGTCATACATGCCCCCTCAAAGAATTGCATGAGCCCAGTATGTATTGTAGTGTTTTTCTGCACCACGGCAGTCCCGGCCACCTACAGTGCAACAGTATCCACTGGTATAATCTGCTGGTGATGAACTCCCTTTAAGGCTAGTTTCACACTAGCGGTAGGGATCCGGTGGTTTCCTTCTGGCCGATTCTCAGCATATTTGCTGGGTTGTGGCCAAATCTCTGCCGGTCCCCATTTAAGGCTACTTTCACACTAGCATGTTTTGCAGATCCGTCATGGATCTGCAAAAATGCTTCCGTTCTGATAATACAAGCGCATGCATCCATCATAAACTGATCCGGTTGTATTATGTCTTATATAGCCATGACGGATCCATCATGAACACCATTGAAAGTCTATGAGAGACGGATCCGTTTTCTATTGTGTCAGAGAAAACGGATCCATCCCCATTGACTTACATTGTGTGTCAGGACAGATCCATCTTGCTCCGCACCACAACCGGATCTGTTCTGAACGGATACAGCCAGTTGTATTATTCAAATGCATATGTTTTGCTGTGGTTTTGAGATCCCATGCCGGATGTGAAAGTAGCCTTAGGTGGCAACCTCTCCATTTACTTCTGTGGGACTGCCTGATATAGCAGAGTGCCGTTCTGAGCAATCCCATACACTGTGAATGAAGTGGTGGTCACTGCCTTAGGGCTCATGCACACGACAGTGAAAAAAAGGTCCGTTAAAAACGGACACACTGTCAGTTTTTTATGGCCATTTTGCATCAGTGTGTGCATCCATTTTCTGTCCGTGTATCCATTTTTAATGTCCGTTTTGTATCCATTTTGTATCAGTTTTTCATGTCCGTTAAAAACGGACATGAAAAATTGATGAGTTGGATTGGCAGTTATTTCTTGCCCCCAACTATAATCATGACCCCCATGAAGCCCATAATGTCCTCCATAGTGCCCCTAACTAAAATAATGTCCCCCACGGTGTAAATAATTTTTTATAGTGTCCCAGCTAAAATAATGTCCCCCATGTAGGCCTCCTGGTAAAATAATGTCCCCCATGGTTTAAATAAATGCCCCCACAGCTGCTTTTTGATGATTTAAAAAAAAAAAAAAACTCACCTTCTCCACTTGCTCGTGCTGCAGCAGTCTCTTCTCTCACGCACAGGACCTGCCAAAGGACCCGCGATGTGAGCGATGACGTCACTGAACACGCCAACTTGATGACGTCACCGCGCATAACGCAGGTCTATCGGCAGGGCCTGCTCAATGAAGACTGGAGACAGCACTGCGCGAGCAAGTGGGTAGGGTGAGTGGCCATATAGTACCCGTTTTTAACGGCCGGTAGACGGGAGCACTCCCGTCAATCGGCCGTTAAAAACGGCCCCATTTATTTCAATGGGGCAGTCGGGCCGTGAAAACAGGCCAGAAATAGGACATGTCCTATTTCTGGACGGACGCTATTCACTGGCCGTTAAAAAAACGACCATGTGAATAGCCCCATAGGCTGACATTGGCACAAAAGATGGCCGTGTGACGGCCGCTACTTAGACGTCGTGTGCATGAGCTCTTAGTGATCGAACCCATAGCAATCATACATTTATCACCTCTCCTGTGGAAAACCCCTTTAAGGGCAGTATATTATAATGTAATGTCCACAGGGATATTATGCCAAATGGTTAAAGGGGTATCCACTGTATGATTCATTTATCACCTATCCCCTGATTAGATGATGAATGCCGACCACTGGGACTTATGGAAGTTATGAAAAAGGCTAAATATCACTTTTACCGTAGGCAACATATTTTAATGACATGTCTGCTTTAGCAGTGCCCCAGCCGGCGAATGCCACCTAACTTTACCATACTAAAGGTTGATGGAGCTACAGTGCCTTGCGATAGTATTTGGCCCCCTGGAACTTTTCAACCTTTTGCCACATTTCAGGCTTCAAACAAAAAGATATAACATGAACTTCTGGAGTGAGTTTTCTGAACTGAAAGTAAATGGGCCAAATAATTTTGCACGCCCCACTTTTCAGTTTCATTATTACAAAAAAAGTTTAAATGATCCAACAAATTTCGTTCCACTTCACAATTGTGACCCACTTGTTGTTGATTCTTCACCAAAAATTTAAAATGTTCTATCTTTTTATTTGAAGCCTGAAATGTGGTAAAAGGTTGAAAAGTTCCAGGGGGCCGAATACTTTCGCAAGGCACTGTATGTAGTGTTGTCACCGACTTCTGTTGACAGAGCTACACCGAAACAGCTGATCAGTAGGGGTGCGGGTTGTCAGTATAGGCCAGTGATGGCTAACCTCCGGCACTCCAGCTGTGGTGAAACTACGACTCCTAGCATGCTCCATTCATTTCTGTGGAGTTCAGAGAACAGCCAATGAGAGAGACTTGCGGGAACTTACCGCCATCGGCGGTTTCCTCTTCAGCGATTAGATGCCGTGATCACATGAGATCTCGGCATCTAGTAGCGCAAAAACCCGGAAGCGTCAGCTTCAAATTGGGTGTCTGTACACGATCTGAAAGCTGTAAACCTCGCTGATGAGGTTTACGGCTTTCAAAGTGCAATTCTTATTCTGGCCACTAGACAGGCAGTCCAGGATAAGAAATGAGCAAATTCGGTTTTTAATTCAAAATTAAAAACCCCTGATTGCTCATAAAGAAAAAATAAAAAACACAATCTATTTGCTTATATTTGAGCTTTAAAATAATCACAAAAAAATTTAAAAAAAGTTAAAAAGTATGTAAAAAATATAAAAGTTTAAATCACCCCCCTTTCCGTATAATTAAAAAATAAATACCTAAATAACAATAAATATAGACATCATGGGTATCACCGTGACCGAAAATGCCCGTACTTTTAAAATATAAAAAAAAATTCCAATATGGCGAATTGTGTGGCGGAAAAAAGCGTCAAAATGGCGATTCGCTGTTTTTTGTCGCTTTTTTTTCTAAAAAAAATTAAATAAAAAGTGATCAAAAAGTCATACACACCCCAGAATGGTATCAATAAAAAGTTCAGATCGCCCCGCAAAAAATGAGCCCCCATACAGCTCCGTACACATAAATACCAAAAAGTTATAGGGGTCAAGATATGACAAAAAAAAAAAGTCCAACTTTATAATTATTTTATCACTATCAAAACGCAGGAAAAACTATACATATTAGGTATCGCCGGATTCGTACTGACCAGTAGAATGAAAGTAACTGGTCAGTTTTAATGAACATTGAACGCTGTAAATAAAAAAACCCGTAGAACTGTAGCGGAAATGCGTTTTTTTTGCAATTTCACCCGATTTGGAATTTTTTTCCCGCTTCCCACTACACCATATGCAATATTAAATGGTGGCCAGGTGCCTGCTGTTTCACAGAGCGGAGACCCAGGGATAATGTCTATGATCAACGATCCAGATGGCAGGCACTTAACCCATCAGGTGCCTTGGTCAAATGTGACCATGACATCTGAAAGGTAAAAAAAAAACAAAAAAAAACAGAAACGAGTGCTTTCCAGGTAGGAACGTCTTCCCCTCACTGAAATTGGGGAAGGCGTTCCTTAATAGTAATCCTGTACAAGGCCTCTAAGCCTATTACTCGTATATTCCAATGCAGACCTGCAGGTGACAGCACTGCATTGGAATATACAGAATTTTGGATTCAGTAATAGATGAAATTCTATTACTGACTAGAAATGGCTAATGATGTTGGGGTCACCTTGGGATCCCAAAGAAAAATTGAAAAAAAAAAGGTTTTAAAAAATGTAAAATATATAAAAAATAAAATCACCAAAATTAACATAAACTATAAAAAATAAACAGCATAGTCATCACACATCTTAAAATGCACTATTAAAATATAAAAATATTTATCCCATATGATGGCATAACAGAATAAAAAAATCTAAATGGCCATTTCACTTCTTTTTTTTTGCTTCATTTCCCAAAACAATTGAATAAAAAGTGATAAAAACGTCATACACACCAAAATGGCATCAATAAAAAAACTACAGATCATCCCACAAAAAATAAGCCCCCACACAGCTCCATAACAACTACAAAAAAAAGTTATGGGGTCAGAATATGGTGATGAAAGAAAAAATAATAATAATATAATAATATTAAAACAAAAGAAAAGCTTCTTTTTTTTCCAATTCCATTACATTTGGAAGTTTTTTGTATCTTCCTATTACATTGTATGCAGTATTGAATGGTGTCATTACAAAGTACAACCTATTCCGCAAAAAACAAGCCTTCATGCAGCTATGTAAATGGAAAAACAAAAAGTTATGGCTCAGGAAAGGCAGGGAGTGAAAAACAAAAAAAAATTAAATCATCCATTAATGAAGTAGTTAAAATACTGCCTCTTGAAATCTTCTAAATGCTTTGTAATTGGTGTACACCTACAGTAGGGGGCGCCATGTGTTGTACACCATTTTTAATATCTTTATTACTCTAGTTGGGTGACAGACACCGCCTGACTTCTAACACCCTCCACACGATGAGTGTCATCCTCCCTTTAGACTAGTGCTCTGTGTGGCCTCATTTCATGGCTTAGACAATGCTTCTGATCTCTCTTGGCTTTGGCGCCAGTGCTGGAGCCGGGAAGAATAATGACACACGGATTTTGCTCTCGGAGTCCCAGGTGTATAGTGAGATCACGCAGAGACATACCTGGCGGTGACATTTTTTACCTGTTCTGTTTGAATTTCCCGACAAATAAAAAACCCTGCTCAGCGGGTAACAGGAAAATACCCAGCAGCAAAGTAATTGGCGAGAGCACATTGCTGTTCCTATGGTTTCCCTTTATTGCTGTCCTATTTTATTTTTAAAATATCTCATTCTCTTGTCACTGTTAATGGCTGGTACTAGAAACGGCAGCGCTCTGCTTACAGTGTGGCTTCCCAGCAGGGGAGGGATTGCATGGACCATTAACCCTTTCCACTTGTCACAGCAAACCTGATGTCCATCCCGTTATCTTTTTTTATTCCATTTAACAGATCATTTATATGCATTATTCCTGTGTATGTTCTACTCATTGATTATCCCACAGGTTATCTACAAGCTGGCATTCATCTTCACTAAGTCGTAGGAAGTCATGGATCTGATGACGGTTAAAAGGGTTTTCCAAGATTTTACAACTGATCCTCAGGATAGGTCCTCACGATAGGTATCTGATCAGTGGGGGTCCAACACCCAGGACCCCCACTGATCATCTGTTTGAGAAGGCACTGGAACTCCTGTGAACGCTGAACCCTTCTCCATGCTTACAAGCACAGCACCATACATTGTATAGCGGCTATGCTTGGTATCGCGCTTGCCCCCCTGGGGCTGAGCTGCACCTAGGCCACGTGATCAATGAACGTGTCATCATTGGCCTAGGAGAAGCTAAGAGAAGGCGCGGCTCTACTGCTAGCACCAGTGCCTTCTCAGCTGATCAGCGGGGACCCCCACCGATCACATATCCTCAGGATAGGTCATCGGTATTACAGTCTCGGAGAACCCCTTGAAGATGGCAACTCGTTTGGCTGAGAGCTGTTCCTCCTGATCCCACCATACACATGCATGCTTGACGCAGATCAGCATGCATTTGTTCTCACTAGGAAGAAGGGAATAAGTTGCTGCCATACTCCTCTGACAGCCCCGTGAACAAAACAATAGGCCAGTTGATATCTATGATAACATGCCTGATCCATATCTACCCCAAAGTCTGCATTTGAGGGAGAGGCCCCATACACATTAAATGTTGGTCAGCTTCTGTCGACACACCTGTAAGGGCCTTGTTCACATCTCCATCAAAAAGATCCAGCTGCCATATCTGACACCAATGCCTACTGTCGGCTGGTTCAAAAACTATAGCATACAATGGCCAAAACCTGGCACTTACGCCAGAAAGCGGCCAGATCTCCGCCAGACCTCATTACAATCAATAGGGATTTGGCGGTGAACTAGAGAATCCGACAATGCCCGATCCAGCGAAATCCAGCAGGATGTTCTCTGCCAGAACAGCCTGCTGGATCTGCTTGACGGAGATGAGAAGAACGCCTAATGTGTATTGTTCAGAATGCAACAATACAGAATGCAGAATGTTGTAATTGGACCGTGATCACTGGTAAAAGGAGAATCCACCGTAAAGGGAACCTGTCATCTGATTCATGCTGCCATACCACCGGCTTCCTCATTACAGAGAGAGTTATGTTTTACTTTGGAACACTATGGCGAGAAAAAAATAGTAATTTATGAAAAATTCTTTATTTCCCAAAGCAGCCAATCACAGCGCAGCTGATGGTACTCTTGAAAAATGAAAGCTGTGCTGTGATTATTTGCTGTGGATGACAAAGACCGCTTCATCAATCTCTTCCTACAGTTTTAAAAAGGAGTCCGGCACAGGGAGAAGTCTGTTGTGTGTTTCCCTCCCCACCCATTTTTCAGACCTCTGTATAAAATTAAAACTCTACTTCTCCACCTATTCTACATTACAAATTGAGCCACACATAGGTTTATTTTAATTTAACGGGTGAAATCTTCAAAAATTTAGTGTGCTATCTATAATAGATGGGGTATGGATTTTTTTAACCATTTTAGTTGTGGCCCTTTCAGGGAGGTTGAAGTGACACAGCAAACATCAGAACACTCCAGCCCCTTTGTTCTCAATTTGGATGAAGGTCCCAACGTCTTTAATTGTACCAGGGTCACTAGTAAAGGGCAGATCCACCTTCAAAGCATCTTCTGAGGTATTATGGAGAATCTGGGCATCAACTGGGTTGTTAGCTTAAAAACTTGCCTACAGAAGGTGTGTGAACCTTGAAGACCGGCTTAACAGTCAGCATTGTAAATTGATTTCCATGCAAATGCAAATTTACTGCATCTTGAGCTACCACGTTGAATTGATGTGGGTAAAAAAGACTAAATTTCTTCAAGAACTTAGATAGAATAGATAGGGCATGCTGCATTTCTTTTCTATATGGCATATAGGTAGAGGGCTTAGCCTGGGCCATATACACTGATCCCTCAGGATACAACAGCCTCAGGATACAATATTTCCAGCATATAATGCTGTTTTCTGACCCATCGTAGGTTGAAAATAGACTCAACATACAATGTCTCAGACTCAGACCCAACCAATGAAGGCCACTTCTCTGGTAAATATCAGTATTAGTTGTTAGTTATCAGCTCTTCCTGACTGTTATATGTGAGGACTTGTCTTATCTGTCTTAGTTATCTGCTTACTTTTCTTAAATCATCATTTTCTCTTGACATTTTGGAGCTTTGGAACCGATTTCTCAAGTTACAATGGTTTCAACATACAATGGTCATCCTGGAACCAATTAATTTTGTAACTTTAGGGACCACTATACTATTCATGGACTTCCATTCTGCCTTCCCAGAGGAGTCAAAGTGGCCAACAGTTAGCACAGCACCATAGCCACTTGAAGTCTCAACACCAGATTACTCTTTGATTTCCACTTCTGACATGTTTCTGTGACATGTCAGAAGTTACGTAGTTGAAATGAGACCCTTCGATGATAGGGGCATATTTGCATGTTAGACCAAGATACCTGACCAAAAGTGTGTGACCAAAATGCTAAAATTGGATTGGATGGTCTTTATGACTTAATTGCTGCAGAGCTGGCAGTCTGGTTGCTAGGGTTATGCTGCCTGACAACCATATTTGTTTATATGAGGCAATGAATCCCTAGCAACCAGTCTGTCAGATCTTCTCAGATCTTCAGCTCATTGCCAGATTGTCACTGCAATATTAATGACATTTTTTGTATTCAGCAGTCAGGTCATATAACTTTGGAGCAAGTGACATTGTTAAAAAATTCTGCTGAAATAATTGAAATGATTAACTACGCTGCTAGATAGATTCCACATTCCCTGTACAAATCGTGGGTGAGTGTTGGGGTTCAGGGGGGCAGCCTCAGGTTCTCTCTTGGTTAACTTATTCCTACAGCTTCTATGAATGCTGAAGGTTCTCAGGTAGATTTTTCCCAGGAGCGAGCCTGAGCCTTTGTTCTTAGTTGTCATTTGGCATTTGAGTGCAGAGACATTTCTTTCTCTCCCACTGGTTTTTAAAGAGAATAGCTTTAGCTTTTTACAGTATTATGTAGTGCCAAGAAAATACAAACAAGGCACAAAATCCATGGCCACCTTAGGGATCTGCGTAGAAGCCATTTGCACAGGTGGCTCATAGGAAGTTCATTCTGTGATACCATAATATTCTCATAGTAAGCTCAAATATTTAATCTCCATCCAAAGCTGAGTGAATATGTAATACATCATATAACTTTTCTTGCACAGATCCTGACATTCAGCATGTATCAGCTGTTCTCAGAAAGACTTTGCGTGTTAAATGGGTATTCCCAGGGAGAATAAAAAAAGGACAGAAATTGTCAATATACTGTGTATATATAATATATATATATATATATATATATATATATAATTTTATTAGACAATCTGCTTCAGTTCCGATGCTGGTCCGATTCCCATTGCCTTCTACTTCCTTTCCTCCCTCAATATGCTGAAAATGCTAAGAAGGTCCTGCTGAAATGGCTAGGGTTGACTGCATCGTCTAGGGCAGTGGTGGCGGACCTATGGCACGGGTGCCAGAGACGGCAATCAGAGCCCGCTTTGTGGTCATCCACACCCTGGAAAAAGTCTGTGGTGTACCAATATGTCTTAGACTTTTCCTGCCATTCATCAGCACAAGGCGCACTATTAACAGCACAGGCAGTGCATAGAATGTAGGCAGGTTATTATAGCAAAATGATAAAGTACATGGAAGATATAGAATATTGGACTGCTTAAATTGCCATGTTGGCACTTTGCAATAAATAAGTGGGTTTTGGGCTGCAGTTTGGGAATTCGGTCTCTAAAAGGTTCACCATCACTGGTCTAAGGAATCCCCTGGTCCCTTCTTTAAACATGGCGCCTGCTCGCACGTGTAAAGGGCGCCATAGCCGGCAGGTTTCTGCTATTTTAAATAGCAGAGACCAGCGGCACATGCATGCAATCATCCATAAGGCTGATCGCATACATTTTCACTTTCAGATGCTGTGGTCAAATGTGACCACAGCATCAGAGCAGTCCAGGAGCGGAAGCCGCGCACTTCCGCTCCGGTAACAGCATTCCCCAGCTGAGATCGGAAAACCTGTTACATTGCGCTAATAAGACTGAAGCCTCAAGCAGGCTTCAGAGTCTATTAGAGGAATATACCAATACAGGCCACTAGGTGGCGGCACTGTATTGTTATATTGAAAATTAAAGGGATTGTCTCACTTCAGTAAGTAGCATTTATCATGTAGAGAAAGTTAATACAAGGCACTTACTAATGTATTGTTATTATCCATATTGCTTCCTTTGCTGGCTGGAGTCATCTTTCCATTACATTATATACTGCTCGTTTCCATGGTTACGACCACCCTGCAGTCCATCAGTGCTGGTCGTGCTTGCACAATATAGGGAAAAATCAATAGCCTATGTGTGCTCCCATGGTCCTGGCCACCAGAGAGACTGATGCTTTCTCCTATAGTGTGCAAGCACGACCACCATTGCTGGATTGCAGGGTGGTCTGTAACCATGGAAACGAGCAGCGTATAATGTGATGGAAAATTAATCCAGCCAGCAAAGGAGGCAATATGGATAGTAACAATATATTAGTAAGTGCCTTGTATTAACTTTCTCTACATGACAAATGCCACTTACTGAAGTGAGACAACCCCTTTAAGTGTTCAATGATGTAGCCATCTATATAGCCATCAGTGTACAACAATGGGCAATCTAATGATTGCTAGTTATAGTCACCCAGGGTGACTTAAAAAAAGTTAAAAAAAAGTTAAAAAATGTTTAAAAATATTTTTAAAAAATGTCATGAAAGTTTTTATTACCCCCTTTCCTTAGCCAATACAAAAAATAAACATTATGGGCATCGCCGCATGCGAAAATGCCCATACAATAAAATATCATATAACAGTATTGATGGCATATAACAAATGGCTTAACTGGAAAAAAAATAAAAACAGCCAATTTGCAATTTTTTGTCACTTTAACTCCCCAATATTTTTTTTAATAAAAAGTGATCAAAAAGTCGCACACATTTCAAATAGATATCAGTGAAAAGTACAGATCCCCTGCAAAAAATGAGCCCTCACACAGCCCCGTACATGTAGCTACAAAAAAAGTTATAGGGGTCAGAATATGGTGATAAATGATGATGATTTTTTTTTTCTTCAAAGGTTTTAATTTTTTTTTTCAGTATTAAAACACAAGAAAAATTATACAAGTGTGGTATAGTTGTAACCATACTGACATGGAGAATGAAGATAACAGGTAAATTTTACTGCATAGTGTAAAATAAATAAAAGAAAATCAAAGAAAAACGAAAATGCAAAAATGGAAAATCTCAGGGTCCTCTAAGGGTTAAGGACTGCAGGTTGCAGTCCCCTGAATAGTAATGGATTGGTGGTAGTAGATCAGAGTGCTCAGAATGAGACAAGAGCGAAGTCAGAAAGGGGAGCCAAAGGTCAGAACCAGGAGTAGAACTAGAGGATCCCAGCAGACAATCCAAAGAACATGGCAGGAGCCAGATCAGGAACAAAACTCAGGTCAGGATGAATCAGGAGTCAAAGCAGTAACAGTAGCCCAAGGAACGAAAGCCAGGAGAGGAGTGAACCTCGGACACTATGCAAGGCATGGCAGGATGATTTCCCTTTTAGATAGGCTTTCAGGCATGATTTTTGAGTGTCAATGGCCTTAGCAACCTGACTCTTAATTGGATCTCAAGTAGGTGAAGACCAAGAGCGGGAGAGAGGAAAGCATCTGGTTGTTAAGCAAAAGCACAAAGTTGTTTTGGCTGTTGATTGGACTCGGCTGGGCATGTGCATAAGGCGGCAGGGGTGTCTGGCATGTTGTAATTTTAGTCCGGCCGCCTCTTGGCATGTTTGCCGTGCTGCGGGCCGGAATTCCGGCCTGCCCCCATTATAGTGAATGGGGACGGAGTGTAGTTCCGGCCGCAGACTTAAACTAGCGGCAGCACGGATCCGGCAGACTGTTCAACCGCTGGAACAGCCTGCCGGACACCCCTGCCGTTAATGTGAAAGTAGCTTAACACATTTTGTATGAGGAATTCTTTACTGTTCTACAGCAATAACATGTATATGACTAGCTTGTCGCAGGATATGGCAAAACTCAATAACCATGGTTACAGGAAAAACTGTGCTAACACCCGATTTTTGTCGAGTCCAGGAGACTACCAGACTTAGGATGTGCATGGAGAGGTTGAAATGGATAGTGGTCGACCCAAAGTGGACTCATCTGGCATCTAATGTATTTGATTAGACATACAGTGGGGAGTGAAGGTTATGTTATTCTTAAAGGGAGTCTGTCACCTCATTTTCACCTATATAGTCGGGAGAGAAAGCTGTTTTTAGTTTCACTTTCAGAATAAAAGTGCTTTTTCTGGACATGGAATACAGTGCTCTTATATAGTTATATAGATGAACATAAGGTGACCGACTCCCTTTAATAGAATATTTCATGTCATTCTTTCAATTTAAATAAAAATGCTGAAGAATTATTTTGCTGATGCTCATGCCCACCACCATCCTACTATCTGTGGAGGTACAGACGCCACATCACTCACCTAGCTTCTGTCTAAGGCTGGCCACCAGACTCCTGTGTTCCATTCTGCAAGCTGCAGCCTGGCTTTAGGTCTCTTTCTGTGTGTGTATTAGTGCCTATTCATTTAATTTCTCCCTGACCCCCCCCCCCATCCCCCCCAGACTGAGCAATAGATTTTCTATGGTTTTACTTGTTTCTTGTTTGTGTACTGGCTTCTGCCTGTTTCCTGTCTCTCTGCTGCATGACCTGACCCTTGCTTGTTCACTGGACTGTTTCACATAATTTGCATGTTTTGCCTAATCCGTCAGTGCTTGGCACCAGTGTCTGCCTGCAGTGAAGGCCAGATCCCCATATATGGGTTAAAAGGGAAAAACCAGGGGACCACCAGGATAACACCCTGAAGACTATTTCAAAGTAATACTTCTAATTCCTAAATTTACTTTAGTAAATCATTATATATTATAAATATATATATATATATATATTATATATAGCATCCATGTAGTAGTGAAGTTGTTCGCAAAAGGTATTGGTGGAGTCATTAACCTTAAATGCAGGTTACTTCACACATATCCTTATTTGCCATTCTGCATCAATGCCATTCAGCAGAAGATTGTCACAATTTAGTGAATTTCTGCCATCAGAGTTGATGGCACCATTACTAATAGCCTGAGTCTCTGATTCTCCTTGAACAGCATTGTTCAGACGCTGCCATTTAAATCATCAGGTGGAAGGAAGTGGAAAAAATAGGTTTTCTGCTGATTTAAGTTAAAAAAAAAAGTTAAAGAAATGGATTTCTGCTCTTTTGATTCCAAAATAGTCAAGCAAGATAAATCCATTGTGTCTTCCTCCCATCTCCTGTGGTTTTATTCTGCTAAGTGTTGTTGCATTGTAGATATAACCCCTTTTGAAATAAAGGGTCCCCCCCAAAGCCAAGCTAATCTCAGGATGGTTTCCGCTACTGGGAGCCAATTTCTCCTCTTCATCTGCTTGTCACCAGGGAAACTGCAGTTTAAGTTGTCAGCAAAAATGAAGCATTACACTGTCCATCAGAAGCAAGAATCGGCCATTGACTTAGTGGATGGTCCTGCTGTTCTAAGTAAAGGAAGGGACTTCTTTTTGGAAGATTCCATTGTGCTGACAGTGTCCACTTAATTAAAGGGAACCTGTCATCTCCGAAACCCCCTGAACTAGAGTAAGCGGTGTATAGTGTAAGTGATGCTGAATCCGAATATGTAATTTTTATCTTCATACTCACTTCCATTCTGACGCTGTGCTCCCACAAACCTGCAGTAAAATGCACTCAGTGGACTCTTCTTTGAGTCCTCTCCATTATGTGAGTGAGCACTGGAGTCCACTGAGTGCATTTTACTGCAGGTTTGTGGGAGCACAGCGTCGGAATGGAAGTGAGTATGAAGATAAAACTTACATATTCGGATTCAGCATCACTTACACTATACAACACTTACTCTAGTTCAGGGGGTGTTTCGGAGATGACAGGTTCCCTTTAAAGGAACACTAAGCAAATGAAATGTACCAAAAGTAAAAAAAAAATCCCTTCTTTTCCGTTTGATCGTATTTATGTCATATTATAACTAATACTGAGAAATATGTAAAGAAATCTTCCTGTGTGTATCAAGAGTTCAGCCGTGTCCCCTTCCTCCTCCTCCTCACTGTCCTGTTTCTGAATGGTAGATACCTGACTGCTGCAAGAGCCGCCTCCTCTGCCCTGCCTGCAATAGGACAAAGAGTTTTAAGCCCTGCCCCCTTTGCTAAGACAAAGCCTTCAGGCTGTCTCCAGCCAAGGATGGAAGAGATCACTGGAAGATTAACTTTAACTTATGTTCTTTGCAGGATTTCTACCAAAATAATAAGGGCAACTATGTTTGTTGTATACGTTTTTCGTTTTGTTTCTAGGTTTAGTGTTTTTAAGAGGATCTAGTAGAAGAAAGAGGCAGTAACTTTATATAGTAAAATAATAATTCTACTCATAGAAGGAGCCTTGCAATAATAAAAATTCCTAGAGTAATAATTCCAAAAAGCGTGGTGTACAGGGGGATAAAGCATATTCTAATTGTATATTTCAGCTAAGATTTTTAGTAGGCTTTGTGATTATCTATGGCCAACTTCTATGAGAAAGGTTGAGTTACTTGGGTAATGCCTGAGCAGATTCCAAGGAACTCCAGTGTTCTAGGTAACCTTGTTTGTGAAGCCGTTAGGAAACATTTTTTTTGTGCCCCTTTGTAAACTGGAGGTACCGTTTTCCCATTGAGGACTATTGGGAATCCCAAAAATGTGCATGAGGTATTTAAAGAGTTGTAAACAACCATGCCTGTCACGTGAAACAGTATGGTTTTGGAGCTCAGAACTGCAATACCACATAACCCTTGTGGACAGGTGTAGTGCTGTTTTTGAAAGAAAGCTGGCATATTCATCTAATTCTCTACCAGCCTTTTTAATCTTCAAGAGCATTCTCCAACAGTGACCCCTTTAACACCATGACCTTTTATCCAGTTAAAGGGGTTTTGCGGGACCCATTGTGTCCCACAAACCTACCTTCATTACACATAACACCCCTGTAGAAGAAAGTTTCTACTATACTTACTGTTCTGAAGTTGTGTGGATTGGCCTCCTGGAAATTCAGAAATTTGATACTCTTCTTTTGAAAATCGAACGTCCCCTGATGTAACATCCTTTACAAGGTTCCCAGCCTCAACTATGGAAAGGATGTCACCTGCACTGTGAACGGGGACAGAAATATCCCACCAGATGAGGTGGATTCAAGAGTTTGCATATGCATTGGGGAGAAGAGTAGTTCTGTCCCAATCCACAGTAGAAATTATGTCGCCATCCATATCCAAGCTAGAAAGGATGTAACGTTGACTGACACTAGATTTTCAGAAGAGCGTCGCATCAACCAGGTTCACGAGAAAGATGCAACTTTGGAACGATGAGTATATTTCAAACTTTCTCCTACAGGAACAGTAGGTTATATATAATTAAGGTGGATTTGCGTCACCTGTTGGGTCCCCAACAAAGCCTTTTAATTAAGCTGACGGAACACTTACAGGTAAGGACGTCTTAAGTTTCTTGTCTTAATGTTGCAGATTGCTGTTAGAATGACAAATGTGGAGATGAATCCGTTCACGTACAGACACCTCAACATTTGATATGACTTTGTAGGTTGCTTGAGTTTGGAATTAATGACTAGATTTGATGTATCTCTTTTATTAAAAGATGTTCTCCCTACTGTCACGGTAATTGAAGGCTACATAAGCCTTTATAATACAAGAACATTGGTCTTGCACTGATTGGTCCCATGATAAATTACATCTTAATAGGCAGCCGTGATGTTACATGCATCGACCGCACAAGGATTTTGCTCAGGACACTTTAAAAGAAATAGGCCACATTATTTCTAGGGCTATCTGTATGCGATGAAAGAAATCAAGAGGAGTTATTTGATTGAGAATGAAGACTGTGAAATAAAAGGTGATAATTTAAGCATCTGGATACGAAATGAAAGTGGAGCGGTGAAAATGGTATGGACTTCAGCAGATGGCAAATAGAGCTAAAAAAAAAATTCTAAGCAGGTCTTTGTTAATGTATGACATGTTCCTTTGGCATGGGGTGGTCTGTATGGAGCAGCCCATCTGCAGGCTCCACGGATGGAACTGATCAAGACTGTTCGTCAATAAACATGTATGAGCGGTGTCTGGTTCTGTTCATATTTATCGTAAAGGTCCTAAAAAACAAACTGTTCATTACAAATTAGGTGTAAAGAGAACAGTGTTAAATTCTGTTGTTCAGACACCTTCGAAATGTACGTGTTAATAGGCTTAGAACCAGAATATGTAGAAAATGTCGATCCCAGACAGTCGGGAGCAGAAATTTCACACAGGATTTGCAGTTCTGTAAGGAAGATGTATTCTGAAGTCCCTGTACTGTAACCCATGTATATGGACATTTTTTAATGTAGTCTTAATGGGGAAATTGCATCAAAAATGATCTCTTGATGTGTCAAGGAGATACATGTGAGAAGATCACCACTGATTTCAGGAGCAAAAGCATTCTGAGATATCGGTTGCTGGCAATCTGACAAAACACATGACACTGATTATCCTATATGTGATAGGTCCTAACATTTTGACTGGATTTCCCCTTAAAGGGGTTTTCCAGGAATTCTACAGTTTTTTAGCTAGTGACTTCAGCAAAGATGTGCCAATTGGTCAGAAGTAAACAAGCTGGGGAACCAAAGATTACCGAACGGGGGCCACCCTTTGGGGCGGAGCAGGTGAGTATGACTCTTTCTTTAGGTCAGGGATGCCCAACCTGTGGCCCTCCAGCTGTTGCAAAACTACAACTCCCAACATGCCCTGATAGCTGTAGACTGTCCAAGCATGCTGGGTGTAGTTTCGCAATAGCTGGAGGGCCAGCAGGGCAAGTTGGGCATCCCTACTTTAGGTCATACAAATTATGAGGTATAACTAAAAACAGTAGAATTCCTGGAAAATCCCCTAGTATATCGACAGTATTCTGTAAAAGTAGACTGATGTGTCTCTCAACATGGTGTTGACAGGTCTAAAGTGGTAGGTGGCAGAATTCACAGGTGTAAACAACTCTACGTTAATTTAACATGTATCTGTCACCAGTTTTTATAGTGTAATCAGTATTCTATTAAGATACATAGTACTGTGCAAAAGTTTTAACCTGGTGTGGAAAAATGATTCAAAGTAAGACTGCTTTCAAAAATAGAAGTAATAAATCAATATTTGGCACTTCAAAACTGCATCGGTTCTTCTAGGTACTATGCACTGTTTTTGAAGAAACTCGACAGGGAGGTTACACCAAACATCTTGGAGAACTAACCACAAATAATCTGTGGATGTAGGCTTGCTCAAATCCTTCTGTCTCTTTATCTAAACCTAGATAGGCTCAATGATGATGAGATGAGGGCTCTGTGGGGGCAATATTATCACTTCCAGGACTCCTTCCTCTTCTTTATGCTGAAGATAGTTCTTAATGACATTGGCTATATGTTTGAGGTCGTTGTCCTGCTGCAGAATAAATTTGGAGCCAATCAGATGCCTCCTTTATAGTATTGTGTGTTGGATAAGTATGTGCCTGCATGCATGGGATTACATGAAGAGGATTTGAGCAAGCCTACATCCACTGAAGATCTGTGGTTAGTTTTTTAAGATGTTTGGAACAACCTCCCTTGCGAGATCCTTCAAAAACTGTGTGCAAGTGTACCTAGAAGAATTGAGCCTGTTTTGAAGTCAAAGGGTGTTAACACGAAATATTGATTTCATTTAGATTTCTTTTTGTTCATTCACTTTGCATTTTGTTAATTGATAAAAATAAACTGTTAACACGTCTATTTTTAAGGCATTCTTACTTTGCAGCATTTTTTCCACAACTGCAATATCATTATCTAGGACCTTGTGTGGAGGTGAATTGAAATATAACTTTTTTGGTTTATCAAATAACATTAATAGGACAAAGGTCCTATAGGGCTTAGAGTTGCGGCATGCTGTCAGGCGCAATCTAGATAATAGTGGTGTTGGGTTTTTTTGCCAATGTATTAGCAGCAGTTCCTAAGCTGTGTGTTATGGGGTTAGCTTCGAACAGAATAATCTGCGGACTCCCCAGGTATCAAGGGGTTAATTGCATGCTATCCATAACATTAATATTAGCCCCTTCTATGCATCTCTACTACAACCACTTCCACTACTGCTATGGCTGTAGTCGGAGCCTGAAAAGTGCAACCCTCAGCTTCTGGAACCTTCTTTTGGAGGGTTAGGGTAGAGAGAGAGTAAGGGAAGTGGTGTTAGTAGAGACGCATACCAGATGCGAAGATGAATGATATGGAGCAGATGGTGTGCAATTAACCCATTGATACCTTGGGAGTCTGCAGATTATTCTGTTCGACGCTGACAACATTCATTATCCCCATAACGCACAATTTAGGAACCCGTTGCTGATACATTGGCACAAAACCCAACACCACTCTTATCTGGATTGTGCCTGACAACATACCGCAACTCTAAGCACTATTGCAACTTTTTCCTATTGATTTTATTTGATAAACCAATAAAAGTTATATTTTAATTCACCTCCATACAAGGTCCTAGATAACATTATTAGAGTTTATTTCCTTCTAGCAGTTGGTAGGGAGCTTAACATCTACTCCTGATACTGAGTACTATTACTACTTCTTCTACACATGCCTAAAACGTATGCATAGTATTATACCTTCACAGGAAATTTAGGTAAAGGCGATATCATATTTTTTTAGTGACTCTTTGTCATTTTTTTAGACACTTTTACACTAACTTTCACTTACCAGAGAGTCAATCTGGAGGGTTTGTTTATGCCTAAATAAGTCTAAAGGCTGGAGCTGCAGTGAGGACTGTGGACAGTCAGATAGTATGTCAGGTGACATGGTCAATAATGGCAGAACCCCTTGTGTAAATTCAGAGAACTCAGGGCCAGTATGGAGTGTAGTTTGCTTGGTGGTCGGCGATATGGTTATTATATACCTGGGGGATTCCTTGACATTCTAAGCAAGAGCTTAGTTGCTGATCGTGTTATTCCACCCTTTTTATATCATAGTGGCTAACCGGATTAATAGACAACTGAGCTGCCAGTTAGGTGGTCTCCTACCCCAAAAAGGATGCTTTGAAAACCGCTGGCTTGAGTGTGCATTATAGCAAGCAATATCGCACTCTCAATTTTTTTTCTTCAACTTTGTATTTTATTACTTGTTTGGTTTTCAACAAAATAGAAAAGAATGAAAAAGGGGAGAAGGATGCTGAATAAGAAATGGGTAGAGAGGGAAATACAGCTATAAATAGATATATAGTTGCAACAGATAAAAGAGAAAAAAACATCTCTAACAATAGTTAAAAAAAAAAAGTAGGTAGATATCTGTAGTAGAGAAGGACGAGTTGCTCTTAAAGTTGGAGCCTGTCAATGTATAAATCCCAGGCAGTCCATATCTTCAAAACCTTGGCAGTAGTATCATGTGTGAGAACTGTTAGGTATTCTACAGTGCTTTCTGAAATTCCTCAGACTTTGTCACTGTTTTCACATTTTGTTATGTTGCGGCCTTGTGCCAAATAAAAAAATCAAGTTTCTTCCCATCATTCTGCACTCAATACCCCATAAAGTGCAGAATGTAAGAAAACTTTACTAAGTTATTGAAAAGGGAAAACAAAAATCTTGCATTGACAAAAGTATTTAGACCCTTTACTCAGGACTTAGTTGAAGCCCCTTTGGCAGTGATTACAGCCTCCAGTCTTCTTGGGTATGATGCCACAAGGTTTGCTCATCTGGATTTGTGGATTTTCTGCCATTCTTCTCTGCAGATCCTCTCAAGTTTTTTCAGGTTGAATGGGGACAACCATTTGCAGGTTTCTCCAAAGATGTTTGATTGGGCTCAAGTCAGGGCTATGGCTGGGCAATTCATGGGCATTCATAGAGTTGTCCCTAAGGCACTCCTGTGTTGTCCAGGCTGAGTGCTTTGGTCATTGTCTTGTAGGAAGGTGAACCTTCGGCCCATTCTGAGGTCCAGAACACTTTGGATCAGATTTTCTTTAACAATATGTCTGTACTTTGCTCCCTTTTAACTTTCTCTCAACCCTGACTAGTCTCCCTGTCCCAGGCACTGAAAAAAAAACCCCAGCATTATGCCACCACCACCATGCTTAACTGTAGGGATGGTATTGGCAAGTGATAAGCAGTGTCTGGTTTCCTCCAGACATGACTCTTATAATTGAGGCTAAAAAGTTCAATCTTGGTTTCATCAGACCAGAAAATCTGTTTCTCACACATTCCGAGAGTCCTTTAGGTGCTTTTTTTTTGCAGCAGGCTTTCATATGTCTTTTACTGAGGAGACACTTTTTTCTGGCCACTGTACCATAAAGTCCGGAATGGTGAAGTGCTGCAGTGATGGTTGACCTTCTGGAAGATTCTTACATCTGCACACAGGATCTTTCAGCTAGTGACCATTGGGTTCTTTGTCACTTTACTTACGAAGACCCTTCTACCTTGATTATTTATTTTGGCGGGGCGGACATTTAAGAATTATGGAGGCCGTTTCCCGCTCTTGGGAACTTTAAGTGGAGCAGAAACTTTTTGTACCCTTCTCCAGTTCTGTGCCTTCACACAATCCTGTCTACAAACAATTTCTTTTTCATAGCTAGTTTTTTTTTTTTTTGCTCTTATATGCATTGTCAGCTGTGGCACTTTATGTAGACAGGGTTGTGTCATTCTAAAGGGTAAAGGTATTGGAAGTGTTGCGAAGAAGTAAACATATATAGGCAGAATGGACATCTTGATCATCTTGGGGTTGTCTGAGTGATGTAAAAAAAAAAAATATATAGCACTGTAAATCTGATGGGCAGCAATACATAACTAAGTTAATCAAGTTTTAGCCCTAAATGTGCTACAGACGGGGTTAGAGTTGAAGAAGTCCTGAAGAATCCAGGGAGAAGGAGACACAGAGCAGATGAACGTGCAGGTGGGTGTGGCCAGCACAGTGACGTCTTGTGTACATACTGCTATCTGCTTGTGCACGAAACATCAGTAGAGCAGGGAGCGAAGCTGACATCACAGGTCATGTGACCCTCAGTAAAATCTGAGACGGGAGCAACTACAGATGAAGGAAATGAATTGAAAATCCTTTACATTTGATCAGTTAGAAACCTACAAAGAAAAAAAAATAACTTGGACAACCCCTTTTAAGGAATGAACAATTTTTAGTTTTTGTGTTTGTTTTTTACTGCCTGCCTTCCTGAAACCGTAACTTTTTTATTTTTCCGTTCACAAAGCCATACAAGGGTTTCACCAGCATTTCAGATACTATTTTCATATGGACACTTTCAGAGTCGACCTTGTGCGCATATTCATCATAAACTGTGCCCTCCCCTTCCTTTTTTTTTTTGTCGTTTTCTTCCCTTCCTGTTCTTCTCTCTTTTTCTTAACTATACTTTTTCTTGTGCTTTCTTTTCTTGCTTTTTCTTCTCTCTACTTTATTTCCCTTACCCTCCTTTTTTTCTAGTTGTTCTGTGGTTATACAGTATTTGTATTTCCAGATCTCCCCCTTTACACTTGATTATATCATGTCACTGTCACGGACATACCGAAACACAAGGACATCGCCGCGATATTAAGTTACGGGAGATCTTTGAGACTGGCAACACGTGGTTTGATTTGACATGTTTAGCATGTGGATCAATAGGCGTCTGTGTTGTTCCTGGTACTGGCCACATCCTTAGCTTCCAGGTGTTGCTATTGGGGGTCATTTAACTTTCCCTATTTGTAGTTGTTTCTCCCACTATGCTGAAACTCAGATCAACTTTTTCTAACTCCCGTTAATTACGAACATATGCTTTGTCTTTCTTATCAAAGATGGCATTGTCCATGGCCATAAGCTATCAAAACGTTAAATACAGGTAAAGCGTAGATACTTACATGGTTCAAGCCCCCTTCACTAGTATTAAAGGCTATGTTTTAGCATTATACTGCAGAGGACTAGCATACTACCAAGTAGTCTCCTGCCGTACAGCTGGATCAATACTGAAGAGATCAAGAAGCTAAAAATTAGGTCAATGATAGAGAATGTGCATTATCACCTTGTTTACAGTATATTTTATGGATGGATTCATTCTACGAACGCCCCATCACTGAACCAGGTGCAAGTCATTACAAAGTTTCCTGTATCGCTCCTGGCAATTAAACATGGCGCTGTGTACACTATGCTTTATGTTCACACATTAAAGCCATGTACCAAGTGCTAGAAAGTTCCATTTCCATAGAGTGGAGAACATAATTGTGCAGGTTATCTTTGCACCTGCTTTTAAAGGACAAACACAATTAACCTATAAACTGAGTAAAAGCCTAACACCGCTTACAGAGCCGCTTTTTGTTAATCTGATCATAAAATATCACTCGGGTCCCACCAGAGGTCGCAATAACGCGTGTACAAGCGTCATTTTAACCTTATGTTAAAACATAGCTTTCATTTGATTGTCAAATAGCCCTTTGAGACTCTATTAACACTACTATCAACATACGGTCATTTAGAGAAACAGCAGATTTTTAAAATTCGTTTTTTCCTTTTGGTGTTTAGGTATTAGATCAGTTAAATGAAAGCCATGTTTTAACATAAGGGTCAGAAATAGGGTTATGTGTAGCCTCTTGGCTATTAGTTTTTCTATGCAAGTACCCTGCACCAGAGGTCTATTCTCCTGTATGGAGCACACTGTCCAGAGATCAAAGAAAGGACTATACGGTACACTATACTGTGCAACAGTTCGATACATCATGTATAAGACTGTCCTATAACTGCCTCCTGTGCATTCGTCCCAGACCCCAACCACTGCCACCAAGCCACCCAGTACCACCCATTGCTCCCGGCCACAACGAACAGACGTTCCTGTTCATTTCTTATTGCACTGATCCCTACGTGACAGATTTGGCGCTTAAAGGGTTTCTGTCACCAGTTTTTTCGGTATGAATCAGGCTGACATTAGAGATGTGCTAATGTCACCTGATTCCAAATATATATCTGTTTTATTTACTGGTGCCCCCATTTTTATATAAAATGAACTTTTATTTTATGCTAATAAGGCTCCTAGGTGCAAGGGGCGTTACCTCTGCTCCTAGAGGCTCTGTTGATTGACAGGACCAGGCAGAGAAGAAACACTTCATTCACCATAGCTTTTAAGGACCTTCAATGATGTCATTACCATGTGATCAGTCACATGGTTAGGATCACACAAATAGCCTGTCTCCTCCTAAACCATGTGACTGATCACATGGTAATGACCTCATTGAAGGTCTTTAAAAGCTATGGTGAATGAAGTGTTTCTTCTCTGCCTGGTCCTGTCAATCAACAGAGCCTCTAGGAGCAGAGGTAACGCCCCTTGCACCTAGGAGCCGTATTTGCATAAAATAAAAGTTCATTTTATATAAAAATGGGGGCACCAGTAAATAAAACAGATATATATTTGGAATCAGGTGACATTAGCACATCTCTAATGTCAGCCTGATTCATACCGAAAAAACTGGTGACAGAAACCCTTTAAAGAAAGGTAGAGATTCAGTCTACTGAGAGATAAATTTAAAATGGTGAAAATTTGCTATTTCTGCATGGAAGACATTATAGAGGAGACTGGTAATGGTTTCCCTGCAGAAATAGCAATTCCATAATGTTATTTAGGCCTACGTATTATATATATGAATAACTGCAATTTTCGTACTCCTCCTCAGCTAAAAATACTCCTCAAAAATTGTCAGAGAAGTATTTTTACTCTTCCGGAAAAAATGTAGTGCGACCTCTGGGTCCCACCCTCTGCTTGTTCTGATGCTTCTCTTATCTCATACGTTAATGACTTCCATAGTGCCAACATATTCCGTAGCGTTTTATAGACATTATCATTGCAGTGGGGCTCACACTCTAAGTTCCCTATCAGTATGTCTTTGGAGTGGGAGAGGAAACCAGAGAAAACCCACGCAAACACGGGGAGAACATATAAACTCCATGCAGATTTGGTCCTTGGTCGGATTTGAACCTTGGACTCCAGCGCTGCAAGCCTCCATGCTACCCTAATCTCATGAGCTGTTCCTATACTCCATCTCATTCTAGCACACCTTCATTCTTCTGTCTGCTGACACTGATACTGAATAGAAAATAATAAAAATATGGCTGCACAACATTTCACAAGCAAACAGAACCAAGGAAAGGGGATCATTCTAAATTAAAATGGTATTATTCCTACTGAAAACTGAAAAAAATAGAAGCTCTTTGTGCACATTTTTGATCAAACGTGTGTCGGGCCCATCTACCAGGCGTCAAGGTGGCTTGTTCATTTCTACGAACAAGGATAAATCATCAGCCTCTGATCGGCGGCGGTCCGACACCCAGGACCCCCGCCGATCAGCTGTTTGAGAAGGCAGAGGCACTGCAGGAGCGCCGCGGCCTGCTCTGTGTTTACCGCAGGCCAGTGAAGTCACAACTAGTATCTGGCCTGGGTGGGTCTAAGCTCTGTTCACTTGAATGGAGCTTAGCCCTGTCCAGGCCAGTGAGGATAGATCATCAGTTTTACAGAACAGCAGACCCCTTTAATCTTTTTAAGACGTTGCTGTACTTCTTCCTGGGTCAGACAGGGCACTTTTAAAGGGGAATTTACTTTTATATTCTGCATTTCATCTGACAGTTTTTTTCCTCAGTGAATACAGTGGAGAAAAAGATATTTAGTAGCTTTGCTTTCTCCTCATCGCTCTCTGCAACTCCCCCCTCATTACTCTGTAAGGGGCCGACACCTTCAGGTTTATACTTTTTACCATTTATATAATTAAAGAACATTTTAAGGTTAGTTTTACTCTCTTTGGCAATTAATCTCTCTGTCTCTAGTTTGGCTGTTTTTATTTGTCTCTTACATATTCTATTTTTTTCCTTATATTTTTTTTCGATGCTTCTTCACTCCCCTCCTGTTTTAGTGATTTAAATGCTTTTTGTTTGTCATTTATTGCTTTCTTTACAGTTCTGTTTATCCACATTGGTTTTTTCTTGTTCCTTAACCTTTTATTCCCATAGTATGTACCTCTCACAATTAGATATTAGGATGCTTTTTAAAAATATCCCATTTTGTGGCTGTATTTTTATTTTTGAGGACTTTAGGACCCAGTTAGTTAGGCCTATGGCCTCTCTTAGTTGACTAAATTTTGCTTTTTAGAAGTTCGATATTTTTTGTTCCTCCCTGAAGAAACGCTCTTTTGAATGGCAATGAGAGAAACACGACTCTATTGATATATGGGGATTCCAGAAGTCTCAATCCAATGGATAGGGAATAACATTTTGTTACCGGAGTACCCCTTATATATGTCTATAATGTCTGTTGTAGGAAATTGCCTTAACTGTCAGCATGATCAACCATACTGACTAGTAGATATCATCATGCGGATACCTTTCTTTTGTCTGTATGCTAAACAGCTGCAGAGATATGTTTTAATCATATGCAAATAAGCAAGTTAAAACCCCAGTGGATGGAGCAGAATCCTTGGAGCACTGCTTTTGTAGCACCCCCTTTGCTCAGCACCCCCTGAACACACACACACAGGGCTAGATCAGCATGCTAATGGCAGAGCTGTGTCCCAGAGCTGAATCCTAGCATATATGTAGTAAATATAATATTTACTATAGCCTTACCATAATGAGGAGGAGAATTCTATGTTTAGAATGCTAAGATACACATTACAGCTTTATTCACAAGCACAATATATGATTATAATGAAACCAGTCATTTGTGTTGGCTTTCTAAGTATAGAAGCCTGGAGGTAAGTGGTCAGCCTTGCATGTAGCGATTCCAGGATTGAATCTTGAGAGAGGCTTTCAGATTTTTTTTTTATATTTTTTTCTCTCCCTCATTTTTACCCTTAATAAAAAGCTATAGCTTTATCATATTGAAAATAATGATTTTATGCTTAGAAAGCTAATACATATTGCTGGTTTCTTTAATATCATATATTGTGCCTGTGAATCAACCAGTAATGGGTTTTAGGTTCCTAAGCATTAAAAAAAAACTATTCTCAATATAGTACGGATAACAGACTACATGTTATCTTTGAACAAACTTTTCCAAACCTCTTAAGAATATTCCAACAGAGGATGTGGGAAGGGGGTGGCAAACCTTTTTCACACATTCCACCATAACTTGCACTGTCCAGACATGAGTCTATCATGCATAGTTTCTTCTAATTTGATTGGATCAGTGCTCTATACCATAAACATCTGAATGCCTTTGTGTCTTTATGTATAAATAAATACTGAGAAAGTAAATTGCTTGATCCTAGACAACTTCAATTTTATTAGAGAAAGCTACTCTAACAACTGTGGCCTTTTATTATGAGTTATTATAGCCTTTAAAGACCCTCTGTCATCATGATCAACTATATTAAACCACGCATACTGCCTAGTAGGGTTGATCATGCTGAGTAAAACTATACCTTTCTTTTGTCTGTATATCAAACATCTGCAGAGATATCTGCCTTGTGTTTATGCAAATGCTAAAGAGCATGTTGGAGCACTGCTTTTTTAACACCCTTGTGCGCTGCAACCCCCCCCCCCCTTGATTGACAGGGCTAGTCATTCTGAAGGTAGAGCATGTACATATTGTATACACTACTTACTATAGCTGTGGATTTCTATGCTTAGAAAGCTAATGTACATATTGCTACTTTATTCACAGGCACAATATATGATTATAAAGAAACCAGCAATATGTATTAGCTTTCTAAGCATAACAAACGCTATTCGCAATTTCATAAGGCTATAGCCTTTTATTATTGCTTAAATGAGGGAGAAAAAAAAATATCTGAAGAAAAAAATCTAAAATTTGCTCCTAAGAATCAAACCTAAAATCTCCACATACAAGCCTTATTATATTGAGAATAGGATTTTTTTTTGCCAATCAGCTGTTTGAGGAGGCAGCGTCTCTCTCAGAATTTCCTAGGCCAGTGGCGACACGTTAATCGGTTACGTGGCCTAGGCACAGCTTACCCCAAAGAAGTAAATGGGGCTGAGCACAATACCAAATAAAGCCACTATACCATGTACGGTGCTGTACTTGTAAAGCACAAAGAAGGCCACACTGCTTATAGGAGCACCGGTTCCTTCCCAAACAGCTGATTGGCTGAGGTCCTGAGTGTCGATGCCACCGATGGGATATTGATGACCTGTCCTCTCTCTCAGCATTTCCTAGGCTAGTGGCGACACGTTCATCGGTTACATGGCCTATGGGCAGCTTAGCCCCAAAGAAGTGAATGGGGCTGAGCACAATACCAAATAAAGCCACTATACAATGTACGGTGCTGTGCTTGGAAAGCACAAAGAAGGCCGTAGTGCTTACAGGAGCACTGGTTCCTTCGCAAACAGCTGATTGGTGGAGGTCCTTAGTGTCAATGCCACAGATCGGATATTGATGACCTATCCTGAGGATAGGTCAACAGCATTTAAGTCTTGGAAACCCCTTTTAACTTGAGAACACATCACCACTGACGTCATTGACTGCAGCGTCGGGGGTGACCATATCTATGCCCCCACAGGAAGAAAATAACCTGGGGACCAAAAGATGGAGGAATGAATGCCAGACACACAGGATTAGAGTGGCGGGGAGCAGGTAAGTATAAATCTGTCTAGGCTATGCAGGCTAGGAAATAATAGGAAGTAGTTACATAATTATTCACATAAAACCTTTAAGCTTGGACTGCTCAAAAGTGAGATATGAATGACATTTTTGGTGAAAAAAGGTTTATATAATGGATGCCTCTGATGGTAATGGAAATGCTGACTGAATTGCATTCTCGCCCTTCTTCATTCTCTGCTATATTTCTTTACAGCGCAGGGTGCTCCAGCATGGTAGACTTGTTGATAATTTTCAGTAAGGTTAACGACTGAAGGAATATGTGTGGCAGAGGAATACGTGTGCTGGATCCAATCAGTATGCTTTTCATTCAGTCCTGAGGAGCAAACAGAACGGTGGTGCTTTAAAGTGTCGTCTAAGGAAGGAACAGCTGGGAACCTGGTAAATTGCAGGTCTCCTGATAGGAACTGTGTGAGTGGAGCGACTACTGCAAAATAATGTGTGCTGATGGCCAGACACTGATACAAGGTGACCTCAGAGTGGATGTATGACTTTCCAGACTTCTTATGTCTCGTATATGCAGACGTTGTGTAGGAGTAAAGTAAAATAATGTAAAAGGAACCTTGGGGCCAGTGAAAAATAACCTGTGAGGTAGTTACACATACTGTTTTACATAACATAGATGTGTAAACTTACATTAATGCATCTTAATTAAAAAAAAAAGAAAATTAAATAAAATACTCCTAAGGGTAATATCCTGGCAGTCTCCTGGTGTTCACCCTTTATCCTCTGTAAAGGGATCTGAACTCTGCTGCAGCAGAACCACCACACAACTACCTCCTGAAGTAGATTGTTTAGTAGCTGACCCATGGGGGTCAAGGGACATTGGTGCGGAGCACCGAGGGATCAGGCAAAACCAGTCAGCGACAAGCTGAGGTCAGGGCTGGCAGAGTATGTGCAATCCAATAAACAGTCCGAGGTCAGAACGGGCAGCTCAAGATCAGTGCAATAGTCAGGTCAGGCAACGAAGAGTCAAATCCAGGAAACAGGCAAAAGTCAATACTTGGGTAGACAAATGTGTGACAGCACACCTTTGTTGGACACAAGTGGACTACAGCCTATTGCACAGGCACCCTACCACAGGGGAAGGTACCTTAAGTACCATTGAGTGGTATGGCCATTGGCTGGGGAAGATTTAGGTGTGCATATACTAGCCCTTTAAGATCTAGAGGAAGCAAGAGCATTCCCTACGGGCAGTGAGAGAAACTGCTGGCAAGAAACAGGTCACAGCCTGCACGAAGAGCAGCCAGGCAGCTCCAGTAGGCGGGCCTGCTTAGAGGGAGCAGAAAAAGTATGGTGGGTCCAGGCCGCCAGAGCAGGGAAGTGGAGGGACAGGAGAGCTAATCGGCGCCCAAGCCTGTCAGAGATATTGGAGTGGTAGGGAGAACTGGACACAGCAATTTCTCTGCTGTCCTGGAAGTATATGACAAGTTGACAATTTGAAAAACTAAATATTGTCTTCCTTGTCAATAGGACAGCTCCCTAGCCAGCCTTAGGACATCTGCAGTGTAATACAGTACCAGTGAAGTAGATGGAATTCAGAATCTCATCTTCACGATGTGAAAACTTTCAACGCGTAATTTGACCTGTGGTGGAGATTTTCAAATCTACAGCATGTCAGTTTGTTTGCATGGATAGCACATTTGGATTTCACAGCAGATTTGTTACAGAAACGCAGTACAATAAACACTCAAAATTCACTTAAAGGGGTTATCCAATATTATAAACTGGTCCCCCATATGCCAGGCGCCTCACAGGGAATATACTTACCCTGCTCCACTCCTGGTCCCTGCACCGCCGCTGCTGCTTCTTCCCGTGCACAGATGAAAACATCTGGTGATGGGGGGAAGCAGCCAATGGCAGTTGGGGACACTGTTGACTCTAGGGAGGCTCGTCCCCGTCTGTCATTGGCTGCTCCCCCCCGACAACGGTTGTTTTTATTGGCGCATGGAGAGAAGCCGCAGCGGTGGTGCGGGGACCAGGAGCGCAGCAGGGTAAGTATATTCCCTGTGAGGCGCCTGGCATATGGGGGAGCAGTTTGGATAACCCTTTTGAATTACACTGCCATGTGCATGTGACATTACACTGTGCAATCCGTGCTGACATTGCCAGACATTGAGGACACACAATCTATCGACAAGCAGAATTGGTAACTCCCAGATGGCAATTTAATCAAACATTTTCAGGACGAATGAAAGAATAGTGTGACAACACAGACTTGTAAGAAAATATGTGGTGCTTCAGTGAGTGCTGTGGCCTCCTCACAGCTTACCAAGCACAGCGCCATACATTGGACAGCGGCTGTGCCTGGCATTGCCGCCGAGGCCCATTCTCTGGGACTGAGCTGTGCGTAGACCATGTGGCTGATGAACGTGATGTCACTGGCCTAGAGAGAGGCCACAGCAGTCACTGGAACTCTGCGGCCTCTTCAAACTGCCACCGATCAGATATTGATGACCTATTCTGAGGATAGGCCATAAATATTAAACTCCTGGAAAACCCCTTTAAATAAGCATATTCAGTTTTCCTTTAAACATATGTGTTTCAGGGAAAGCAACCTGCCACATGATATGGTGACTGAAAGTGTTATTCCCATCTCTGACTTTTACGGCTAAGATTAGAAGGCTGTACTACTGTAACTCCCACAGCAGTGAAGGGGAGCTTCGCAAACAGCGTAGGATGAAATAGGAATAACCCTTCAAAGCAGGGGCGTCGCTACGGGGCCCTAGCCCCGAATCAATCTACCACTGCCCCGAACCTCGGGACTGGTGGAGACAGCTGCAGTGCAACCCGGATCCTCTAAGACTGAACCCCCTGCTTCAGTCGGGACTCCAGAGTTGGGAATTTCCCAGGTTAGGAGTCCCTGCTTTGACTCCATAGATGGCTATGTCCATATATGGAGTTAGTGTTATCAATGTGAAAGGGGTATTCCCACTATGCTTGGGAACACCCTGTATATTTTATAAGTCTAGTTTAGACTCTAATTTTAAAATACTCACGTGGGGATTTGAACTCACAACCTTCTACATTACAGGCAAGTACCTTAACCACTGGGCTATGGAGCTCAGTGTTAAGCAAATGATGAAAAACCTCATAGAAGTTCTCTTGTATAATGCAAGAGAACCTCTTAGGAGGTTTTTCAATATCAGAGAAACCTCTATGAGGTTTTTCGCCATTGCCTTAACACAGCTCAATAGCCCAGTGGTTAAGGTACTTGCCTGTAATGTAGTAGGTTGTGAGTTCAAATCCCCACAGGAAATTTTGAAAATAAAGGCTAAATAACAGCCTGTCATTTTGGGGTGTGTTTATTACTTTTTATTCAATTTTCTTGGGAGATAAAGTGTTCTGTTACACCATATAGGCGAACTTTTTTTCAATATTTTAAAAGTATGGGTGTTTTTGCATGCCTATAATGCCATTTTGTTCTTTTTTGTGTGGAGAATGGGGTGATTTTACGTTTTTTTTTTAAATATTTTCAAAACTTTTTTTTTATTTTTTTACTTTTTAAGTCCCCTAAGTGGACCACAACTTACAATCATCAGATGTAAATTGCTCCATTAGTCTGTATTGAAATCATTATATCACAGTTCACTGCTGCCACCTAGTGGCCTGAACTGGGATATACTAACAATGAACCTGGAAGCCTGGTACAGGCTGAGGCTTATTTACAGAACAGGGTGCTTTCACCAATCTTCGCTGGTGGAAAGCGCGCCTGAAGAGAAATCCCGTGTCAGGACGTAGTATGCGCACGATGACCTGACGCTGCATATGGGGGGTTGAGTGGGCTGATTTGAGGTCTGATGGGGGCTGATCTGAGGTCTGATGGGGGCTGATCTGAGGTCTGATGGGGGCTGAGTGGGCTGATTTAAGGTCTGATGGGGGCTGAGTGGGCTGATCTGCGGTCTGATGGGGGCTGAGTGGGCTGATCTGAGGTCTGATGGGGGCTGAGTGGGCTGATCTGAGGTCTGATGGGGTCGGAAAAGGTGATCTGAGGTCTGATGAAAAATATTTTTTACTACTAAAATCTACTCTAAAATCTGTGGTGCGTCTTATAAAGTGAAAAATACAGTAACTGTGTTGTTAGCGCATTATTACAAAATTTTTGGCCCCACTTTTGATTTTGCCCAGAGCCACATTTTATCTAAAACCGGCCCCGGCTGGGGGGGTGACTGGGGGTTTTTATGCCGGGGGGTGTGACTGAGGGCCATATTCATTGGGGCTTGGGCCCCGGATCTTTTGAGACCCTAGCAACGCCTCTGCTTCAAAGAGATTTTTCATCAGTGATAAGTCATCAGTTTCTGATCACTGGGGGTCCAACTGACGAAACCTACACCAATGTCTAGAACTTTCGCTTTTTCATGAAATGGCTTAGTTTCCAACCCATTTTCAGGTCGTGCATTAAAGCCCTAATTAACTGAATAGATTTGTATAACTATTTCAGCAAAATGCTTGACGTGGAGTAGACCTTTTCTAAAGTGGAGGTCTAGCCAGTTTTTCATGATGAGGGACACAAAGGACATCTGTCAGCAGATCTGTACCTATGACACTGGCTGACTTGTTACATGTGCGCTTGGCAACTGAAGGCATCTGTGTTGGTCCCATGTTCATATGTGTCCGCATTGCTGAGAAAAATGATGTTTTAATATATGCAAATGAGCCTCTAGGAGCAACGGGGGCGTTGCTGTTACACCTAGAGGCTCGCCTCTCTCTCTACAACTGCCGCACCCTCTGCACTTTGATTGACAGGGCCAGGCAGTGAAAGCATCATCAACCATGTCCAATCAAAGTGCAGAAGGCACAGCAGTTGCAGAGAGAGCACAGCCTGTTAGTGTAACGACAACACAACTGTTGCTCCTAGAGGCTCATCTGCATATATTGAAGGCGTTGTCTCACTTCAGCAGATGACATTTATCATGTAGAGAAAGTTAATACAAGACGCTTATAATGTATTGTTATTGTCCATATTGCTTCCTTTGCTGGCTGGATTCATTTTTCCATCTCATTATACACTTCTCGTTTCCATGGTTACGACCACCTTGCAATCCATCAGCGGTGGACGTGCTTGCGCACTACAGGAAAAAGTCCTGGCTTATATTTGTATTCCCGTGGTCCTGGCCACCAGAGAGGCTAGAGCTGTATCTTATAGTGTGCAAGCACGACCATCGCTGATGGATTGCAGAGTGGTCGTAACCATGGAAAAATGAATCCAGCCAGCAAAGGAAGTATGGACAATCACAATACATTAGTAAGTGCTTTGTATTAACTTTCTCTACTTGATAAATGCCATTTGCTGACCCCTTTAAAACATCATTTTTCTCAGCAATGTGGGCACATATGAACGTGGGACCAACACAGATGTCTTCAGCTGTCAAGTGCATATGTAACAGGTCAGCCAGTGTCATAGGTACAAATCTCAGGACAGATGCCCTTTAAGCTGTGTAGAGGCTTACTGTACTGGGTTTTAATGGGGTAACTACAGTAGCAGCCATTCAAAGAAAATGTCTGCCACCATGGTGACTACCATATGTGACATATCTCCAGTTCTGACAGCCTTCAGAAATGCATATATACATGTAAGTGAACGGTTTCAGCATATCTATTTATATACTACACTTTTTTAGTAGCTTTATGCTATCATTTTTATAGCCCTTTAAGCCACCCCCTTACCTCTGCCAGACATAGCATGCAGTGCTGGTGACCTATATAAGGTTGGGGGTGGCGGGGGGGGGAAAAGCATTCATTTTCTGTCTGTAAGTACCCTAGTAAAATGAGCCAGCACATCAGCAGCGCTTTTCTCGCCGTGAAGTGTGGTAAAAACCGAGGCTGTTAAGGACAGAAGAAAGATGAAACCGTGTTCTGGTTATATGCACGGTGTAAGCACAGCAAGACCGAGAGAGACAGCAGGCACTAAAATCCTTTGCAGGAAGATAAATTAGAGCAAGAAAGCACTCAGTGGAAATCCTACGAACAGCATCAGCAGCATTTTCAGGAGAAAACAGCGGCAGCGAGAACAGCCTGGCGGGTTTTAAAGGTCACATCATCTTTCGCAAATTATAAATCAGTCAGAGAGAATTAGCCATCCAGGATGCTCTTGTCTTTCCACAAGAGTGCTTTCCTGCTGCAGTGCATTAAATTTAAAAAAAAAAAAAAATTCCCCGGTTGGCTGGATAGTCAACTGAAACGCTGACAGGAAGCAAGGTATGAGGGGGAAATATGGATTGTTCTGTCTCCAGAGTGTACAGGTGGAGCACAAGCATTAGAAGGCCACCACCCATGAACCACAGCCCTGCCCACTGCTCTACCAGGTCATATTGTATGCTTCATGATGTTTTACTGCTCTGATCTACCCGTCTGATGTCATCAATGCAAGGGAATTACCTCCTTGGTGACAAATTGTCTTGCGGAGTGGACAAGAATAGAAGTCTGCCGGCCATAGTCTGAAACCCTAGCCCTTGCTGAAAATAGATGGGGTAATTTATCAAACTGGTATAAAGTAGAATTGACTTAGTTGCCCATAGCAACCAATCAGATTCCAACTTTCATTTTCCAAAGGGGCTGACAAAAATGAAAGGTGGAATCTGATTGGTTGCTATGGGCAACTAAGCCAGTTCTACTTTACACCAGTGTGATAAATCTGCCCCATAATTTAGTCGTTATACCTTTTTTCGGCATATTCTTAGCCTTTCTTGAGGATGAGGTTAGGCCATTTGACCGATGAAATGGCCTAGATAGAGGCAGTGGTACTGAGAGTCGGACTCTTGCCGATCTGTTATTAATGACCTGTTCTGAGGGTTGGCCATCAATATAGACTGACTTAAGTGTGAGCTAGGCCTAATGCCTTAGGCCTCTTTCACACGAACATTGTGTTTTCCTCTTCACCCTCCATGACGGCATACCATGAGAGATGACCCGCCTCCTCCAGGAAGGGACAGGAAGCATAAATTTGACTCTCCTTCAGCCTCTCCTCAGTGTCTTCCTGTCCCTTCCAGGGGGAGAGGAGTCATGTCTCATGGCAGTGCCATGAGGGCCGTATTTTGTCTGGGCAGCAGATGCGGCTAAGATATAGGTAGCCCAGCCGCACGAGGGATTATCGACTACGCCCGCTCCCTAGTTGGGAAGTTTTGGGTGCAGACGGAGGTATCAGGGCCTCAGAAAATCCTTACCCCACACCTTGCGCCGGGTGTTGAGGGCCGTGCGGCGTCCGGACACTCATTTGAGTTCCTCCAGCATATCGAGCTCCCTCACTAACCGGTACTTCCGGCTCTGGTGATGACGTCAGCGGAAGTAGCGTCGTGCGTTCCAGGTGCGTTCCAGGAGGATCGCAGGGCCGGCGTACGTCGGGAGCATGTCTGTGTTTGAAAGAAGGCGCGCAGTTCAAGGCGGAAGTCGCCCGCTGATCTGAGGTCTGAAGGTAGGGCATAAAAACTTCATTTTCATTTCTGCTCCTGGTCTGGCAGTATGTTGGAATCTGCATCCGGCCAGATGGATGCCTCTGGGGGACCTGTTGTTGTAAGTCTCCAGTGGAGTGTTTCTTACTCAAGCAGCATGTGGGGTATTAGCATGTGTGACTAATATTATTATATTTCTTGCTCTTTCTCTCTGGTATGATTGAAGAGTGAGAAGGATGCCTCTCAGAAGCAAAAAACAACCCCAAAAGTTAGAAAATGTATGATGTGTGCATGCAAACTACCTGAGGCCTATGACAAAAAGTTGTGCAAAAAATGTACTACAAGAATGGCTAAAGATTTGGTTCCCTCAATCACAGAGGAACTACGCGACGTGATTAGGGAGGAAATGCGTGCAGCGATGGCAGATTTCCCAGCGCCTGTTTCTCCTCCTTCCACCTCTAGACACAGAACGCATAGAGAATTAATTCCGTCTGTCTCTTCAGAGTCCGAGGAAATATCCGATTCTGAAAACCAGGATTCGGAGGATTCGTCGGGCTCTGACTCGGAATTTAAAAGCTTCCTATTCTCGTCCGAGGATACCAAGGAACTAATTAAAGCCGTTCGGGCCACCATGAATTTGTCAGACGACAAAATTCAAAGGTCGGTGCAAGATGAAATGTTCTGTGGGCTAGAACAAAGGAAAGGGAAAGTTTTCCCGATACATAAAAATATGCTTGACATGGTTAAAAGGGAATGGAAATCTCCTGATAGGAAGTTATTTATTCCAAAGACCATGAGACGCCGTCTTCCTTTTAACGAAGAGGACGAGGCTCTCTTAACTTCTTGTCCTAAGGTAGATGTGTCCCTCTCCAAGTTGGTTAGGGGGTTAAATGCTCTACCCTTTGAAGACATGGGGTCCCTAAAAGACCCCATGGATAAAAAAGTCGATTCAAGCCTTAAAAAAAACATGGGAGGCTGCGGCGGCTATATTTAAACCCAATCTAGCATCTACTGCGGTGGCCAGATCACTCAAAAGATGGCTAATTCAGTTAGAATCTCTCATTAAAGGGGGAGCTACTTATGACACCCTAAAAGAATCCTTTCCCCTCCTGTTAAAATCTGTAGATTTTTTGTCGGACTCTACAGCTGAGTCAGTCAGAATGACAGCGAGAGCAACAGGATTAGCAGTAGTTTCTAGAAGGGCTCTATGGCTTAAATCTTGGACAGGGGATGTTTCTTCAAAAATGAAGTTATGTGCCCTCCCCTTTCACGGAAACTTGATGTTCGGTCAGGATTTGGAGTCTATCCTTGAGAAAGCGGCAGATACAAAAAAGTCCTTTCCGAGGGAATCAAATAAAAGGAAATTTCCCTTTCGGAAATCAAAAAAGGGTTTTTCCTTCCAAACAAAAAGAGCCGATAAACAGAGCTTTTGGCAGAGAGACAGAGGTCAAAAAAGTAGTAGAGGTAGGGGGTTTATGTTCAATCCTAAAGCCTCAGACTCTACAAAACAATGACGCCAGATTTCAGGTAGGAGGAAGACTAATTTTTCCTAGAAGACTAATTTTTCCTAGATTCATGGAGGAAAATTACAGAAAATCCTTGGATCCTAAACATCATGTCAGAAGGTTTAGATATTTCCTTTCGTCTTCCTCCTCCAAGGGACATTTTCAGGATAACACCAATTCAGAGGTCACAGTTTCTTCAGGGAAAATTGGAAGAAAACATTGGGGAATTAATAAATCAAAACGTGTTGGTGCCAGTACCCCTAGAACAGCAAGGGAAAGGTTACTACTCCACTGTATTTATGGTAAAAAAAAACCAACGGAAAGTTTCGTCTCATTATCAATCTGAAAAAATTGAACAGATTCATCAAATACGAGAAGTTCAAGATGGAAACCATAAAGTCTACAATAAATCTGCTAAAAGAAGGAGACTTTATGGCTTCCATAGATCTGAGGGACGCTTATTTCCATATACCGATGTGCGAAAGGGCACAAAAATTTTTGCGCATTGCGGTTCACTTGGGGAACGAAGTATGCCACTTGCAGTTTCATGCGCTCCCCTTTGGAATAACTATTGCCCGAGAGTCTTTACAAAAATATTAACAGAAGTTGTGGCTCATTTAAGAAGAAGAAACGTCCTTGTTATTTCATACCTGGACGATCTACTGATTGTAGGAGATTCTCGAGAAGATCTAGAAAACAGTCTTTCTCTATCATGTCAAGTTCTTCAGCATTTGGGATGGTTAGTGAACTGGGAAAAATCCAGTCTACTCCCATCTCAAAGGTTAACCTATCTGGGGGTAATAATGGATTCGGTTCATCAAAAAACTTTTCTTCCCATGCAAAAAATAGAAGGTGTGATAGAGAAAGTAGGAAAATTCATAAATCTCACAAGATGCTCAATCAGGGAGACAATGAAATTTCTGGGAACTCTCACAGCCTGCATGACTGCAGTGAGATGGGCACAGTTCCATATCAGAGTTCTCCAGCATTGGATGTTGGAAATCTGGGACAAAAAGCAGGACTCTTTAGAGTTAAAGATTCAAATCCCCCTTCAGGTGAAACAATCTCTCAGATGGTGGTTAATTCCGGCTCACCTTCTGGGAGGAGTCCCGTGGAGTCTAGGCCCCCTAGAAATAGTCACTACAGACGCAAGTATGTGGGGGTGGGGAGCCTTCTGGTCCCATCAGGCGGTTCAGGAGGAATGGTCAATACTCCAATCCTACTGCTCATCAAACATGAGAGAGCTATTGGCGGTACGAGAGGCATTGAAAGCCCTAGCCCCAAACCTGGTGAGAAAGGATGTCCAGATAAGATCCGACAACACGACAGTAGTAGCCTACATAAACCATCAGGGGGGCACAAGAAGTGTAGAGCTAAGTACGGTAGCAAAAGATATAATTGGTTGGGCAGAAGAACACCTTCTTTCCCTTTCAGCCGTACACTTAAAAGGCTCTTTGAATACAAGAGCAGACTTTCTAAGCAGAGTAAGTTTGAGGGCCACAGATTGGAGTTTGAATCCACAAGTCTTCCAACAAATTGTGAAAATGTGGGGGCTCCCACAAATAGACCTGTTTGCCTTGGTAAAAAACGCAAAGACCAAAAAATTCTTCTCCCTAAACCCACACGATGGGAATGCCGGAGTGGATGCACTATCCATAGTATGGAGTTTTCAGCTGGCATATGCCTTTCCGCCAATACCGCTGGTCTCCAGGGTCCTAAAGAAAATAAGGCAGGACAAAGCACACGTAATACTGATAGCCCCTCTCTGGCCAAACAAACCGTGGTTCCCGTTATTAAAGAGGATGTCCATTCAGAGTCCATGGATTCTTCCTTGGAGGCAGGACCTTTTATCTCAAGGACCTGTATTTCACCCAAAGGTAGAAAAATTGCATCTGGCGGCCTGGAACCTGAAAGGTTAACCTTAAAATCTAAAGGTTTGTCGGACGCAATAATTGACACCATGGCGGCAGGCAGGAAAGAAGTTACAACAAAAATTTACTCTAGGATTTGGAAGCAGTTTGATATGTGGTGTTCTAAATCAAGAATAAGTACGAACTCTTTTTCTATCCAGGCCATACTGGGGTTTCTCCAGTCAGGTCTGGATAAAGGGTTGCGCCCCAATACTCTCAGGGTTCAAATATCAGCCTTTAGTTCGGTATTTGATAAAAAAATTGCAGATCATCCCTGGGTAATTCGGTTCCTGAGGGGCGCAGACTGTCTAAAACCCTTGGTCAGGCCTAAAGTGGCACCCTGGGACCTTAATGTAGTCCTCTCAGCGTTAACTGTTTCTCCCTTTGAACCATTAGGGGAGATTTCTCTTAGATTGCTCACTTTAAAAACAGTATTTTTAGTGGCCATTACATCGGCCCGTAGAGTTTGTGAAATCCAGGCTATAAAGATGTCAGAGCCGTTTTGCAAGGTCCTGCCGGATAAAATCATGTTCAGGCTAGACGTTTCTCTTCTTCCTAAGGTAGTGACCAATTTCCATAGACAAGAGGAGATAGTGATCCCTTCTTTTTGTTCCAACCCAAAGTCCGAAGGAGAACGAAAATGCCATAATTTAGACGTTCGTAGAACGGTGCTTCAATATTTGGAGGCTTCTAATCCTTTCAGAAAGACTGACTATCTTTTTGTTCAGTTTTTTGGGGCCCACAAAGGACACAGGGCCACTAAGGACTCTTTAGCAAGATGGATAAAATCAGTAGTAGTGGAAACTTACAAATCAGCGGACCTTGAAATCCCCTCAGGTTTAAAAGCACATCCAACCAGGTCAGTGTCCACTTCATGGGCAGAAAGGGCAAACGCATCAATGGAACAGATATGCAGGGCAGCAACATGGTCGAGCCCAAATACATTTATAAAGCACTATAGCGTTGACACTGACAAATCAGGACCTTTCCTTTGGTAGGAAGGTCCTACAGGCAGTTGTCCCACCCTAGTTAGGTTAATATGTTAAATCTCATGGTATGCCGTCATGGAGGGTGAAGAGGAAAAACCATATTACTTACAGGTAACTTCCTTTTCACGAACCCTCCATGACGGCATAGGGGTTTCCCACCCTTAAAAAAAAAACAAACAAAAAAAAAAACCTCACTTACTTAATATAGACACAGTATAAGTTAAGTTAAGGTTAGGTCAAACACTTAGATAAGTTGTGTGGTATGCAAAAAAAAAATATATATATATATAAAAGAGGTAAATGGATGGATGCATAGACTCTCTAGGAGGCCGGTGCAGAAAGACACTGAGGAGAGGCTGAAGGAGAGTCAAATTTATGCTTCCTGTCCCTTCCTGGAGGAGGCGGGTCATCTCTCATGGTATGCCGTCATGGAGGGTTCGTGAAAAGGAAATTACCGGTAAGTAATATGGTTTTTGCGGTCCGCAAATTGCGGATCCGCAAAAAAAAAAAACGGATGCCGTCCGTATGGCATCCGTTTTTTTTTGCGGATCCATTGTAACAATGCCTATCCTTGTCTGCAAAACGGACAAGAATAGGACATGTTCTATTTTTTTTTTTGCGGGCTACAGAACGGACATACGGATGCGGACAGCACACTGTGTGCTGTCAGTATATTTTTGCGGACCCATAGAAATGAATGGGTCCAAATCCTATCCGCTAAAAATGCGGATCGGAGCCCGCAAAAACTACTGTTGTGTGAAAGAGGCCTTATTCACACGTCAGTGATTTCCATTGGTGATTGTGAGCCAAAACCAGGATTGGGGCCTCCACAGACGTCAGTTATAAGGGAAAGATCGGCACCTGTTCTGTGTTCAGAGCTACACCTAGTTTTGGCTCACACTCACAGATTGACACCTCTGACCAAATAACTGAAGTGTGAACTACGCCTAAGGGCTCGTTCACACGACCATATTTTTCTTTCTGTGTCCGTTCCATTTTTTTGCGGACCGTATGTGGAACCATTCATTTCAATGGGGCCGCAAAAGATGCGGACAGCACTCCGTGTGCTGTCCGCATCCGTTGCTCCGTTCCGTGGCCCCACGAAAATTTTGAGTCATGTCCTATTCTTGTCCGTTTTGCGGACAAGAATAGGCATTTATATAATGGGCCGCCCGTTCCGTTCCGCAAATTGCGGAAGGACCACGGGCGGCATCCGAATTTTGCGGATCTGCAATTTGCGGACCGCAAAATACGGCATGGTCATGTGAACGAGCCCTAAAGCTGTTTTCACACAGTCAGTGTTAGATCAGTGATTTTCATCAGCAATTCCCAGCCAAAACCAGGTGCGGATCAAAAATACAGAACAGGTCGCAGACGTTAAGCGGGTCTCCAATCAGTGCAATTGGTTAATATGTGAGGCTCTTACACTCGTTCTCAAAGATCTTGATAGCTCACACTCTATAAGAAGCAATCATCATCATCCATATTTTAACTTGTAACATTCAAGATGCATGGAAACGCTAGGGTTAGGGAAAGGGTTAGGGTTACTTTTCCTTGGCCTAGAAGACACAAATGCTATGGCTTGGAATATGAAGAGCTACTAAACCAACTTCCTAATGAGATTATATTTTGTTACATCCTAACCAAGATGACATGACTATGCTGAAACCTGGTCTTGACAGTCAAGAATGAGAGGGAGGGGCTGACAAAGGAAGTAGGAGGAGCCAGGGTGCGCATAGTGGCTTGGGCCTGCCCTTGGTGCACTTAATTGCTCATTTGCATGTGGATTAAAAGTATTTTTTTCTCCAGAATGAAGCATCTGAAAGGTAGTATTACATTCAGCTGAGCTAGCCCCACAAGGCATTGTACCTAGCTTAACAGTGAATTTCCTAGTCATAGATTCCCTTTAATAGCATTTAGAGATATACTTTACAGCAGTCACATGAACCATGTGCGCAAGGGACAGTAGATGACTCATTTACTTCTATGGGAGAGTTTTCTAGACATGCTCTGTGAGGAGAATATACAAGCTGTGATCATCACCTACAGCATTCAGAATAGTGGCTACTGTGTTATTTGTATATATAGGTTTTATCGTAAATTGTATTCCTGTCTGTGATAATGAGATGACTGCTGAAAAGTGATCTTCACAAAACTTGTGAGAAATTGTCAGCTTTTTATTAGGCTTAAATAACTTGGGCTTAAATATTGTACAAACTGCATGGCATATGATTCCTTTAAAATATAGAGTGACATGGAAAATTCTTAAAAATCGTTTTAACATAAAAACTTGATTTAAACAATAGGTAATTTTCTGATGACATATTCTCTTCAACCCCTTGAGTACCACTGTACATAGCTGGCGGGTGTCTGCTGTTTCAAACAGCAGAGGCCGCGGTAAATGTCTATGACTGGCAATAATGCCGATTACAGACATTTAACCCTTTAGATACTGCGATCAAAAGTGACCACGGCATCTAAATGCTGAAAAAACGCACGTGCATGCTTGCAGGTTAGGGGACCAGCTCCCCTATGCAGCGATCAGGGCCTCCTGGGGGGCTAAAAAAAACTTAACATAAAAAAGTTTAAAAAAATATAAACATTTTGAATCACCCCTCCCTTTTCCACAGAATTAAAATAAAAATAAATAAAAAACATAATGATCATAAGCATCACCATGTTTCATAATGCCCATACTATTAGTAACATAGTAACATAGTTTGTAAGGCCGAAAAAAGACATCTGTCCATCCAGTTCAGCCTGTTTTCCTACAAGTTGATCCAGAGGAAGGCAAAAAAAACCCCTGTGAGGTAGAAGCCAATTTTCCTCACTTTAGGGGGAAAAATTCCTTCCCGACTCCAATCAGGCAATCAGAATAACTCCCTGGATCAACGACCCCTCTCTAGTAACTATAACCTGTAATACCCTCCAGAAATACATCCAGGCCTCTCTTGAACTCTTTTAGTGAACTTACCATCACCACCTCCTCAGGCAGAGAGTTCCATAGTCTCACTGCTATTACCGTAAAGAATCCTCTGCTATGTTTATGTACAAACCTTCTTTCCTCCAGACGCAGAGGATGTCCCCTCGTCACAGTCACAGTCCTCGAGATAAATAGATGATGGGAGAGATCTCTGTACTGACCCCTGATATATTTATACATAGTTATTAGATCTCCCCGCAGTCGTCTTTTTTCTAAAGTGAATAACCCTAATTTTGATAATCTTTCTGGGTACTGTAGTCCACCCATTCCAGTTATTACTTTAGTTGCCCTCCTCTGAACCCTCTCCAGCTCTGCTATGTCTGCCTTGTTCACAGGAGCCCAGAACTGTACACAGTACTCCATGTGTGGTCTGACTAGTGATTTGTAAAGTGGCAGGACTATGTTCTCATCACGGGCATCTATGCCCCTTTTGATGCAACCCATTATCTTATTGGCCTTGGCAGCAGCTGTCTGGCACTGGCTTCTACAGCTTAGCTTGCTGTTCACTAAAATTCCTAGGTCCTTTTCCATGTCAGAGTTACCCAGTGCTTTACCATTTAGTATGTACTGGTGACTTGCATTATTCCTTCCCATATGCATAACCTTACATTTGTCAGTGTTAAACCTCATCTGCCACTTTTCTGACCAAGCCTCCAGTCTATCCAGATCCTGCTGTAGCAGTGCACTGTCCTCCTCTGTGTTAATTACTTTACACAGTTTAGTGTCATCTGCAAAAATTGATATTTTACTATGCAAACCTTCTACAATATCATTAATAAATATATTGAAGAGAATAGGACCCAATACAGACCCTGTGGTACCCCACTAGTGACAGTGACCCAATCTGAGTATCTACCGTTAATAACCACCCTCTGTTTTCTATTACTGAGCCAGTTACTTACCCACATACAGACATTTTCTCCCAGGCCAAGCATTCTCATTTTATATACTAACCTTTTATGTGGTACCGTGTCAAACGCTTTGGAGAAGTCCAAATATACGACATCCATTGAGTCACCGCGGTCAAGTCTAGAACTTACCTCCTCATAGAAATTGATTAAATTGGTTTGACATGACCGATCCCTCATGAAGCCATGCTGATACGGAGTTATTTGCTTTTTTTTCATTGAGGTACTCCAAGATAGCATCTCTCAGAAAACCTTCAAACAGTTTACCCACAACAGAAGTTAAACTTACGGGCCTATAGTTTCCGGGCTCTGTTTTTGGACCCTTTTTGAATATTGGCACCACATTTGCTATGCGCCAATCCTGTGGAACACTCCCCGTCAGTAAAGAGTTCTTAAATATCAGAAATAAGGGTCTGTCAATGACATTACTTAATTCTCTTAGGATACGGGGGTGTATGCCATCCGGTCCTGGTGATTTGTCTATTTTAATATTTTTAAGACGTTGCTGTACCTCTTCCTGGGTCAGAGAGGACACTTTTAAAGGGGAATTTACTTTTATACTCTGCATTTCATCTGACAGTTTATTTTCCTCAGTGAATACAGTGGAGAAAAAGTTATTTAGTAGCTTCGCTTTCTCCTCATCGCTCTCTGCAACTCCCCCCTCATTACTCTGTAAGGGGCCGACACCTTCAGGTTTATACTTTTTAGTATTTATATAATTGAAGAACATTTTAGGGTTAGTTTTACTCTCTTTGGCGATTAATCTCTCGGTCTCTAGTTTGGCTGCTTTTATTTGTCTTTTACATATTCTATTTTTTTCCTTATAGTTTTTCAATGCTTCCTCGCTCCCCTCCTGTTTTAGTGATTTAAATGCTTTCTGTTTGTCATTTATTGCTTTCTTTACAGTTCTATTTATCCACATTGGTTTTTTCTTGTTCCTTAACTTTTTATTCCCATAAGGTATGTACCTCTCACAATTAGATATAGGATGCTTTTAAAAATCTCCCATTTTGTGGCTGTATTTTTATTTTTGAGGACTTTGTCCCAGTTAGTTAGGCCTATGGCCTCTCTTAGTTGACTAAATTTAGCTTTTTTGAAGTTTGGTATTTTTGTTCCTCCCTGAAGAAACACTCTTTTGAATGACATTTGGAAGGTTATTATGTTATGGTCACTGTTTCCCAGGTGTCCCCCGACCTGCACATCTGTTGTTCTGTCAGGTCTATTGGTTAATACTAAGTCCAGTATGGCCGTCCCTCTAGTCGGGTCCTGAACCAGTTGGGAAAGGTAATTGTCTTTGGTTATTGCCAAGAACCGGTTTCCTTTATGAGATGTACAGGTTTCAGTTTCCCAGTCTATATCTGGGTAGTTAAAGTCCCCCATAATAACGACCTCATTATGATTTGCCGCCTCGTCTATTTCGTTTAGAAGTAGATTTTCTGTGGTCTCTGATATATTGGGTGGTTTATAATAAACCCCTATTAGTATTTTATTATTGTTTTTGGCTCCATTTATTTCTACCCACAGTGACTCCACATCTTTATGTCCCTCATTTATATCTTCCCGGATTGTGGGCTTTAGAAAGGATTTTACATAAAGGCAGACCCCTCCCCCTCTCCGGTTTTGACAATCCTTTCTAAACAGACTGTGTAACCCTGTACGTTAACTGCCCAGTCATAGCTATCATCCAGCCATGTCTCAGTTATTCCCACTATGTCATAGTTCTCCTCACACATCACTAATTCCAGTTCACCAGTTTTATTAGTCAGGCTTCTGGCATTAGTGTACATACAATTAAGAGGTTTATGTATATTTTTTCCCCTACACCTTTCCTTCTGATCTTTTCTAGTTCCTCCTTCCATTCCTCCCCCAGTTCTATTACCTTGCCCCAGGTCTCTATCTGCACTATCTTCTCCATCTATAATGTAGTTACCCTCCCCCCCAGTCCCTAGTTTAAACACTCCTCCAGCCTTCTAGCCATCTTCTCCCCCAAAACAGCTGCCCCTTCCCCATTGAGGTGCAGCCCATCTCTACGGTAGAGCCTGTAGCCGACAGAGAAGTCGGCCCAGTTCTCCAAGAACCCAAATCCCTCCTCCCTACACCAGTTCTTGAGCCACTTGTTTACCTCCCTAATCTCCCGCTGCCTTTCTTGTGTGGCTCGTGGTACAGGCAGTATTTCGGAAAACACTACCTTGGAGGTCCTTGCCCTAAGCTTATGCCCTAAATCCCTAAAATCATTTTTAAGGACGCTCCCCCTACCTCTAACTTTGTCATTGGTACCGATATGGACCATGACTGCTGGATCTTCTCCAGCCCCTCCCAGTAATCTGTCAACCCGATCCGTGATGTGCTGAACTCGAGCGCCTGGAAGGCAGCACACCATCCGACAATCCCGGTCTTTGTGACAGATTGCCCTCTCTGTACCCCTAATAATGGAGTCGCCCACTACCAGCACCTGTCTGGCCTGCCCTGCTCTCCTGGCCCCCTGCTTACTGGAGCTAACATTCCCCTGATTGGCAGAGGAAGTGTCCGGCTGCAGCAGTGCTCTCCCTGAAGTAACATCCCCCTCATCTGCCAAACTTGCAAACTTGTTGGGGTGTGTCAGATCAGGGCTAGCCTCCCTGGCACTTTTCCCTCTAACCCGCTTTCTAACTGTTACCCAGCTAGCTGCCTCACTTTCCTGGGCCTCCTCACTACCACCCTCCCCCACATCTACCCCATAGAGTGCTTTTTCACTGAGCAGCAAACTCTTTTCCAAATTGTCAGTGCTTCTCAGCGTTGAAATTCGCCCGCTTAGATACACGATGTGCGATTCCAAGCGGACAATTTGCTCACATTTTGAACAAATATATGCACCCTTAAACGGCTGTTCCAGGACTGCATACATCAGACAAGATGTGCACTGGACTGCGCTGTCAATGATGGAAGCCATTCTAATGGGGATTACACAAGCAAAAGCGAAAAAATACAATACAATGATATGGAAAGACTTACTGTAGTCCCTTTTAAAGTTCCCGAATCTGAAGTCACGTAATCTAAAGTCACACACTTAATTCAACCACACACTTAAAAGTCAAACACGCGAACGCTCAAACTCGCGTATTATCTCTGCTTTTATAAGTGGGAATCGCAAACCAGTCTGTTTTTTTTCCTCTGGATTCAAAGTTGTATCCTATACAGTTAATGGCGTAACAGAAATAAAACATCAAAATAGCCGACTCACCATTTTTTCATCACGTCACTTAACCAAAAATTTGAATAAAATGTGATCAAAAAGTCTCCAATGTGGTATCAATAAAAGCTACAGATCATTCTTCAAAAAATGAGCACCTACACAGCTCTGTAGACATAACTATAAAAAGGTTATAATGGTCAGAATATGGCAATGAGAAGAACAAACTTTTTTTTTTAAGTTTTTTTTAAACACAAGAAAAACCATATAAATGTGATATTGTTTACTCTGACCCAGAGAATGAAATGGACAGGTCACATATGGGACACAATAGAGACAAAATCCATAAAACTGTGGCAGAATTGCATTTTTATTTCCGCAATTTTGGCACTTACCACTATATAGTATGCCATATTAAATTGTGGCATTAGAAAGTACAACAAAGCCCTCATACGGCTTTATGAACAGAAAATAAAAAAGTTATGGTTCTGGGAAGACGGAAGAAAAATGAAAATGCAAAAACAAAAAAAACTCTGGTAAGCAAGGGGTTTAAGAATGTATAAACAAGGTGCACCTAGTTCCTAAAGTAGTGGTACTATAATTTACTGCTATGTCTATGCAGAGGATTTGGAACTCTGTAGCCGAAAACCTGAACTTGGACTGTTATAAAGAAATAATATAATAATGATTATCAGTACACACTATCGGACATTCACTTTTTGTGTTATAATAAAATTTTTTATATCCTTGTGTATGGAGGGCTAAGGCTCAGTACAGCCCTCAAGCACATGTCAGTGCCTTACGTATCTGTCTTTATTTCCTCTAGTGTCACTTGGGAACCACTGGGCGATGGGAAAAAAGTGATGTCTCTGGCCGACAACTACTTGATGATCTGGGATTTACAGGAAAGCTCTACAAAAGCTGTGGTAAATAAGCGTTATAAAGTTAGATTTCTGTGTTCTGTTTGTGTTGCACTTGTCACGTTGCTTGAATAAAGGTGGAAGTCAGGAGAAGGAGTCCAGGAGGATTCTAATCTCCACTTGAATCACTGTTACTATTTGTACCAGTTTTTTAATACAAAGCTAATGGTGGAATGACTTCCTTCTTGCCTATGAGCAGAATACAGGCTGCTGTCTACATTACCCTGATTTTCTTTTTTCAGACCTCTGAGTCTGCAAAACCTTTCCTGCAGTCTCTTGAAAGTGTCCATGCTCCATAAGCTGCTCCTCCTTTTCAAACTTGGAGGGAGTTAAAAAAAATACATTTATTATGATATTTTGATGCAGTTCATATTTGACTTTAAGGTGAAATTTATGGAAAACATAAAAAGTTCACTCCACTGTGATATTATATTATCAAAGTAGGGCATTTACGTAAAAGCATGGAATGATGATTTCCTCATCTCAAACAATTTATTGAAACAAAAGCCAACACCAGTGGTGGGTATACCCCCACAATAATTTGTCATGTGGCCTTCAGCATCAATTACATCTTGACAATGACGTCTCATGCTGTTCACAAGTCGACTTATTGTCTGCTGAGACATGGCATCACACTCTTCTTGAAGGGCGTCACTCAGGTCATTGCGGTTCTCGGGGACAGAGTTATGAGCGTCTACATGGCGACTCAGCTGATCCGATAGGTTTTCAGTGGGATTCAGGTCTGGAGAAAGTGCAGGACACTCCATTTGAGGTACCCCAGCCTCCAGCAGCCGTTCCCTAATCATGCAATCTCGAGCTGGCGCATTGTTGTCCATGAAGATGAAATTAGGCCTTTGTTATTAATGCAGAGGCCCAATGACTGGATTAATGATGTTATTCAAGTAGTATGGACTTGTCACTGTACTATTAACAAAGTGTAGGGCAGTTCTGTATTGACTAGACATACCTGCCCACACTGTAACACCACCAGCTTGCAGGTTGTCTATCACGCAGACCAAGCTGATGTAAATGGTTTCGAATGGTGGCATTCATCATCCGGTTCTGCAGGGCATTGTTCACAATGAAGCGGTCATCAGTGTGGGATGTGGCCAAAGGTTGTCCACTTCTATGCCTTTCCGTGACTCTTCCAGTCTCTCTGTATCTCTGTTGCAACCTGCTGATGACACTCTGTGACACTCTAAGCTCCGTGCCCACTTCAGTCTGAGAACATCCTGCTTGAAGCCTCGCAATGACGAGGTACTGTTGATCAATTATTAGGTGTCGTCTTGGTCACATGATGTCAAAGTGTGAACAGCATGGTAATAAGGAGGACTGCTTAAATACCAATTCCAATTGAACCAGAAAATGTATCGGGCAATTCATGGATCAAACACCTGTTGTGAATTTTGCTGTTAAGTTTCTTGTTAAAGAACAGCAAGTTGTGCAAAACATACTGTAAATCTAAACAGTAAAGGATACAGTACACAAACATAAATATATAGAGGGTATATGAAGTATTAGAATTTAGATTTGTGTTTGCTATTTACTGATTTTTTTTTAAGTTCAATGTGGCACAAATTTATTTGTCCTGAATGTGAGAAGGAGAAAGATATACTGTATTTTTCGGACTATAAGACGCAGCCGTTCCCCCTAAGGCCTCATGCACATGACCATATCAAGTTCGTGCCCGTATTATGGCCTGCAAACAGCAGGTGCACAATATACTGGCACCGACCATGTGCGCATCGTTTCACAGATGCATTCACTTGAATGCGGACGCATGGAGTAGAAAGCCACAGAACACTACTGAGTGCTTCTGTGGCATTTTGGTCTGTGCCTCTGCACCACAAAACAATAAAACATTCAAGTTGAATGGGTCTTCATCCTTCAGTTCTGGCCACAATAATGGTGCCCGTGCATTGGTGAATGCATTTTGCAATCCCCAATGCACTGCACAAGTGGCACATGTTCATGTGCATAAGCCCAAAAAGTGTGGGGAAAAATTGTAGTGCGTCGTATAGTCTGAATGATAACGACCACTTCCATTATGGAAGCGGTCATTAGTATACAGGAGGCATGCGGATCGGTGAAGGAAGCGATACTCTGGCTCTTCTCACCCTCTCTAAGTCTTCTTCCGGGCCCCACTCTGCACTGTTTTCTGACTATGTACAGCGTAGTGTAGTGCACGTAAGTGCGTGCTATGACCTGACACTGTGCAATGTCAAATCACAGTGCAGCACGGACTCGAACAAGAACAGGGAGCAGGGAGTCCTGGGTCTGCTGAGTGGCAGCTCTGTCCGGAGCAACCAAGGTAAGTTTAAGTCTGATGGGGGTCTGGTCTGACGCTCATGGGGAGGGTCTGATCTCAGGCTGATGGAGCTGGGGGGTTCTGATCTCAGGCTGATAGAGCTTGGGGTTCAGATGAAGATCTGATCTGAGGTCTGATGGAGCTTGGGGTTTGATGAAGGTCAGATTTGAGCTCTGATGGAGCTTGGGGTTTGATGAAGGTCAGATTTGAGCTCTGATGGAGCTTGAGGTTTGATGAAGGTCTGATTTGAGCTCTGATGGAGCTTGGGGGTCTGATTAGATGAGCAAACCTTTCAAGATTCACTTTGTTTCAGATTCGCTGAATTTTTTGAAAAATTAAGTTCAAATCCATTCATCCCGAATGATAGAGAAAGACATCTCAAGGCCTACAATACTGTGCACATTACTCATAAGGGTGAGAATAACCCTTAGACAATGCGTATATAGACAGCTGTCCCCTCAATCACATGATCGCCAGGACATATTGCTGTAGTGGCACTGTCGCTGCCTCTGTTATATAACCAATGCCCATTCAGTGATATTTATACACAGAAGTAAAAAGTAGAAATGTTGGTCCATGCAGCCACAGGATAATAAAACACGGTGCATGGTGCGTGGTCATTAATGGGTCAAGTTATGGCTTTTGACTATAAGAGGTTAACTTGGTGAATTTGTTCAGCAACATTAATTTGTGCTTTGCACCCATCTACACATGTGTTGGGAAGAGGCGGTCTGTGATCTGAAGCAGATCATTGAAGCTTGGCAGTCCTGAGAAAATACAATCATTTTCTTACATATGTAAATCGAGGAAGGATTTTTCCCATGAATCTGAAATAATTTTTGGTGAGAATTCCTCATTAATTTTTCAAACAGACAAAAAATACTTTCATAGCAGAAGTGGAAACAGATTGAAATAAAATTAGCATTTTATAGCAGTCTGTCTGTGAGATGAGTGAAATGCATTTCCCCAGAGATGCTGCAGCAGTCAGCTGGTCTGCCGTGTGACAGTCACCACACTGTCTAAATACAATTGTACTACCAGCGCCGCAAGTCGTCATATCAATCAAAACCTGGAGGCTTCTGCATGTTAATTGGATTTTAGATAATGTTTGTAAAATGTGGAATGGGGTATGAGGTCAAGAACCAGTAGGACACTGGTAATGCTCTGCATTGTTTGATGTTACCTTAGACGTTCTTCAACCTTTTATTTAAAGCGGTTGTCTCACGTCAGCAAATAGCATTTATTATGTAGAGAAAGTTAATACAAGGCACTTACTAATGTATTGTGATTGTCCATATTGCTTACTTCGCTGCCTGGATTTATTTTTGCATCACATTATACACGTCTCATTTCCATGGTTACAACCACCCTGCAATCCATCAGCTGTGCCTTTGTTTGCACACTATCGAAAAAAGTACCAGCCTAAGTGAGCTTCCATGGCCCCGGCCACCATAGAGGCCGACACTTTTAACTATAGTAACTTTCTGTACATGATGAATGCCATTTGCTGATGTGAGACAACCCGTTTAAGCCACTCATATGTTGTCTTGGCTATGTGCTTAGGGTCATGTTGGAAGGCGAATGTTTGTCCCATTCTGAGGTCCAGTGTACTCTGGATCAGGTTTTCATTCAAAATACCTCTGTAGTTTGCTCCATTCAACTTTCCCTCAATGCTGATCCAGCCGCTGAAAAACACCCCAGAGCATGATGCTGCCACCACGCTTCACTGTAGGGATGGTACTGGGCAGATGATGAGAGGTGCCTGGTTTCCTCTAGACATGATGCTTAGAATTGAGGCCAAAAAGTTTAATCTTGGTTTCATCAGACCAGAGAATCTTGTTTCTCTGAGAGTCCTTTAGCTGCTTTTTTGCAAACTCCGGGCTTTTACAGTATGTGACTTTTACTGAAGAGAGGCTTCTTTCTAGCCACTCTGCCATAAAGCCCAAACTGGTGGAGTGCTACAGTGATGGTTGACCTTCTGGAAGTGTCTCTCGTCTGTAAGGCTTTACATAGCTTTTTAAAGCACCCATCAGAATAGTGCACCCTGCATTGTTATTTTTGCCTTGAAAACAACAGGAACCTCTGTAGACAACATTTTCAGTCAATTGGGCCAGTCTGTTGTCACATGGATGCAGCATGACATCATTGAAACGTGCAGGGCTCTGTTCACATTAGGCATCTTGGATTCTGTTTATTATGGAAGATAAGAAAACAGAGTGAACATAGCATTAGATGTTGCATGTTTCATTTGACTATGATATTTGCAGAAGAAGTGAAAGTATAGATAAAGTCAAGAGATTTTCAAGCAACCACAAACAACCTTTAAAATTACCCCAGAAATGTTTTCAATACACCGTGTGAAGCCAAATGTAGGCTTGTAGTTTTCCTACAGTAAAATACATGAGAGAGGAAATAACCGATAACTGGATTACATGTTGGTAATCCAAGGTCAAGACAACACCAAAGATGGTTTGTCAGGGTTTTTTTAGCAACATACAAAATACTTAAAGGCTATGTACACCTTCAGAGGCAATTTTTTTATGATTGCATACTCATTTTTGGCTAAAAATCATGTTTTCAATTGGCCTTTATTAAAAATATTGAGCCTTTCTGTCACAAAGGGTTAACCGTTTTTCTAGCTGTGTGACTAGTACTTTCACTTTGTGCTAGTCATCTAATAATCCTTATCTCTGAACTACTGAGAGGTCATACACATTTATTTCAACCACATTCCTATCAGTAACATAAGGATTGAGCTATAATGAGTGTTTATAAGGTCAGAGAGCACAGATAAGGAGTCTGTTTGCTCCTGGTCTGACAGAAAAGACAGACAATCCAAAGGGTGCTACTAGAGCATCTCAGCTTTGTACAAAAAAAGATGCCATAGTTTTAATAAAGACCAATTTAAAAAATTATATTTAGCCTAAAATGAGTACAGTGCAATAATAAGAAAAAATGCCTTTAAAGGAGTTGTTCGAGATATCAGTATTGATGGACTATCCTGAGGACCCACTGTTCATATAGTAGCGGCTGTTCAGTATATTACAGTATTGTTCTAATCTCTTGAGTGGGACAGCGCTTCAGTACACAGTTGTAGCTGTAAGGGTACGAAGTATCATTTAAAATTTTATATTGCCCAGACAACCCCTTTAAAGTGGCTCCTGCTATCTGCTCTCTCTCTCTGGATTCTTTCAGATAAAACATTAACCCCTTCAGCCAGAACACACTGAAGGCTTTACAACAGCAGCTGCAGATATAAAGAGACACAGGATCTGCCCTCCTCACCCTACAGACACAGAGCTGATCTGGAGGAGATCTGCAAAGTATTGTATTGTACAAGAAAGGTAGGGGGAAGATCCTGTGTGTATCAGCAGTGTCATTGTACAGCTGGGACTTGTAGTACACATACAACATGCTGCTGAGTATTCCTGCTGACATATCACTCAGGGCAGCTCTTGTATTCACTGCCTTTGCATATCAGGAAGGGGGAGGGGCAGAGATTGTTATTACTGCATGTAAACAAAGGTCAGAGGAGAACCAGGGAAATGAGGAAATATAGATTTTTTTTTGCCTAAAACTTGCTTAACTTAGTTATATATTGCTGGCCATCAGATTTACAGTACAATATATATATATATTTCAAAACTCAGACAACCCCTTTAAGTTCAGCCAATTGAAACTAGTGGTTGTATCTAAGGTACAGTTGATTACTGTGGCAGTGACCATTCGTCCTAGAGAGAGATTGTGGTCCTCTGTTCTCAGTAGTTCTAACTCTGCGTGCCTAAGACCATGAGCAACAAAAAGTATGCATGCGGCGCAGCAGTTGCAGAGAGAGCTGAGCCACTTGTAACCGCATTGCCCCCGTTGCTCCTAGAGGTTCTTTTTGCATAATTCAAACCATCATATTTCTCAGCAATGTGGACACATATGAACAAGGGACCAACACAGATGCCTTCAGCCAAGCGCACATGTAACAGGTCAGCCAGTGTCATAGGTATAAATCTTCTGAGAGATGCCCTTTAAGCGTTCAGGCAGCTAGATTGTATCATAAGACCTACTTAGCTCAGTAGTACACTGGTGTGACTTAATTCTTGAGAAGTGATTCTGACATAACCGGGGACAATTGAACAGAATTTTAGGCAAGGTCTCAAGAACGTAAGGAAAAACAAGAAATTTATGAAATTTCAGATCCAACACCAAAACATATAGTCTGTAATGAGAGACAGTATGTGAATGTGCAAGGCTTATACACTCTTGTGCTAAACAAAAGCTAGGAAACATTTAAAGGGACACTGCCATCACCTTTAGCTCATAGTGACTGGGAAATTTTCAATTTTTTCATTTTTGTTTTTTAGTCCCAGCCTTTTCAAAGCCATAACTTTTTTATTTTTCCATTCACATAGCCATATGAGGGCTTGCTTTTTGCGGGAAAACTTGTACTTTCTAATGGCACCATGTACAGTTGCACACAATGTAGTGGGAAGCTGGAAAAAACATTCCAAATGGGGTGGAATTATATAAAAAAAATAAAAACACTACAGTTTAGTGGGTTTTGTTTTTAGAGTGTTTCCTATGCCGTAAAATTGACCTGTTACTTTCTTTCTCTGGGTCAGTATGATTACAACAATAACCCACATGTATAGTTTTTCTTGTATTTTAATACTGATAAAACCTTTGCATCACTATATTCTTGCTCCCATAGCTTTTTTACTTTTATGTGTATCAAGTTGTGTCAGGGCTCATTTTTGCAGGGCAATCTGTACTTTTTACTGATAACATTGGGGTGTGTAGGACTTTTCGATCACATTGTATTCAGTTTTTTGTGGGAGCTGAAGCGACCAAAAAAACATTGAATCTGCAACTTAGTTTTTTTTTTTTCCACTTCGCCGTTTGCTCCATATGGGATAATTATTTTTATATTTTAATAGTACAGGCGTTTTTTGCACACAGCGATACCCATTATGTTTATTTTTTAATTGTCTATGTACTTTTATTTTAATTTTGGGGAAAGGGGGGATTTGAATTTTTATTAAAAAAATTATTTTTTTTTACTATCCTTTTTTATAGTTCCCATAGGGAACTATAACCAGCAATTATTAGATTACTTTTCTCATAGACTCCAATGCATTAGCACTACTACACTATGAGGGTCATTTACTAACCAGAAATATGTCTATATTATGCGTATTTGTGGTGCGGATTGCGGTGCAAAGGTTATTTGCGCCACAATCTGCAACTTTTCAGCAAAAGCAATTTCCAGCAATCCCATCTCATTCACAACTTTCTTCATATTTGACCACGGCATCTGAAAGGTTAAAAGTCCGCAATCTGCGTTATGGCCAGTCACGGACATGAGCCCCTGGTCCCTGCTGCACCTATATAAGTGAGGTGGACAGGAAAGGGTTAATATTGTATGTACAGGGACAGGGACACCATTATAATTACGCAAAGAGAAAAACAAGCTTGCAATATAGTAAATGTGTTTGAAAGGCTAACGCCACAGAGCGTTTACAAAAAAACATTCTCACTTCTTGCCTCCTGATCTCCATAAACACTGTAAAGCCAGACATTTCAGCTGTTGATTCATGAGTCTGGCTCTCTGCAGGTGTGATAACATCTAGAAACATGCCATCAGGCCCCGCAGGGTAGTGTCTATGTACAAATAATATTTCCCACAGTTCTTGAGGCAAAATTCAGCCCCCTCGAATTTTCCACCAGTACTGCCATCGTGTTGTGTTTAGAACTGTGACGTAGTAGGCCGTTATGCCATAAACATATTCTAAGGGTATATTTACACCTATCTGGTGCCACCCAGCTTGTGATGGACCATGCAATAGATTTCTCTGGACTAGAAAGCTGATAGGTGTAAAGAGGTTCACACTTGTTAGTTACCCCAGTATGAACTGTAAGAAGAAGTCATCTGAGTCTTGCAGAGGCCATAATAGGTTTATTCCTTATGTCGGCATGCTCCACTGCTCATTGGGAAATGTGGACATTTACTTTATATTGTAGAAAAAATACAGCAGGGGCCAGGGGATTAGAAATCTAGAAATTTACTGCTGGCTCGTTTCTCCTCCTAAGGTAACATTTCCACTTGTGCCATCGAGCACAAAGATATCGTGAACAAGTCATTCATGACTGTGTATGTGCTCTGATGTCTATGCCTCAGCCACACTTGATGGTTATCGCTCTAGTAAGACCCTTGTACTCTACATGGTTTTATAGAACCTCTTTTGGGGGTCTGTGCATGTTCTATGATGTCTATGCCCCAGCCACACTTGATGGTTATCGCTCTAGTGAGACCCTTGTACTCTACATGGTTTTATAGAACCTCTTTTGGGGGTCTGTGCATGTTCTATGATGTCTATGCCTCAGCCACACTTGATAGTTGTCGCTCTAGTAAGACCCTTGTACTCTACATGGTTTTATAGAACCTCTTTTGGGGGTCTGTGCATGTTCTATGATGTCTATGCCCCAGCCACACTTGATAGTTGTCGCTCTAGTAAGACCCTTGTACTCTATATGGTTTTATAGAACCTCTTTTGGGAGTCTGTGTATGTGCTCTGATGTCTATGCCTCAGCCACACTTGATGGTTATCGCTCTAGTGAGACCCTTGGACTCTCCATGTTTTCACAGAACCTCTTTTGTTCCCAAGAACAAAGTAGCTTCTAGACCTCATTCTTTTACAGTAGGGTTAGAAAATTGCTGAAGTTACTCAATTATGCTTGGCAAAGCAGTTAGATCAGAATATGGTGGTTGGCAAGAATTACATATTGTTTTATAAGCCCGTAAACCAGTTTTTCTCATCAAGGCTTGCCTGGTACTTGGTCAGGGACTCCTGAGAAGACAGCTGCAAAAGTAATCTTTTTTCTGAGGTGATGTCAAAATTATTGGCACGGTGGTAGACAAAGCCTCCGTCAACTAGCAGAATGTAGATTATACACCAGGTTTCTTTGAGGTAAGAATCAAAGTAGCAGACACCACATTTTTCAGATTTCGATTTATTAAAAACTTTGAAAACTATGTATCATTTTCTTTTTACTTCATGCATACTTGCTACTTTGTGTTGGTCCATCACATAAAATCCCAATAAAAAACATTTAAGTTTCTGGGTGTAACGTGAAAAAATGTGGAAAATTGGGATATGGATACTTTTTCAAGGCACTGTATTTTTTTGTGGTTTTTGATCCTGGAACACTGCTGAACAATGTAAATAAATAGTGGTGATGTGAACACCGCTGAAGGTATGTGATCAATGCGGGTCCAATGTCCAGCACCGCCACTGTTTGAAGGGGCTGTGGCACTCTATTGAGGGTCACTGCCGCCACACGCTTAAAAACCACAGCACCATCCAGTGGATAGTGGCTTAGCTTGATATTGCAGTTCAGTCCCATTCACTTGAATGAGACTGAGCTGCACCTACTGTAGGCCGTATGACTGATGAAGGCCTAGTGAGCAATGTGGTCTCTTAAAACAGCTCATCAGCCAGGTTTCAGCCCCCACGATCAGAAACTGATGACCGATCCTCAGGATAGATCACCAGTATTAAACACTCAGACAACTCCTTTAAAGGGGTTATACCATGATTGGTGTAAAAATGAAAATCTAACATAATATAGTAAGTCAATCTCTTTCTAACAAAGATAGAACCAGGCCTGTACCTCACATGGGTTCAGAGCTCTCCCATTCATTGCTCCAATTGCTCTACTAGTTTCTCTTCAGGCTGTCAGCTCAGGGGGCATGGCCTTTCTCATGGGGTGTGAACTTTCAGCTACAGCTCTCTCCCTTTGAGGGCTCATGCACACTAATGTATTTTGTTCCGTGTCCGTTCTGTTTTTTTTATTTTTTTTTTGTGGCCCACATGCGGAACCATTCACATCATTAGAGCCACAAAAAAAGGAAATGACTCCGTGTGCATTCCGTGTCTGTATAACCGCTCCGTTGAAAAATATAGCATGTCCTATTATTGTCTGCATTATGAACAAGGATAGGACTGTTCCATTAGGGGCCAGCTGTTCTGTTCCGCAAAATGCGTAATGCACACGGTCGCTATCCGTGTTTTGTGGATCCACAGTTTGCGGACAGCAAAACATCCAACGGTTGTGTGCATTAGCCCTAACTTTCACAGCTTCTAACAGCAGATATGAATGGTGGCAGTTGAAGGATGGAACTGAGCATGTGTGGCCTCCTCAGTAGGTGGACGTGCACATAAAAAACAGGGGGCCACCATTATAATTGAGTAAAGAGAATATTTAACCACTGGGACATTTTTGTAACAGAAAGTAAAACAGCAAAAAGTGATTAGTTTTTCATGTTGGATTATATTATAATAACATTTAATAATGGCACAACCCCTTTAATTATGACAACATACTATTATGGCGCTGTGATAGACAGAATTGCAGTTTTAAAGTGGCTGTCCGCCTATTTTCTATTGATGACCTATCCTCAGGATACACAATAACAGTATTAATATATAAAAATATAACAAAAAATAAAATATTAAAAACATAACATTTCTAATGCTTAAAAAAAATAATTAAAAAGATAAACAGTAATTGGCTAAAAAAATTGAATAAAAACAAAATGTCACGTGTCTCAAAATGGTATAACGCAAAAAATAAAGAAGAAACCCCTTATTCATCTTTTAAATGTACCGCTGCTCCGATCCTTGCTGGGCCTGCAGCGGTCTTTGCCATTTATCATTCACATGACTGCCAGAGTCCGTCACAGGTCTCAGTCATATGGCATTCATGGAGACACGACCACTGAGGCCATTGGATGGCTGCAGCAGTCGCGTGAACCATGGACAAAAGGGGACCAGATTCGTGGTGGTGCTGGAGCGGCAGGACATATTTTACACAGATGCTCTCTTGCCAATTAAAAAAAATAATAAAAATCTTGGAAACCCCCTTTAATGATAGGAGTCTTTGTACTGATCTGTTGTTATTATGTGGACTCATCCACTCATTTGGAACCAATTACGTAGACCTTTATTAAAGCTTCCTTAGCACATGTAATCACCAGGTCTTACAGCAAGTATTGCTCTCATTTATTCTCCCAGAGCTTCTGGTTTATGGAGGAAAAACAAAATCTCACACTTTAAGCCCCTGTGATCTTGACGCCTCAATATAATTCACAGTACCTCCAAGCCGGCCTCTTGTTAGGCACATGTGCTGACAATATGCAATAACAATGTGTCGGGTTCATAGCATCGTCAGTGTTTCTTCTTTTTTTTTTTTTATTGTTACCTGTACAGTGAAAAACACTAAAAACAAAGTAAGCAAAAAATAAAATAAAAAATGGTACAATTTAGAAAATAACAGAATTTTTGTCGGACAAGCAGCTGTCAAACATGAGAGACAAGCCGGCATCATGGTCTTCTGTGCAGACACATTGTAAGGTAAGGCTCATATATGAAAGTGTCTAACCAGCTCCTCCTGGACACATTTCTAGCCCAGACGTCTGGTAATGAAGAGGGTGGGCTGTGTCAGAGCAAGTTGCATTTAATTAAGGCACAATGAATGCACTGGAAGCGAAATCCATTTAAACTAATGTCACATTATGTCAATTTACTTGATGAGGCATGGCAATCCTTCTTCGTAATGGCAGGTTGCAATGCTGCTTTGTATTATTAATGATAGACTGCAAATCATCAGTGTTTCGTATGGGGGGGGAAAAGAAGATTCTGGCTGGCGCCGTACGCCGAGGTAGAATAGTTTGAACGTGTAGACACGCGTGCCTGGTTTTGAAGGAAAGCATATTTGTGCCTCGTAGATTGTTCAAGAACAGTTCATCCTTGTGAAAACATTACCCGGGTAACTCTGCCAAGATCACTGAATGCATGGGTTATCTGCCGGATGAGATTTGTGTTCATAAATCACTCTGACTGGCTCTTTTTTTTCTGCTCTCCGTTAGGTTTTAATTCGTTTTTGCCCCAAATTTGACTTGTTTTCTACCTGTTTATACTACAGCACAAACCAGCCAATGGCATATTCTAATTTTATGGTTTCTGAACACTTATTAGTAACTTTAGAAATTTTGATTACTTAAAGGGGTTGTCTCACTTCAGCAAATGGCATTTATCATGTAGACAAAGTTAATGTATTATGATTGTCCATATTGCCTCCTTTGCTGGCTGGATTCATTTTTCCATCACATTATACACTGCTCGTTTCCAGGGATTGTGACCACCGTTATGAGGTGGTCAGGACAGGAGTCGCTGCACACGCGTGCCTATGTCCACTCCCAAGTCCTGGCCACCAGAGAGGCTGGCACTTTTTCCTATAGTGCGTAAGCACGGCCACCACTGCTGGTGGTCACAACACCTGAGAACGAGCTGTGCATAATTTGATTGAAAATTGAATCAAACCAGCAAAAGAGGCAATATGGACAATCCCAATACATTATGAAGTGCCTTGTATTAACTTTGCCTACATGATCAATGCCATTTGCTGAAGTTAACAACCCCTTTAAAGAGTCTATTTTTATTGCTCTTGTCTAAAATTAAAAAAATTAATCTTGAATTAAATCTTGATTTAAAACCGTACCTTGTTTTGTGTCTATGACTCCTATGTAGGCTTATGTGTCTCCAGTGTTATAGACTTTGTACGCGCCCCGATTAATGTGATCCTGGTCAAATACTCTGCTATTTGTCCTCAATTTTTTGGTAACGTTCAGTAGGTTAGCAAGAAGAAGTAGAGAGAAGAGAATATGAGAATATACAGGTTCTGACTACACAAGGTTTGCTTGTAGTCTGTAACCATGGAGACAGACGGGCTACACAGAAGCAGTACATAAAATATTTAGACATTGTAATCAAAGCCTTTGGCAAAGTTGCTTCATAATGAAACTTTACTTCATTCCTTAGTCCGGCTTGGTAAATGGTCTTGTTTTTCCTTTTACAGCTCTCAAGTTCTGCTACATTGGAAGGTAAAGGACAGCTGAAATTTACCTCTGGCCGATGGAGCCCTCACCACAATTGTACCCAGGTTGCCACAGCCAATGACACCGCCATCCGTGGCTGGGACATAAGAAGTATGAGGTAATAAGTTGGTTTGTTGCAGGACATAAACTTGACAGTCAAGGAGCTGAAGGATGATTGCCATCATCCCCTTGCGCATTCATTAGATGTTTGTAATTCTTTTGTACCTCTAAACGTTAACATTTCATTTAGCAATGAATGGAATAAAATGCACAATGAGGTTGATTGCTGCATATAAATGCAGCCAGTATCTCCACTGATGATCAGGTAATTATCAACATTAGGCTCCATTCACATGTCCTGTTTTTCTTTCCTGATTTGATCCTGATTTTTTCAGGACCCATTGAAATGAATGGATCCAGATCAGGATCAGGATCGAATCAGGAAAGAAAAACAGGACATGTGAATGGAGCCTTAAGGTGTGTTCCTGATAATTGCCTGAAATGTTGACCTGTGTAAAAGGACCTTTAGAGAAAACTGTAGATATAAACAGGAAGAGAACTTCAAGGGGAAAGGTGAAAAAAGAGAGAAGCAAAAAAAAAATGGGTGATGGGGCTAGCAGAGAAGGGGAAAGGGCCCCCCTTGTCTTCCAAAATAATTGAAAAATAGTGAAAAATTAAGGCCAGAAAATAAACAATATAAAATTTATTGTTAAAAAAAAAAAAAAAAAAGGAGCAACGTGTTTCGGTACTGGCCTACTGCCTTCATCAGGCTAAGGGCTCATGCACACAAACCTATTTTTGGTCTGCATCCGATCCAGCATTTTTACGGTGCACTTTCTATTTGTTTCTGTGAGAGTTCTGAAAATAGCAGAGCACACTTTCTCAGATATTTTTTAATTTCCATGGAGGTGAATTGAGAACCTGCTGTGGATGCAGAGGGCTCTCCTGCTCCATTCTAGAGGGGTCCCAGAGGTGAGATTGGTGCCATATCCTAGCAATATGCCACCAATGTGTGAGGTGACCTAACCCTATTAATAAATACATAATGCTTCTCAGTTGCATGATAGAAGGTATTGAAACGCGTCACTTGTTTTTTCTTTTCACAATTGATTTTGTAGTATTAATGCTGGCAGTACTCTGGCCTTAACGCTTCACTATTTTAAATATGTTCAAGAGCATATTCTGTGTGGTGAGCTGCAGCCAATATTTGGTTTCCTACAAGCCTACTACACGACTGGTCACAGTCGGACAACTCTGTGTTCTTCTCCTTTGACGATATTGGGTTGAATGCGCTGTGACGTCATTGCTTTTTTATCTTTTAGTATACTCTCCCAACATCAAAGGTTACTATGTCATATAAGATTAAAATTCAGAAGAGGTCTAAAGCACTGCTGTCCAGACCACGTTCTTAAAAAATTTAGACGAGTCTCTAGAAACTCACTCAAATTTCTTATTTTATATGTGAGTAGCACATAAGGCTGTGTTCACACTAGCGTTCAGAGCCTCCATTGGGAGTCCCCTTGGGGCTTCCGTAACTTTGTAACAATTCACATTACTAAAAATAAACCTAAAATAACAAACAATGAGGCTGATTTTTTTTATTACCTTTACCAAAAAAATGCTACTATGTGTCATTAGATTCATTTATCTCTTGTTGTGTTTTTTTTTTTGTCCTTTTTGTATCCTTTTCTAGGATTCTCTAATGGCTTTTGCCTCGCTGTACCTGCCATATGCTGTCATTTCTGTATGTGATTATTATGTGCGTAGGCCATCATAAGACAACATTCTTAGAGCATCTAATAAGGAAGAATTTATATATATATATATATATATATATATATATATATATATATATATTTTTTTTTTTTTATTTCTCCAGTCCTGGTTATGATTTTGATAAGAGCCGGAGTGGTGTTATACACATGGGTTGCTATAGCAACAGAGGTCTGTGCAAGCTTTTTTAAGATACCGATTATCCCCTTTGCACACAGTAATTTATCACTAAACTGAGGAGACAGATCTTTGCTATAGCGGCTGTTGCCTTAACAGTGGGGGGGAGATTTTTTATATTCCTATATGTGTGTCCTGCTTTCACCTGGAATCCTGAATCACAGATATATTTCTTCTAGTATATAATCGCCTCCAATGTATTTGCTTCCTGTCTTTGGCTTTAGGTTGTATAGAACTGTAAATCAGTAAAGAAATAAGTATATAATACAAAGCATATATGTATCTCGTGTAGATTTAGGCTACTGCATTTTATTCATGTGCAGAAACATTTTTTTATTATGGCATTTTACTCAATTTGGAGGGAAAAAATTTTTTCTTCACTTGGTCTTTATTAAAAAAATCTTCTTCTACAGCTTTCAGTTGCAGGGTGTTTCCAGACTAACAGGTTCTCTGCTTGTCAGAAGATCCATCTGAGAACTCCTCAGTTGGCTCGATATATAGCTCTTATTTCTGAACTCCTGACATCTCATAAACATGCAGTTAAGCGAATTTCTTATCAATCTGATACGAATTGAGCTATAATGAGTGTTTATGAACGGTTAGGAAAGTACAGATAAGGACTATAGATCCAGCCGAGCAGTTCCCTGGCTGGTTTGGTGTGAAGCAGAGAGCCTGCTAGTCTACAAATGCACTGAAACTGAAAGCTGTAGAAGATATTGTATCTTAAATTGTTCTTTATTGTATAATATGTATGTATGTAAAAATGCTTTTTTTTTTAAGCCGAAAATGAGTAAGATGCAATAATAAAAAAAAAAATTCCCCCAATGGTGTCCACAGATTTTAAATTCAAGCTTACACCCCCAGAGAGACGCCACCAGCATGCTGGAGACGACATTTACCGAGGTCCAGTAAACTACAGTAAGACCTGTGCAGGAGAATTATCGGGCATTGTATGGTTGCCTCAGCAGCTCTACCTCCCAGAGTACCATCTGCACTACTACATACCCCATGGCAGATTGGGGAAAATTGGCTAAATATACTTTAAAGACAAAACCCTTAACACAAACGGTAACCAGTTAGTGCTCCTAAATCTTTATGTGCAGTGACTGTGTCCCACCGGACTGGGTTCAGATCTAAAGAGCTTGTAGGGGAAGATTTTCTAGCGACTTGGACTTCGCCCATTAAGTAGGGTCATGTTTGGCTTCAAAAGGGTATTCTAGGATTTTGATATTGATGGTCTATCCACAGGATAGGCCACACATAATAGATTGGCGGAGGTTCGATGACCAACACCACCGCGAATTAGCTGGAATTGTGTAGAGGACATTGTTGGTAAATGCAGTGTTGCTTCCAGCCTTCTTGCACTTACCATATATCTGTCCACTACACATTGGACAGCACCAATGCCCATTGATCTGGTATTGATAGCCTATCCTGAGGTAGGTAATTCATATCAAGATCTTGGGCAACTATAAATGTTTGTCTCCTCTTACAAAATTTTTCCTTCTCTCCGTCTCATAGTACTGTGAGTGACTAACTAATATGTAATTTCACAAATTACAATACACCATGTTCTGTGTATTCATATATATAAATTTTCCCTCCAGCAGGCATGCTCCCCCCAGGGCTTGCCTATTGCACAGCCTACTTTTCCAATACTTAAAGGGAACCTGTCATCACCTTTATGCTACCCATACTAACAGCAGAATAAAGTAGAGACAGGTGAGTTGATTTTAGCAGTCTGTCATTTATAAGTTTAAAGTAAGTGGTTGCCGAGAACCAACATCACAAACATTGCAGACTAGGCCTGGAAAAGAGTCAAATCTTCACGAGAAGAGTCATAGTTATTCATGAATTCCTGCACTCCCTGCTCTCCTGCTGATGACTGACAGTCTTCTACCTAGTTTTCTCCCTTTCTCTCTAGGAGACAACTTCCAATCATCAGCAGATGGGCGGGAGAGCAGGAGATTAGGAATAACCATGACTCTTCTCAGGTAGATTTGACTCTTTTCAAGGCCTGGGCTGCAATGATTGTTATGCTGGTTCTCAGTAACCACTTACTTTTAGCTGATGAGTGACACACCGCTGAAATCAGCATTTATGTCACTACCTTATAATGTCCTCAGTACGGTCAGCATAAAGTTGATGACAGGTTCCCTTTAAAGGGATTATGCCACAATTGATGTAAAAAATTAAAATCAAATATCCTATAACACATGGCAATCTCTAACAAAGCTAGAACCAGCCCTGTACCTCACATGGATCCAGAGCTTCCCCCATTTATCAAGCTCAAGGGGTGTCTCCTCACCTGTAACTGTCACAACTTATAACACTAGATACAGTTGTCTCCCGTTAAATGATAGAACTGAGCATGTGCGTCCACCTCAGTGTTGTGGACAGAGAAATAAGGAAAAGAACAAACAGCAGGTGGCGCTATACAGATACAGTTTATTGAATAAATTAGTGGCTATACTATATGTTTAATTACAAAAGTATTCAGATCCAGGTGCCGGTTTGAGAAATGTAGAATATTTTTCATGGGACAACCTCTTTAAATCCGAACCTGAAGTCTATAACTGTATGTCTTTTACATGTGACAGTGCTTTTCTGACAGTTTTAGTATAAAGCCGATAATTATCTTCCTCTCTACTTTCATTTATAAAAAAATATTACAAGTCACTGAGGGTTCCCTGGCCAGATGCCTAAATATACAGTCAATAATCCCCAAGGTGGCTGAGCATTCGGATTCATTTTCAGTAGAGGGTGTATTTTTTTTCTTATAATACACCAACTGTCATTAGGAAAGCCACCAGTGTGTTGACGAACAGACCTGCTTCAATTTCACTTCTCCTTTGGTTCCTTTGAGGGTTTTTGTCCGACTTTCTGCAAACGTTTTCCCCTGTGAAACTTTTTGATCTTTTTGGTTGCTCAGGGATATTTCCAATGTTTATTGACATCCGGTTAGGCCATGAATCTCTAAAAAATGTAGTGACCACCTGGACCCTACCTATTTTTCTCCTGGACTGGAGAATGAATGAAGTGGTGACCATCCATGTGTATGGCTCATTCCCTTCGGTGTGATGGAAGTGCTCAGCTGCTTCCATACCTTCCATGGTAGGGAGAGAAGATAGCCACCTTTCCATTCGTTATCTCCACCTGGATGTTGTTGGGAGTGGAGTCTCATTAGACAGGACCCGTATCTCTGGTGGTGGTACCAAAGTAGGGGGCCAGACAATTTTAACACCTTACATATCTGCATTATAACCCTTTAATTGTATAATTATCATGTCCTGATATCATATCTAACCAGAATTCACAGGTGACATATTACTGAATGTTTGCCCCCTTGATCACTACCGTGATGTTAGATATTTCCACTTCTGAGGACCCCCACATATATTTAGAGTACCGGTGCTTTGCGCAGGTTTAGTGCTCCTTTAAGCCTTTCATAGTGAACGCCATGTGAGTTTGTTCCCTTTATTTCATTCGAAGCACAGGTTTGACCTTGTCTGGGAAATTCTGTCTGTGCTCACACTGAGCCGGGAATAGCCAGATTCTAAAATATCTTGCGCCTGTCTTATTTTCTGAGAAGAGAAGGGGGAAGACTATGCACTTAACCCCTTCCTGTCCACCTCAAGTATTTTAACAGGTAAGTGAACCAGTCCCCGCGCAGTTAGCCAGGTAATCTATGTTCTCCTCCAGCTGGGCGAAAATGTTGCAAACAAAATGCGGTCATTTTATGGTAAAAAGGAAAAAAAATACATCCTCAGTTTTGCAATACGGTAATTGATGAACACTTGTTCTTAGCGCCCTAAAATGCATGTAATTTACCAATGCATTTTTTTTTACTGCAAAATGACCATTTTGGCCACATATGTGAACCTTATGGGCTGTGCACATTCCCATCTGCTGGATCGGGTTGTTACATGTCGTTACCACACACGTGGGTTCTTCTTAATTCAAGCATCTTTCGTGGAGACCCAGTAACGCCAGAGAATCCTGTGTGACAGTGGGGGCTACAAAGTGTTTGTGCCTGCATGATCACCCATACAGTATGCATAATTTGCATGTAAAGGGCAGAAATACACCTCATGTGATTGTTCACACCTGCGGTCGGCCCTTCCGTTAGGCTTCTGTTGAGGTTTCCATCGCTCTTGGCAGCAAGAATAGCGCAGCATGCATCATTCATCAAAAACACACCACAGTGGAACATGACCGTCCACGTTACAAGTCAATGGAGGGGGTAATCAGGAGACAATTCGATCCATCGGTAGGGCATCTGCACTGCTTTATGGATTATGTTAGAAAGGGAAGTCTTAGCGCAAATGTGAACAAAAAACGAGAAAACTCAAGCATTCATTTTTGGAGCCTAAGATACAGTACATACAGTGGTTCTTGGGGAACTCTTCAGAATTTTCTATATTTCCGCATAAATGTTATGTTGGTTCTATAAAATGTGATTTTTTATAGCAATGGCATGTGCTTATTAAAGTGAATCTTTCAGCAGAAAATTCACTGATAAACCAAACACAATGACTTGTAGGGCTAGCATAGCAGAATGTAACGATATGGGTGGGGAAAAAGTATTTTTCGTCTACAAAAGAGGAGTTAAGTGCACTTAGGGCGGGTCCAAGCCACTCTGTGCACTAAGTGTCTTGCTCATTTGTATATGTATTAAACATACTTTTTTCTCCAGAATGAAACAACAGATCTCTAAGTGTAAGGTATCACTACATTCAGCTGAGCTAGCCCTACAAGGCTTTGTGCCTGGTGACAGATTCTTTTAAGGAGGACCTGTCACGTCTCCAGATATGTCGGTTTTAGTACCTATGTAATAACAATTCTAGTCCATTCTTATGACTCTACATTGTACCATTCCTTCATTATTCCTGCTAGAAGTTATAAATGACTGGCATTTTGAAATGATGTTCCAGATAGGCACTACCAGTTCGGGGGGTGGTGTCCCTACACACTCAGACACAGGCGGTACTGATTGGACAGTGTCAGACTGTGCAGGGACACACCCCTGACTGGTAGCACCCAGACCTTTATTGCAAACTACTTCATAAACTAGAAGGAATAATAGAGGAATGGTAAAGCTTATTCATAAGAATAGATGCTCCAGAATTGTTATTACATGGGGAATGCATGTAATTACTAAAACAGACATGTCAGGAGGGGTGACATGTGCTCTTTAGTGATACCTGATGACATGCAGTGGTAGCAGAGGGGGATTTCACTGCAGTTACTCATCCACAGTAATACAGCTCAATAATTAAAATTTAACAATGGCTCATATTCCAAAAAGACGTTCTGCTTTGTTTATCCCTGGCTTAATCTCCGCACCGGCTGTGCCAGCTCCGTTTCCTGGAGACATTTCTTTGAGCATTGTCAGCGATGGCACAGGTTACACAAAGTGATTTGTCTTGTTTTTCTGTTTTTTTTGCAGACAGATCTACTGCATAGACAATGCTCACGGACAGCTGGTTCGAGACCTCGACTTCAATCCCAACAAACAGTACTACTTGGCCAGTTGTGGAGATGATTGCAAAGTGAGGTTCTGGGATACCAGGAATGTTAATGAGCCAGTGAAAACACTAGAGGAACATTCTCATTGGTACGACTTGCGGGGCTTCTGTTTCACAGTGTTTATTTCTGTTGTATGCAAAGCAAGCTGTTCCATCTACATCACGCCGCTTAGATATGGGCACAGATGGCGGCACAGCAAACCCTACACGTATGTGTTTAAGCAAACAATAGACTAAACACACAACGAGACGGATAGCAGAAGGAAACGTGGTGTGTGGACATGTCTCTTCAACTGACGTGTTACATGCTACTGTAAAGTATTAAGAATGTGATACCAGTTTTACTGTATTGGACATGTACATGTGATTTATGTTGTCTCTGTAGAGGAAGAATGGGTACTCATGGTGATCAGGGTTTTTATACCTTGGTCCTACTAGAGGTTGTGTAATACCCCTCAAAATGTAGCCATTGGTGGAACATGCCTGCTTTAGCTCCTCAGTTTCCTCAAGTATTGAGGATAGAGGGATTTATTCATGATGCTCAAGAAGGCCTCCAATGTAAACTCTATAACAGTGCCCCCCAACTAGAAACAAGTCATTTATAGTATTTGCCTGCTGCGATGAGTCAAGAAGGAACTCTAGATCCCCTATAGCTACACTTGTGGTATGTGCTCCTCATTGTAATCAGGCCTGGTCTCTGTCCAGAGGTTTAACTTGAAGCTCCAACCCAGTTCCAATGTAAACTCTATAACAGTACCACTTATCAACAGTATCACTTGTCTTGTATAATAGTTGCCTGCTTCTATGCGTAAGGAGGTCATTTTTGAGCCTCTTCATACTCAAGGGTCTGAGTGCAACCACAAAACCTTTATACCCTTATAGTTACTCCTATGGCATATTCTCCTCATTCTAAACATGCCTCCTCTCTGTCCAGAGGTATAATGAAGTTCCAACCAGTGGCGTAACTAGAACTTACTGGGCCCCACAGCAAATTTTTGAACAGGATACTTCCTCTGCTTTCATGGTAGCTATGTCCCTGGCTCCAACTATATAACAGTGCCACCAACTTTGGGCTCTGACTTTGGGCTTGCTTTGTAAGTGGGCTGTGTATAAGTGGAGTTGAAAAACTGGAGTTTAAGACAAGGAGGAAAAAGTAAGGTGGGAGAGATTTTCCTTGTGTGTTAACTTGATTTGTAGTCCTCCAGCTACAGCAAACCCTAATCATATATTTACTGTTTTTCTGTACTGTATATCCCCATCTAGCAGGTGCTCCATGGACAATGCTACTAAGTGTGTGTCCTGTGCAATGTATGCATGCCTTGAAGAACCATTCATGGGTGAATACATTTGCACTAGATGCAATCACGTTGCATATTTGGAAGCCCAGATCTTGGATCTAAATAAGCAGCTTGGCATACTTAGGGGCATTGAACACCTGGAGAGAGGCTTAGACCTCACAGTGCAGGCACTGGCTGGGGTTAGTGAAGAGGAGGAGGGAGGAGATGGGCAAGAGCAGGACTATAAGGTCAGCAGTTGGGTTAATGTAGTAAGGAGGGGTAGAGGGAAAAGTGCCAGGGAGGCTAGTCCTGAGCTGGAACACCCTAGTAAATATGCCTGTTTGGCTGATATTAGGGATGAAAGCCCAGGACCAGCGACACTGCAGCAGGCTGTTTCTCCTAGAAACCAGGAGGATGACCGCTGCAGGAAGGATGGGAAAAGGAGAGCAGCAAAGGCCAGACAGATGCTGGTGGTAGGGGACTCTATAATTAGGCGGACAGACAGGGTTATCTGTCGCCGAGACCGTGAATGCCGAACAGTGTGTTGTCTCCCGGGTGCTCGGGTTCGGCATATCGCGGATCGGATTGACAGATTGCTGGGTGGGGCTGGGGAAGACCCGGCGGTCATGGTACACGTTGGCACCAATGACAAAGTCAGGGGGAGATGGAAGGTCCTTAAAAATGATTTTAGGGAACTAGGTGAGAAGCTAAAGTCCAGGACCTCCAAGGTAGTGTTTTCAGAAATACTACCAGTGCCACGAGCGTCACTAGAGAGACAACGGGAGATTAGGGAGTTAAATAAGTGGCTCAGAGGCTGGTGCAGGAAGGAAGGGTTTGGGTTCATGGAGAACTGGGCCGACTTCTCTGTCGGCTACAGACTCTACAGTAGGGATGGGCTGCACCTTAATGGGGAGGGTGCAACTGCCCTGGGGGAAAAAATGGTTAGACGGCTGGAGGAGCTTTTAAACTAGGATCTGGGGGGAGGGTGGGGGATAATACTAATAAGGGGGTAGATAGTGTAGATAGAGAGTGGGTCATAGTCGGGGAGAGTGGGGGGTTAGTGGGGGTTGGGATTAGTGAGGAATGTAGGGAGAATATTGGGCAAAACATCAACCAAAGTAACCCAAAAACCCCGGATATTCACTTCACAGGTAATAGTAATTTTAAAAGGGGGGTAAAAAATATACATAGACCTCTTAAGTGTATGTACACTAATGCCAGAAGCCTGACTAATAAAATTGGTGAACTGGAATTAGTGATGTGTGAGGAGGACTATGACATAGTGGGAATAACTGAGACATGGCTGGATGATACCTATGACTGGGCAGTTAACGTACAGGGTTACAGTCTTTTTAGAAAGGATCGCCAAAACCGGAGAGGGGGAGGGGTCTGCCTTTATGTAAAGTCCTGTCTAAAGCCCACACTGCGGGAAGATATAAGTGAGGGACATGAAGATGTGGAGTCACTGTGGGTAGAAATAAATGGAGCCAAAAACAATAATAAAATACTAATAGGAGTTTATTATAAACCCCCTACTATATCAGAGCCCATAGAAAATCTACTTCTAAACGAAATAGACGAGGTGGCAAATCATAATGAGGTCGTTATTATGGGGGATTTCAACTACCCAGATATAGACTGGGAAACTGAAACCTGTACATCTCATAAAGGAAACAGGTTCTTGGAAATAACCAAAGACAATTACCTTTCCCAACTGGTTCAGGACCCGACTAGAGGGACGGCCATACTGGACTTAGTATTAACCAATAGACCTGACAGAACAACAGATGTGCAGGTCGGGGGACTCCTGGGAAATAGTGACCATAACATAATAACCTTCCAATTGTCATTCAAAAGAGCGTTTCTTCAGGGAGGAACAAAAATACCTAACTTCAAAAAAGCTAAATTTAGCCAACTAAGAGAGGCCATAGGCCTAACTAACTGGGACAAAGTCTTCAAAAATAAAAATACAGCCACAAAATGGGATATTTTTAAAAACATCCTAATATCTAATTGTGAGAGGTACATACCATATAGGAATAAAATAATAAGAAACAAGAAAAAGCCAATGTGGATAAATAGAACTGTAAAGAAAGCAATAAATGACAAACAGAAAGCATTTAAATCACTAAAACAGGAGGGGAGCGAGAAAGCATTGAAAAACTATAAGGAAAAAAATAGAATATGTAAAAGACAAATAAAAACAGCCAAACTAGAGACCGAGAGATTAATCGCCAAAGAAAGTAAAACTAACCCTAAAATGTTCTTTAATTATATAAATGGTAAAAAGTATAAACCTGAAGGTGTCGGCCCCTTACAGAGTAATGAGGGGGGAGTTGCAGAGAGCGATGAGGAGAAAGCAAAGCTACTAAATATCTTTTTCTCCACTGTATTCACTGAGGAAAATAAACTGTCAGATGAAATGCAGAATATAAAAGTAAATTCCCCATTAAAAGTGCCCTGTCTGACCCAGGAAGAAGTAGAGCTGCGTCTTAAAAAGATTAAAATAGACAAATCGCCAGGACCGGATGGCATACACCCCCGTATCCTAAGAGAATTAAGTAATGTCATCGCCAGACCCTTATTTCTGATATTTAAGGACTCTATACTGACAGGGAGTGTTCCACAGGATTGGCGCATAGCAAATGTGGTTCCAATATTCAAAAAGGGTCCAAAAACAGAGCCCGGGAACTATAGGCCGGTAAGTTTAACATCTGTCGTGGGTAAACTGTTTGAGGGTTTTCTAAGAGATGCTATCTTGGAGTACCTCAATGAAAATAAGCAAATTACTCCATATCAGCATGGCTTCATGAGGGATCGGTCATGTCAAACCAATTTAATCAGTTTCTATGAGGAGGTAAGTTCTAGACTAGACCGCAGCGAATCAATGGATGTCGTATATCTGGACTTCTCCAAAGCATTTGACACTGTACCACATAAAAGGTTAGTATATAAGATGAGAATGCTTGGCCTGGGAGAAAATGTCTGTATGTGGGTAAGTAACTGGCTCAGTGATAGAAAACAGAGGGTGGTTATTAACGGTACATACTCAGATTGGGTCACTGTCACTAGTGGGGTACCACAGGGGTCAGTATTGGGCCCTATTCTCTTCAATATATTTATTAATGATCTTGTAGAAGGCTTGCACAGTAAAATATCAATTTTTGCAGATGACACTAAACTGTGTAAAGTAATTAACACAGAAGAGGACAGTACACTGCTACAGATGGATCTGGATAGACTGGAGGCTTGGGCAGAGAAGTGGCAGATGAGGTTTAACACTGACAAATGTAAAGTTATGCATATGGGAAGGAATAATGCAAGTCACCAGTACATACTAAATGGTAAAATATTGGGTAACTCTGACATAGAAAAGGACCTAGGAATTTTAGTGAACAGAAATCTAAGCTGCAGAAACCAGTGTCAGACAGCTGCTGCCAAGGCCAATAAGATAATGGGCTGCATCAAAAGAGGCATAGATGCCCGTGATGAGAACATAGTCCTGCCACTTTACAAATCACTAGTCAGACCACACATGGAGTACTGTGTACAGTTCTGGGCTCCTGTGAACAAGGCAGACATAGCAGAGCTGGAGAGGGTTCAGAGGAGGGCAACTAAAGTAATAACTGGAATGGGTGGACTACAGTACCCAGAAAGATTATCAAAATTAGGCTTATTCACTTTAGAAAAAAGACGACTGAGGGGAGATCTAATAACTATGTATAAATATATCAGAGGTCAGTACAGAGATCTCTCCCACGATCTATTTATCCCCAGGACTGTGACTGTGACGAGGGGACATCCTCTGCGTCTGGAGGAAAGAAGGTTTGTACACAAACATAGAAGAGGATTCTTTACGGTAAGAGCAGTGAGACTATGGAACTCTCTGCCTCAGGAGGTGGTGATGGTAAGTTCACTAAAAGAGTTCAAGAGGGGCCTGGATGTATTTTTGGAGGGTAATAATATTACAGGTTATAGTTACTAGAGAGGGGTTGTTGATCCAGGGAGTAATTCTGATTGCCTGATTGGAGTCGGGAAGGAATTTTTTTCCCTAAAGTGGGGAAAACTGGCTTCTACCTCACAGGGTTTTTTTGCCTTCCTCTGGATCAACTTGTAGGAAAACAGGCCGAACTGGATGGACAGATGTCTTTTTTTTCGGCCTTATAAACTATGTTACTATGTAACTATCACTTGTCATTTATAGTACAGTGATCCCTCAAGATACAATATTTTCAACATACAAGGGCCTTTTCAGACCCATCGTAAGTTGAAACCAAACTCAACATACAATGTCTCTGACTCAACCATTATCCAACCAATTAAGGCCACTTCTCTGGTAAAATAGCTGTATTAGTTATAGTTAGTAGCTATTCCTGACTGTTGTATGTAAGGACTTGTTTTAGCTGTCTTAGTTATCTGCTTATTTTTCTTAAATCTTCATTTTCTCTTATCTTGGATGACATTTTGGGGTTTTGGAACCAATTACTCAACTTACAATGGTTTCACGATGCAATGGTCGTCCTGGAACCAATTAATATTGTATCTCGAGGACTGCTGTACTTGCCTTCTGCTATGAGTCAAGAGTGAACTTTTTGGCCCCTTCATCCTCTAAGGTATGGGTGCAACCATTAAACACTTGCACCCCCTATGGCTACTCCCACGGTATGTTTCCATGATTCTAAACAGGCCGGATCTATGTCCAGAGGTATAACCTGAAGCTCCAACCTGGCTCCAATGTAAACTGTATAACAGTGCCACCAACTATAGTAACATAGTAACATAGTTTATAAGGCCGAAAAAAGACATCTGTCCATCCAGTTCGGCCTGTTTTCCTACAAGTTGATCCAGAGGAAGGCAAAAAAACCCTGTGAGGTAGAAGCCAGTTTTCCCCACTTTAGGGAAAAAAATTCCTTCCCGACTCCAATCAGGCAATCAGAATTACTCCCTGGATCAACAACCCCTCTCTAGTAACTATAACCTGTAATATTATTACCCTCCAAAAATACATCCAGGCCCAGGCTTTTAGTGAACTTACCATCACCACCTCCTGAGGCAGAGAGTTCCATAGTCTCACTGCTCTTACCGTAAAGAATCCTCTTCTATGTTTGTGTACAAACCTTCTTTCCTCCAGACGCAGAGGATGTCCCCTCGTCACAGTCACAGTCCTGGGGATAAATAGATCGTGGGAGAGATCTCTGTACTGACCTCTGATATATTTATACATAGTTATTAGATCTCCCCTCAGTCGTCTTTTTTCTAAAGTGAATAACCCTAATTTTGATAATCTTTCTGGGTACTGTAGTCCACCCATTCCAGTTATTACTTTAGTTGCCCTCCTCTGAACCCTCTCCAGCTCTGCTATGTCTGCCTTGTTCACAGGAGCCCAGAAATGTACACAGTACTCCATGTGTGGTCTGACTAGTGATTTGTAAAGTGGCAGGACTATGTTCTCATCACGGGCATCTATGCCTCTTTTGATGCAACCCATTATCTTATTGGCCTTGGCAGCAGCTGTCTGACACTGGTTTCTGCAGCTTAGATTTCTGTTCACTAAAATTCCTAGGTCCTTTTCTATGTCAGAGTTACCCAATATTTTACCATTTAGTATGTACTGGACTTGCATTATTCCTTCCCATATGCATAACTTTACATTTGTCAGTGTTAAACCTCATCTGCCACTTCTCTGCCCAAGCCTCCAGTCTATCCAGATCCATCTGTAGCAGTGTACTGTCCTCTTCTGTGTTAATTACTTTACACAGTTTAGTGTCATCTGCAAAAATTGATATTTTACTGTGCAAGCCTTCTACAAGATCATTAATAAATATATTGAAGAGAATAGGGCCCAATACTGACCCCTGTGGTACCCCACTAGTGACAGTGACCCAATCACTTGTCATTTATGGTAGTTGCCTGCTCCTATGAGTCAAGAGGAAACTTTTAGGTCCCTTCATGTTGCAGGGTCTGGATGCGACCATGAAACCTCTATGCGTCCTATAGCCGAACCTATGGTATGTTCTCTTCATTCTAAACACGATGAACAGGAAACAAAAATTGGGGAAATCCAGAATTGTCCATGAAGTCTTTTTGCGCGACTTATCATAAGGCCGCAATCACACGACCGTAGTATTGCGGGTCCGCAAAAATGTGGACCCACAATACTACAGGTGCCGCCCGGCGTGTGTTCCGCAACGTTCGGAACACACGGCTGGGCACTCCATTGAAAATGCCTGTACTTGTCCGCTGTTGCGGACAATTATCCGCTGTCAGTGGATATAGGTGCTGTCTGCCTGGGTATGTAGGAACATGCTTAGAGCAGGAGAAGAGAAGTGACCTATTATGAAAACCCATTATTTGAAGACCTATTATGGTAGGGTTATATAACATTTCAGGTCACCTTGGTAAATACATGTTTGGTATTGTTCCCGAAAATAAGTTTCAGTAGAGTTGATGCCTACAGGTTCTTCTCACATAAAGATTTCCATACACATTGGGCAATACTTCGCTGAACCTTCAGATTTTGAGGCCACCCAGCTGTCCCCCAAAAACAAATGTCAGGGGAGGATGGAGCATGTTGGATTACAACATACCTGACACTTTGCTCCATTGAAATGTACATGGCTGGATGTGCCTGTTTTATAGGTTAGTTGGTAAAGATAACTGCCGGCCTAGCGAGCGTTTGGCTGACAGTTTTCTAATGTGTGTGGCCTCCTTAAAGGGGTTCTCCGGGAATAAAGAAAATGAAATTATTTAAATATTACTTTATCATAAATATATTTTGAACTTCCTTTCATTATTTATAATGTCTCATTTTGTCTGGGGAGCATCATAAGGGGAAACAAAATGGCCACCGTCCTACCAGTACACACAGAACCTGTCCTATTTACACAGGAGGACAAGTTACTTCACAGCACTGAGGTAAAGATCCTCCTCTCTGCTTTTCTTGTCAGGGATTATGGTCCTAACTACAGCTGACAATAACTTTAGCTGAATCTCTGGGGAATTTAGTTCAGAGGAGACATGAAGTACAGACAGGACAGACTAATATGGATATGTGGTGATGGAGGCTGCATAGAAGTGCTGCTGCTCATTAGCCAACCTCACCCTCTTCTCATGTATCCTTCATCATCTCCATTCCCACAGACATTCATCTGTATTCAGGATTATAATCTGACAGAGCAGAGAGGAAGATGAGGCAGCTCAGTGTTGTGAAGTAACTTGACCTCCTGTGTGATTAGGACAGGTTTTGTGCATACTAATAGGACGGCAGCCATTTTATTTCTCCTAATGATTGCTCCCCAGACAAAATGAGCCATTATAACTAATGAAAGTTATTTGAGAATATATTTATTATAAAGTAATATTTAAGTATTTTCATTTTCTTAATTCCCGGAAAACCCCTTTAATGTCTTTTAGATCTGAGATTTTTGTATTCCGATTTTGTATAACGACTTGCCTGCACATTTCTTACTTATGAAAACCTTGGGAGTGCTTTGGAGGAAATGACACACATTGTCTGCAAGCCATTTTTGACTGGAATTTTTATTTTAAGCTTTTTACCATGACAGGAGCTACAGAAAAGTATTCATACCTGTGTTTTCTTTCTAGTTCCATTAGGTTAATATTTTCTCTCAAAAATAAAAATTTCATCAGTTAATTGTTATTTTTTATTATTTTATTTTTTATTATTTTTTTTTAAATTTTATTATGTTATTTTTATTATTCTTTTTTTTTTTTACTAATTAAAACCGGATAGATCTTTTTTTCTGCTTTGTTTTTAATTCTGATGGTAGATGTTTTATACTATTTATTGCATATGACTGTGGTAATGGCCAGAGCAGTTAACAGCATTTAGAGATATGCTTTTATCCTAGCACTTTGGATGAGCTCTGCGTTCTAGTGATCCTAGAGAAAGGTTACCTAAGAAATAGAGCTATTACTAGAGCTAGTTTCTCACTAGTGTTATTGGTCTCTGGCAGGCTCTTCTGGCTGGCCCCAGTGCCAACTGGCCTGATAGTCTATAACGGAATCCAGTGGAGATCTGGCTACTACCTGGCAAATATTGCAAAAAACTGTTGCACCCAATGGTTGTTGTCCATCTGAACCTGGCATATTTGCTGGTTAGTGGCCGGATCTCTTCCGGATCTCATTATAGTCAAGGGGGGACAGTAGGCATTACGGTAGCATCCAACTATGCCAGATCCAGAGAGCTCTCTGCCTGAATAGCCTGTCGGAAACTCGAAGGCAGATATAAAAGTAGCCATTTTTTTCAAACTGAAAAAATGTCACAACCAATTATAACAATTTGTAGTCAAATGCAGACTGAATTTTTAATAGGCACGTGGAGTATACTTGTGACATATGGACAACATATATCCAGTTTTGAATGGGTTGTTGTTACTTTCCAGTTTCACTTAAATAGCACGTCAGCATTAAAATATCATAATTGTAAAAAATCACATTATTTTAATGTGATACCAAAAATGGAAGATTGTCGTGTTATAACATTTTAGGTACTTCTTGAGGATTTAGCGCTTCCTTCAGTAGATATTAGCAGATGATGTGCCTGTTTTGAAGGTCAAAATGGACGACTCCCCAGAGCCCTGTACAGCCAGGGGTTTCTATGGAAACCTCACACATTTGAGTGTGAGAAAAATATTTTTAACACATGTCATACTATAGATTTTTTAATTATTATTTCTACCATGTATATATGAAGAATATGGTTGCTGTGAAGGGACATATAAGGGATGTTTCGGGATTGGACATAATGAAAATGTTTTTTTTTTTTAATTGTATTTTTTATTATAGTTGTTTATAATACTTATCAATTTTTTGTACAGTGAATGTTTCACAAACTGTAAGGTCCGTGTAAGGTTATTACATTTACATTACATTACATCAACATTACATAAAAAATCTTGTTAAAATGTTTTTAAGTACAGATGGAAACTGGAGAATGTGAAGGATACCCACACGAATACAGGGAGAATATGCAGCCTTCATGCCATTGTTGCCTTTGTTCGGTATACATTTAGGATCCCATTTCCAAGGCAACCGTACAATGCCCAGTGCATATTGTACTCACGTCCTATTAAATAGAATAAGACGTGGATGAAGTATTGTCGTCTCAGCAGCTTGTACCACCATTCGTGCAGTTGCGACTCTTCACACCTCATGTTAGATCTGGCAGAAGAGTATGCTGGAGGGCTCATTATGGTGTTAAGCTCATTATGGTGCCATCTTTTCTACATCCTTCATCACTGTGGTCGCTATAAATGTGAACGGTCCATTGGCAATATTCCATATTGACTACCATAACTTGGAAAATATTTAACTCTAATGAACTTGTTGTTGCAAATTTTTAGGGTTTGGAGCGTCAGGTACAACCACTCCCATGATCAGCTGGTGTTGACAGGGAGCAGTGACAGTCGTGTAATCCTGTCAAACATGGTCTCCATTTCTTCGGAGCCATTTGGACACCTTGTTGATGATGAAGACTTAAGCGACCAAGAAGAAAATCAACGTGAAGAGAAGTAAGTTAAGGAAAAGGGCTACCAAATATTTGTGCATTACAATTCACAACTGATTGTAGGGTAATTTTGTGACGGTTATGATGGGAAGCAGAATAACTTTGTTTTAAGCAATTAGTCAAAAATAAAAAAATCCCTAAAAACAGTAAACCATCTGGTGCTTTTGGATTAAGATCTCAATCACTTTGACTGTATTGTGTTACTTCCTTATTGGAAAGGTCTTGAATAAAGATCTAATATTGTTGCAAGTCATATGGAAGTCAGTGGATTCTTATTTTACTGTATTGTTTATGCTGTGTGCAGAATATCCAGTATATTTCTGTGAGATGCAACTAAATACTGCTTTCCTCTGCCTTCTGTTTGTAAGAGGTAACAAGGTGAAACCTATCACAAGCTGGAGGCAGGGGAAATAGGCTGAAGCTACATCATATTGGAATTCCATGAGACTCTGCAGTGTAAGTTAGGAGATATGTCCATCAGCATTCTCCATTGAATAATACTGTTCAAGGCACTGCACAGTATTATTCAGTGTAGGCCAAGATGATGATTCTTTACAAATGAAGACATCGGTGCTAATCGCCTAATCAGATAATATTAGTAAGTGAAAATAATGAAAAGCTAGACTATATACAAAGTGTTAAAACGCCTTGTAAGGCCAGTTTCAGACGTGTGTATTATGGGCACATGTTGGTGCTCCATGTTATTTCCACAAATCCTGGCCTAACTGCAGGTCGAATGTCCAGAGTACCAATATTATTTGGATTGCCGTTACTGTTAGTTCACGTCATTTGATCGGTGATCAGGCTTGGATTTGTGATTGAAAGCGAGGCTTAAAGAATGTGTCCATATTAAGATGGCCATACACCTTCTTCCGACACCCTCCTATACGCATGTGCGCTAGGCTTGGCTCAATAGAGTGTAGAGTGCGTGGAATAAGCCACTGCCAGATATCTGTAGATACTTACTGGAGAAAAAAGAAATCAGACATGCCCAATCATTTTTTCACACAATATCTGTTATCATCAGGACACCCCCATACTTATCTGATACCTGCCCTGCTGATATTGGCAGGTTTGGGTGATGAGAGTTTTATAAGTATGGTCACCTCTATACTTGTCTGAAGCCAGTCTAAGGGTACATTCACACGACGGCCATCACACGGCTGTTATCAAAACCATTGCAGTCTATGGTTCCATCCATAGTTTTTTCCCACTGTCATGTGAATGGTGCCTTAGTGTATGTCTCATCTAATTATTGGGATCATGAGCACGATTGTGATCGGCCCAGTAAACATGGTTTGTGTGTTAGCCGCATCTCCCAGGCCGACCGTGGCTCCCTTGATCCAATCTGAGTGCATCATCATAATTTATGATAGAATCAGTCTCTATCTGATCGCGGAGCTATTGCACATCACAGTGTGAGTACACTGCAATAGCCCCCCGATCAAAGACGAACTGACTATATCATAAATTACAACGACAGTTTGAATCAGGGGAGCCGCGGTTCACACGTGGAGCATGTTTCCTGGGCTGATCGTCGTCTTGTTAATCATCCGTTATTCTTCTAATTTCTGCTGATGAGCCGCCATTAACTATTGCAATGAGGGGATCCACCATATTTGTTCCTTAGCATTAGTAGTACCCATTTTTGGGTCAGTCCCCAGCTCTAATCTCCAACAGCTAGTTTAACATTTGGAGCCCTTATTTACAGATGTATTTCTAAGTCACCAACCTTGATTAGCCAAACTGGAGAATATCTTCAAAGAGCATCCTTTGCTCTGAAGGACACAACATATCTCTACACACTGAATTTAATAGATGGCGTGTAATACTTCATTTCCCCTGTGGTGGCGCTGCAGGGAAATTGAGCACTTGTTGCCAAGATAACTAACAGCCAATCACTGGAGGTTCCAGCAGTGGGTCTCTCTGTGGTCAGTCTATCATCATTGAGCACTGCTAACAAAAGGAGACTGTCCAAAGTAGACAACCAGTTCCGTTTGGGATTATGAAAGCTTCAATATATTAAAAGCAAAAAAAAAAAAAAATAGAAAAAGTAATCACCGTTTTTGATTATTTTTATGTAACACTGTAAGGAATATTTTTGACCTAACTTTGATAGGTGCTTGTTAAATGCAACGCCAGTGACATCATTTCATATAAATCCAAATAAATGTGGCCTCAGACATGAGGTAAATCCTGACACATAAAGGCTTTGATAATGCATTCTTTGAAAAGATTCAATCTCTGCTAATGTCAAGAGAAGCTGAGATTTAGGTACAAGCATGAGACGCCGCATATGTAGGTTTAATATCAGAACAGCTCTAAGCCACCATAAAACCTGATAACCAAAATGTTTTTACAAATGCTCGAAAAGGAAGGCATTGGAGACAAAGCATTTGGAACAATTTCACACTGTATTAACCACTCGAGTTTTACTATAATGCATAGAGCCAAAATCAAATCAATGACAGCATGTTATAAATGGATTTATCTTACTTTCCTCCACCGCTTCTTATGGTGAGCCCTTCCCTAGTTATTTTGTTCATGACTACATGACTAATCGGCCATTTTGAAACAGCAAGCTCATGAGCCGTGTATGCGACATGGTGGATTTTATTAAGTTTTTTCTTGTGCAAATACAGTGGGGAAAAAAGTATTTAGTCAGCCACCAATTGTGCAAGTTCTCCCACTCAAAAAGATGAGACAGTCCTGTAATTGACATCATAGGTAGACCTCAACTATGAGAGACAAAATGAGAAAACAAATCCAGAAAATCACATGGTCTGATTTTTAAAGAATTTATTTGCAAATTATGGTGGAAAATAAGTATTTGGTCACCTACAAACAAGCAAGATTTCTGTCTCTCACAGACCTGTAACCTATAACAGAGCCTCTTTAAGAGGCTCATCTGTCCTCCACTCATTACCTGTAGTAATGGCACCTGTTTGAACTTGTTATCAGTATAAAAGACACCTGTCCACAACCTCAAACAGTCACGCTCCAAACTCCACTATGGTGAAGACCAAAGAGCTGTCGAAGGACACCAGAAACAATTGCAAATTATGGTGGAAAATAAGTATTTGGTCAATAACAAAAGTTCATCTCAATACTTTGTTATATATCCTTTGTTGGCAATGACAGAGGTCAAACGTTTCTGTAAGTCTTCACAAGGTTGGCACACACTGTAGCTGGTATGTTGGCCCATTCCTCCATGCAGATCTCCTCTAGAGCAGTGATGTTTTGGGGCTGTCGCTGGGCAACACGGACTTTCAACTCCCTCCAAAGGTTTTCTATGGGGTTGAGATCTGGAGACTGGCTAGGCCACTCCAGGACCTTGAAATGCTTCTTACGAAGCCACTCCTTCATCGCCCTGGCGGTGTGCATGGGATCATTTTCATGCTGAAAGACCCAGCCACGTTTCGTCTTCAATGCCCTTGCTGATGGAAGGAGGTTTGCACTCAAAATCTCTCGATACATGGCCCCATTCATTCTTTCATGTACACGGATCAGTCGTCCTGGTCCCTTTGCAGAGAAACAGCCCCAAAGCATGATGTTGCCTCCCCATGCTTCACAGTAGGTATGGTGTTCTTTGGATACAACTCAGCATTCACTCTCCTCCAAACACGATGAGTTGTGTTTCTACCAAACAGTTCTACTTTGGTTTCATCTGACCATATGACATTCTCCCAATACTCTTCTGGAACATCCAAATGCTCTCTAGCAAACTTCAGACGGGCCCGGATATGTACTGGCTTTTTAGCAGGGGGACACGTCTGGCAATGCAGGATCTGAGTCCCTGGCGGCATAGTGTGATACTGATGATAGCCTTTGTTACGTTGGTCCCAGATTTCTGCAGGTCATTCACTAGGTCCCCCCATGTGGTTCTGTGATTTTTGCTCACAGTTCTTGTGATCATTTTGACCCCACGGGGTGAGATCTTGCGTGGAGCCCCTGATCGAGGGAGATTATCAGTGGTCTTGTATGTCTTCCATTTTCTAATTATTGCTCCCACAGTTCATTTCTTCACACCAAGCTGCTTGCCTATTGCAGATTCAGTCTTCCCAGCCTGGTGCAGGTCTACAATTTTGTTTCTGGTATCCTTCGACAGCTCTTTGGTCTTCACCATAGTTTGGAGTGTGACTGTTTGAGGTTGTGGACAGGTGTCTTTTATACTGATAACAAGTTCAAACAGGTGCCATTACTACAGGTAATGAGCGAAGGACAGAGGAGCCTCTTAAAGAAGAAGTTACAGGTCTGTGAGAGCCAGAAATCTTCCTTGTTTGTAGGTGACCAAATACTTATTTTCCACCATAATTTGCAAATAAAATCTTTAAAAATCAGACAATGTGATTTTCTGGATTTGTTTTCTCATTGTGTCTCTCATAGTTGAGGTCTACCTATGATGTCAATTACAGGCCTCTCTCATCTTTTTAAGTGGGAGAACTTGCACAATTGGTGGCTGACTAAATACTTTTTTTCCCCACTGTACAATTACGAATATAAAACATAAACGGTAGATCATTTAAACCCCCATTTAACCCACCCCCCATTTGCTGCTGCACAGTGAATCCCATCCAATCAATGGATGCGCACACCACTGATCCCTTCGAATATCCTATAAGAGTCCACTGCATTTTACATCCTATCACAGATAACCGATGTCCGTAGCATGGAAAAGAACTCACTGATTCCCGTGATTACCGGTAGTTCTTTTATGATCAAACATTTACCTGGCGGTTCCACAAGAGTTGTGTCAAGGATAAACCCAGGCAATTAATAAAAGACTCTCTAATAGAGATAAGTGATACACAGAGTTAATTAATGCAGGCACCTCGTGCCCATAGTTCCTTACCCTGGAACAAGACCACATCACATGTATAGTATCTGCTTGCGCTAGATGACATCGAGGGTATGTTGAATCTGTCCCTATACCAGTATTATATAGTAACAGAGAGGTTTTATAAACTCTATGTATTAAATGTAACTGAGAGAGTCTATGAGCAGGGACTTAGAGATAGAAGTGGAAGGGCATGGTGGATTTTATCAAATATGTCTGCTGGGTGGTAAAAGTAACTGCTTTCTTGTACATTGTTATGAAATTGAATGCTTAAAGGGATTGTCTCATCAGAAAATGATTGTTTAAATCAAGTTTTTTATGTTAAAAATATTTGTAAAGTTATGTTATTTTTAATTTTTTATTTTTATTAAAATCCCAAAGCCTTCACATTGGCCACTAAGCCTAATAATATGCACCGCAGTGCAGATCATTTTTCAGCAGTTATCTCATTATCAACATAATCAGGATTACAGTGACAGATATCACCTATATGTAGGTACCACAGCATCCACCACAATAGGTGATATCACAGTTTATCTCCTCCCTCAAGACCTCTATATAGCACACAGAACATGCGTAGAAAACTCTCCCATAAAAGTCAATGAGTCCCCTCCAGTCTTGTGTCTCTGGTCTATGTAGCTGCTGTAAAGCGTATCTCTAAATGCTGATAACAGCAGCTCAGGCAAGATGGCTGCCACCCATAATCATGTTCAGGAAATAGAATAAATTAAAAAAAAAATACAATCGCAAGATGAAAACAAGGATATGTGGCTATCTGGTTTTTAACCGGCACAAACATTATAGTTGACACATTCCTTTCAACCAGTTCACGTCTAAGGCATTTTGGGTTTCCAGGATCAGACACAGTTTAGCCATTTTTAGTACACATTAGTTTAATAGCTGTAACTTTTCTTTTTGTCTAACGATTAACTTGATTTTTGCAGCTTGTTTTGTCAAGTTTCTTTTTTTATTATTGTATTAACATATATTTTATAGAATATTTAGGTGTATATTTTGAAAAAAATTGTAATTTTTTAAACATACTAGTTATAGTTTTTTTGCTAATCATATAGTGATACCCTACAATAGATTTTCATTTGTTTTCATCATCATATAATGTGCCAGTGCAGCCTTCCCTTCATTGTTTACCTGCTCGCCATCAACATCGTCACAATGAGCAGGTGTAACCACAAGCCGCCCCATTCATTTCTATGGGACGGCTCCTTCCGATACACTTGAATAGGAACGAGGCATCCCATTGAAGTGAATGGGGCAACTTGTAATCACACCAGCTCTCCGCTGCATTGTCGCTACACTGGCACGGTGCGCAGCCTTCTTTTCAACCAGCTGATCGACGGGGGTGCCGGGTGTCGAACCCCTGCTGATCTGATATTGATGACCTATCCTGAGGATAGGTCATCAATATTAATATCCCATAAAACCCCTTTAACTGGTCCCACTGCAGTTGTGCGGTTGAACCACACCTAACTAGTTTGAATGGCCGCCTTTGCATTGCAAAAACACATTTTTACTAAGCTGATGATCAATGTGCGCACCAAACCCGTCTCTCTCTCACAGTCTTGTAAAGACCTATCTAGATGAGGAACATCATCTTCATAAGTAAACCTTTTTCATCTAAATATGGCTTCTTCATATTATGCATGTAGCAAAATGGTTGAAGAGATGGCTGCTCTTAGGAGAGTGAGTGGCATTGACAGAGTATCCTTTGATACTTTAGTACATGATGATATTTTTGGAAAAATTTTTAAACAACAAAACCCATCATTAGAAATGAGCGAGCACTAAAATGCTCGGGTGCTCGTTATTCGAGTCGAACTTTTCCCGATGCTCGGGTGCTCGTTTCGAATAACGAACCCCATTGAAGTCAATGGGAGACTCGAGCATTTTTGCGGGGGACCAAGGCTCTGCCTAGGGAAGGCTGGGTGAAAACCTGGAAACCTCAGAAAATGATGGAAACACCACGGAAATGGACAGGAAACAGCAGGGGCAGCATGCATGGATGCCTCTGAGGCTGCCTAATCCCACCATTACCCCAAATTCTCAGGCAACAGCCTGGTGGTTACCCTCATGGCAATTGTGCTCACCCAGACCAAGAAAGGCGAGGCAAATACCCATCACATGTTAGGGAAGCACCCAACTAGGTGCAACGAAGGTCCATCACCGCCTGCAGGTGACACCACTGCTCATGCTGGCACTGCAGCTAAAATCAAGTTTAGTATCTGTTCTTATCAGTTGCTGTGCCTGCTGGTGGTATAGTGGTGAGCATAGCTACTTCCCAAGCAGTTGATCCGGGTTCGATTCCGGTATATCGCAGGAGGCAATTCAGAATCAGTACAATATCTAATACGTCCCCCTACCCGGGAAAATTGTTTGGAGAGAGGGCCTGTAGGTGGGGGGGAAGGAGGTTTCGCTGGAAGAGCCAGAGGAGTGCCCCCTGGGCTAGCATGTGTGGTGGTGACAACAGCCGGAATGGATTTGGAAAAACTGTTGCTTTAACCCGTATGGTATCGATTCTTCTCAGTTTAATACCGTATACGTCCCCTATCTTGGGACCCTATATTTAATGGATTTTTCGAACACGGAAAACGGAAAAAGAGCTTGTTCTGGCCAGGGGATTGTCTTTCCCACTGCAGCTAAGGGGACGTGTCCATGCTCTGCCTATCACAGGTCATGAGGCAGATAAAAGAAGAACAAAAACAAACATGAGTACAACTTCTAATACGTCCCCTATCCGGCTAAATTGTTTGTAGAGTGGGCCTGTAGGTGGGGGGGCAGGCTGGGGCAAGGAGGTTTCGCTGGAAGAGCCAGAGGAGTGCCCCCTGGGCTAGCGTGTGTGGTGGTGACAACAGCCGGATGTATTTAGAATGACAACGCAGGACCCCAACTTAAAAATTTAGCATCAACCGGTACAGTCGTAAATTATGAGCTTGATCAAGTGTGGTATGTGTTCTATGTATACTACTCAGTTTAATACCGTATATGGCAGCTATCCGGAAAAATAGTTTGTAGAGAGAGAGAGAGAAAGATAGGACAAAGAAGTAAATTGTTTGGAGAGAGGGCCTGTAGGTGGAACTCCGGAAAAATTGTTTGGACAGAGGGCCTGTAGGTGGACCTCTGGAAAAATTGTTTGAATAGAGGCCTGTAGGGGGCCCTCCTGAAAATTGTTTGAAGAGAGGGCCTGTAGGTGGACCTCTGGAAAAATTGTTTGAATAGAGGGCCTGTAGGTGGACCTCTGGAAAATTGTTTGAATACAGGGCCTGTAGGTGGACCTCTGGAAAAATTGTTTGAATAGAGGGCCTGTAGGGGGCCCTCCTGAAAAATTGTTTGAAGAGAGGGCCTGTAGGGGGCCCTCCTGAAAAATTGTGCTAAAAGAGTGCCAGTTGGACCTCTAAAAAATGGCGTTTTTTGGGTCAGCGTTAGGCAAAGACGATATGGAGGAGGAGGAGTAGAGAAGAGGAGTAGAGAAGAGGAATCGGATACATAAGTTATTTAAATCTTTAGCTGCTTTCCCCCGGAGGAGATTAGAATTCCGGTGAAATCCAGGCTTTGTTCATTTTAATAAGCGTCAGCCTGTCAGCGCTGTCAGTTGACAGGCGTGTACGCTTATCGGTGATGACGCCACCAGCTGCACTGAATACCCGCTCTGACAGCACGCTAGCGGCAGGGCAGGCCAGCACCTCCAAGGCGTACAGCGCCAGTTCAGGCAACGTGTCCAGCTTTGAAACCCAGTAGTTGTATGGAGCAGAGTGATCGCTACGGACGTTGGTATGGTCAGCTAGGTACTCCCTCACCATCTTTCTGTACAGCTCCCACCTACTCTGCCTAGACTGGGGACAGGTGACAGTGTCTTGCTGGGGTGACATAAAACTGGCAAAGGCCTTGGAGAGCGTTCCCCTGCCAGTGCTGGACAAGCTGCCTGCTCGCCTCCTTTCCCCCACTACTTGGTCCACAGAACCATGCCCTCTGCCGCTAGCGGCGTCAGATGGGAAGAATTGTTTCAGCTTGTGCACCAGGGCCTGTTGATACCTATTCACTCTCATACTCCTTTCCTCTGCAGGGATGAGAGTGGAAAGGTTCTGCTTGTACCGTGGGTCCAGGAGAGTGAACACCCAGTAATCGGTGTTGGAAAAAATTCTTCTAACACGAGGGTCACGGGATAGGCAGCCTAACATGAACTCTGCCATGTGCGCCAGAGTCCTAACACGCAAGAATTCCCTCTCCTCACTGACCTGACTCTCCATTTCCTCCTCCTCCTCCTCCAAGTCCTCCTCTTCAGCCCATACACGCTCAAGAGTTAAGGACTGAGCACTGGTACCCTCTACTGTCTCGCCGACATTCTCCTCCTCTTCCTCCTCATCCTCATCCCCCTCCTCCGATACGCGCTGAGAAACAGACCGGAGGGTGCTCTGGCTATCAAGCGACGTATCTTCCTCCACCGTCTCTTGTGACAAGCGCAAAGCATCCGACTTGATGCTGAGCAGTGAGTTTTTCAACAGGCAAAGCAGCGGGATGGTGAGGCTGATAATGGCGGCATCGCCGCTGACCATCTGTGTTGACTCCTCAAAGTTGCTCAACACCTGGCAGATATCAGACATCCACGTCCACTCCTCATTGTAGACTTGAGGAATCTGAGAGACCTGACTACCAGTTCTGGTGGAAGATGACATCTGGCAGTCTACAATCGCTCTGCGCTGCTGGTAAACTCTGGATAACATGTTTAATGTGGAATTCCATCTCGTGGGCACGTCGCACAACAGTTGGTGAGCGGGCAGTTGTAGGCGGCGCTGCGCTGCCCTGAGAGTGGCAGCATCTGTGCTCGACTTGCGGAAATGCGCACAGATGCGGCGCACCTTGGTGAGCAAATCAGACAGATTGGGGTATGTCTTGAGGAACCGCTGAACTATAAGATTGAACACGTGGGCCAGGCATGGCACATGTGTCAGTCTGCCGAGTTGCAGAGCCGCCACCAGGTTACGCCCGTTGTCACACACAACCATGCCTGGCTTGAGGTTCAGCGGTGCCAGCCACACATCGGTCTGCGCCGTGATGCCCTGTAACAGCTCTTGGGCGGTGTGCCTTTTGTCACCTAAGCTCAGCAGTTTGAGTACCGCCTGCTGGCGCTTACCCACGGCACTGCTGCTGCGCCTAGAGCTACCGACTGAAGGCACCGTGCCCACGGATGGTAATTCGGTGGAGGAGGAGGAGGGGTCGGAGGAGGAGGAGGAGGCATAGTACGTCTGAGAGACCGTGACCGAGGTAGGCCCCACAATCCTCGGTGTGGGCAGTACATGAGCGGCCCCAGGGTCATTCTCGGTCCCAGCCTCCACCAAGTTAACCCAATGTGCCGTCAGTGAGATATAGTGTCCCTGCCCGGCAGCACTTGTCCACGTGTCCGTGGTTAGGTAGACCTTCTCAGAAACAGCGTTGGTCAGGGCACGGATGATGTTCTGTGACACGTGCTGGTGTAGGGCTGGGACGGCACATCGGGAAAAATAGTGGCGGCTGGGGACGGAATACCGAGGGGCAGCCACCGCCATGAGATTTCGAAAGGCCTCGGTCTCTACCAGCCTATAGGGCAGCATCTACAGGCTAAGCAATTTGGAGATGTGTACGTTGAGGGCTTGGGCATGTGGGTGGGTGGAACTGTATTTCCTCTTGCGCTCCAGCGTCTGCTGTAAAGACAGCTGAAAGCTGCGCTGGGATACGTTGGTGGACGCTGTGGAGGATCGTGGAGGCGAAGGTGTGGTTTTCCGGCGGGAGGCGCTCGTGCCGGGGTCCTGGGCAGGGGGTTGACTAGCAGAGGCAGCGAGTGACGCGGGGGGTTGACTAGCAGAGGCAGCGAGTGACACAGGGGAAGGAGCAGTGGTGTGACCCGCAGGAGGTGGTGAACGGCCTTGGTTCCATTGAGTGGGGTGTTTAGCACTCATATGCCTGCGCATGCTGGTGGTGGTTAGGCTAGTAGTGGTGGCACCCCTGCTGATCCTGGTGTGGCACAGGTTGCACACCACAGTCCGTCGGTCATCCTCACTTTCTTTAAAGAACCTCCAGACTTGCAAACATCTAGGCCTCGCCACGGAAGCTTCACTACGTGAAACAGTTGCTGATGATGCACCAGCTCTGGCCCTGCTTCTCCCTCTGGCCACACCACTGCCTCTTACAACCTGTTCTGGTGCAGCACTCGCCTCCGCCTCAGAAGCACTGTCTTCACTCGGCATATCAACCCAGCTTGGGTCAGTCACCTCATCATCCTCCGATTCCTCAGTCTGCTCCCCCCTCGGAATTCCTCCCCTAACAACAACTTCACCACTGTCTGACAACCGTGTCTCCTCATCGTCTGACACCTCTTTACATACTTCTTCCACTAACTCAACATTGTCATCATCATCACCCACAGACTGCGACAGTTGGAAAACTTGGGCATCGGGAACGAGGTCAGCAGCAACCTGAGAAGTGGTTTGTGACTCTGGGAAGGGTCCAGAAAACAGTTCCTGAGAGTATGCCGGATCACATTCCAAATTTTCCTGGGAGGGGGCAGACTGGGGGGAAGGAGGTTGAGGTGGAGGAGCCAGAGGAGTGCTCCCTTGGGTAACGTGGGTGGACTGCGTGGAAGACTGACTGGTGGACAAATTACTTGAAGCATTGTCCGCAATCCACGAGATCAGCTGTTCGCACTGTTGTGGTTTCAACAGTCCTCTACCACGTGTCCCTGTAAGTTGAGACATGAAGCTAGGGAGTGCCCCCTGCAGTAATTGAATGCCCACGCCCTCGCCCTCGACCCTTAGCCCTGGGGTTCAACATTTTTTGTATATAGGTGTATGATAAAAAAAAAAAAAAAATTACACGGGCCTGGTATACTGAAACCCACAAACTTGTTAAGTCCGGTAGAATTAAGTGACGTACAGAAAGTGTCACCTGGACAGATTATACGGATCGGAGCGAGTGTGCTGAACTGTGACACACAGAAAGGTTACACGCAGCTGAGTAAAAAGGATTTGTATCACTGAGCTAAAACAACTGAAAAAATATTATTTTTTTTTTATTTTGTTTTTTTGGGAACGTGATGTGCAGGAACTATGGTAGGACTGATTGACACCCTGTTAACGGTGGCTATTTAGTCTGCGACCCAGACAAATGTCGCACAGAGAATTTTCTGGATCAAGCGGTAGATGATATTGGTAGCAAATGACTTGGTTGTATTGTGTGACGTACAGAAAGTGTCACCTGGACAGTATATACGGATGGGAGCGAATGTGCTGAACTGTGACACACAGAAAGGTTACACAAAGCTGAGTAAAATGGATTTGTATCACTGAGCTAAAACAACTGAAAAAATATTTTTTTTTTTATATTTGTTTTTTTTTTTTTTAATTTTTTTTGGAACGTAACGTGCAGGAACTATGGTAGGACTGACTGACACCCTGTTAACGAGGTGGCTATTTAGTCTGCGACCCAGACAAATGTCGCACAGAGAGTTTTCTGGATCAAGCGGTAGATGATATTGGTAGCAAATGACTTGGTTGTATTGTGTGACGTACAGAAAGTGTCACCTGGACAGTATATATGGATTGGAGTGAGTCAGTGCTGAACTGTGACACACAAAATGGTTCCACACTGCTGTGTGCAATGGATTTGTATCACTGAGATAGAACAATAAAAAAAAACAGGGTTAGATATGGCGATAGCTGCACTACTAGTGCCAGCCAGCCAAGCCAGGAGACAAAAAAAAAATTCTTCTAGCCCTTAGAAGGGCTGTTGGGTTCTTTGTGGGTGATTCCTGCCTAACTGAGAACTAAATGCAGGCCCTAACACTGTCCCTGAAAGGCAGCAGCTCTATCCCTAACGACATCCAGACGGCATCTGAGCCGAGCGCCGCGGCCAGTCACTAGTATATTCCAGGGTCATCTGATCAGGCTAGCCAACCCCTGCTATCGACATGTAAAGGCCCCACGTGATGCTGGGTGTACTGTAGAGTCTCCTGGCTTGTGATTGGCTGTGTTTATAGGCGCCAAAAAAGCACGATGCGGAAGTTGCCATTTCCTCGAGTATGGAGAGATACTCGTCCGAGCTGCGAGTACTTACGAGTACCCTAATACTCGAACGAGCACCAAGCTCGGACGAGTATGCTCGCTCATCTCTACCCATCATCCTTTCTTCTAATGACCAAGCTACAGTGCCAAATGACAATGATCCTCACAAACACAAGACAATGGATGTAAAATAGCTGTGTGGTCTATGACCTCAGGATGTCCAGACAGTGTTTGACACTTTTCTGTCATTTTCATTCCATGCTTATAATTATACATTCGACAAATATGTGACATTGTATTTTTCCCTTTCAGCTCATTATTTTTTTTGTTTCTCTCTTAGAACAAAAGAGCCACTCCAGGACAGTATAATAGCTACCTATGAAGAGCATGAAGACAGTGTGTATGCTGTGGAATGGTCCTCTGCAGACCCTTGGCTCTTTGCTTCCTTAAGTTATGATGGAAGGCTGGTTATTAACCGAGTCCCAAGAGCACTCAAATATAACATACTGCTGTAATTTGTTCGTTTGTTTGAGCTGAAGTGATTGCGTGTCACTGACAGCTTATTTCCCGTAATTTGGAGACTCGAGAGACGAGGATCTGAGATATGTTATTATATTTGTTTATTGTAGAGCTTTGTCATAAATGACCAAATCTTGGGCCAGGCCTGACCTTTTTAGATTGTTGTATTCAGACACTGAGATTCTGTCCCCTACTGAAATAGACATCAGCTGAAGACTGTCATCTGGATAGTTGTATGTACTTCCATCCAAAGCTGGAGTATTTCTCTATGTCTGATGAAGCTGTGGAGCACACATACACTACACATACTCCATGTTTCATTTACAACTCTACTTGTAGCTAAATCTCAGGCAAAAAATATTCTGTAAATGTCTATTTTTTAGGTCCAATGTTTGGTATATTAATTTCTTAATATATCTAGGCAGCATTGGATTTTTTTTTTACTGATACCAAACTCCCCTGCACAGAAAATTATTTAAAAAAATAAAATGTTGACTTCCTGAAAGGGAGGCTTAGGAGCTTACCGCATAATTATTAAATGCCATGTATAAACGGTATACAGCTAGCACCTAAGTTCCTTCTTATGGCGACATGTTATTGTTTAAATCTATGAGTGTGTGCTCAAGTGTAGACCTTTAAATATTACTTTCAATTTCAAAAGTTTCCAAATTGTTTGCCAATTTATTTATGATTATGTCTTTGTAGCAGGTGGAAGAATATTTTTTGAATACAGAGCCTTATACCTCCTGCATAGACATAGATTGAAAAGGTAACATGCTGGCGGCCTCAAGGGAGGGAGCATGGAAGCTCACTGAATACTATCTTGTTATTGAATTTAATTAGATATGAGCAAATCGATTCCAACAAATTGATTCTTCTCATTAGCAGAACTTCTTTACCTGTAAAGGCCTGTCCCATTGGATGAAGAAGAGGCCACCTGCAACAATATTGCCTGGACCTGATAATTTCCTGCCTGTGTCGCTGCTCCAGTTAGCAGAGCAGGGCCAGAGGTGCTTCTTCTCTGCAGGAAATTACCAGGGCTGGGCTAAATGTCCCGGCCTGTCAATCTTGCGGCAGGTGGGTGCTTCATCACCAGATGGAACAGCTCCTCACAGCTAAAGAAGTCCTGCAGGTGAGACAAATCGATTCACTCATTTCCAGTGTGTAACAGTAATGCAATAAGTTCCTAAGTGCCCCCTAGTGTTGGCTGCAAACAGCCAGAATGTTCTCTTTTAATTTTATGCATGAGACGTAGAGCTCTGTGGATTAAGAAATTAATTAGCAAAGAATTTAGGTCCAGAAATCAACATGAGGATCATAGGTACTGTAGTTAATTTCTTTAAGGTTGGAAGAAATGGGAACACTGGAGTTGTGTTAACTCTTAAAAACATTCTGCAGGAATAATTTACCATTAAAGTAAATGTTCAAATGTGAGATCAAGTCTATTTTTTTTACCCATGAGGTCCCATAATGTGATGTAAAAGGTTTTGTCAGTGGGCAAAATTATTCAGCTAGGGCAGAGTTTTTGCTCATGGTAGATAATACTATGTGGTGCCTAGGTTGATAGTACCTGAAGTATGCCAAATTGTCAATTTATATGGATTCCTGGTCTTCATGGAGCTTTGTAGATAACTATAAAACACTGTGGGAACACTTTATTTTAGTGAAAGAGTCTTAAAACCTAAAAAAGGAATCACTATAGATCATCAGAACATAATGCTCCCTAGTGACACTTTGCTGAATGTAGTTAAAGGGTTTCTGTCATCAGATTTGAGCATTGCAAACCCAGTGTCATTTGCAATGCGCAAATGACACCTGATGACAGATCTGTTAATGTTATAGCTTTCTGTAGCGTAGTTTTTGAGAAAATAGCGTTTTTAAAATATGTAAATGAGCTTCCCTAGGTGCAGGGGGTGTTAATCCTGCACCTAGTAGCGGCGTAATTCCTCCTCTTACCCCTCCTCCGTTCCGGTGATTGACAGGGCCAGGCAGCTAGCTCTTTCGGCTGCCGGCCCTGTCCAAGTGCGAAATCCCGCGCCTGCGCATTGCGATCACCAATGCGGGTGCATTGAGGAAGCCGGGATCCGGGCCGCCGGTGGCTCTCAATGCGCACGCGCGGATTATGGATCGCAATGCGCAGGTGCGGGATTTCGCACTCGGACAGGGCCGGGAGCCGAAAGAGCTAGCTGCCTGGCCCTGTCAATCACCGGAACGGAGGAGGGTTAAGAGGAGGAATTACACCGCTACTAGGTGCAGGGTTAATGCCCCCTGCACCTAGGGAAGCTCAATTACATATTTTAAAAACGCTATTTTCTCAAAAACTACGCTACAGAAAACTATAACATTAACAGAACTGTCATCAGTTGTCATTTGCGCATTGCAACTGACACTCGGTTTGCTATGCTAAAATCTGATGACAGAAACCCTTTAAAGGGGTATTCTCGTCCCAACATTTTGGAGTCCCCTCACTTTGGCATGTCCAAGACCCACTTTAGTTAGGTATCAGTAATAGTATCCATCAATCTCATGTTTCATTCAAGTCCAAATATGATTATACACAGTTTGTACCAACAACTGGCTTACATGTTCTGGACCACATTTATTAAGTGCTTTAAATACTAGGAACTGGGGAAATTTACATCAGTTTTTTGGGACAAGTACCGGTAATATTATATTTGCGGGCCATGTAGGCTCCTCCTTCTCCCCTCCACAGCCCACTCAAGTTTGAGAAAAGTGGCCCGCGTGGTGTAAATGGGGGAAAAGTTGCAAATTCTTGGGCAAATCAGGGCTTGAGCAAAAAAATAGCAACTTTTTTACACCAGAAAACTGGTGTAGAGGCCTTAATTAATTCCCCCCTTGGACTATACAGTTTTAAGATGATCCTAATCTCTCATCCAGCATCAGACACTTTGATAAATCTGGAGCATTCTTAGATTGTCTAGACTAGGTTTACACTGTCCATAACATTAAATCTGTCACAGTTTGCAAGCTTGCACCCCAACAATGTCCTGTGAACATTCCCTGTGTAGCTCATCTGTTGCCATCTTGATTTTACTGTCAAAAAGATGTTATTAAATGTATATATAAAGAATAAAACTATTGGAATATGTGTATTGTCGGAAATATCTCTCACTGTCTAATAAAAAAAAAACTGCTATAAAGAAATTGATCTCATTCCATATTGTATGTATTGTGTTTATGTACAGTACAGACCAAAAGTTTGGACACACCTTCTCATTCAAAGAGTTTTCTGTATTTTCATGACTATGAAAATTGTAGATTCACACTGAAGGCATCAAAACTATGAATTAACACATGCAGAATTATATACTTAACAAAAAAGTGTGAAACAACTGAAAATATGTCTTATATTCTAGGTTCTTCAAAGTAGCCACCTTTTGCTTTGATTACTGCTTTGCACAGTCTTGGCATTCTCTTGATGAGCTTCAAGAGGTAGTCACCTGAAATGGTTTTCACTTCACAGGTGTGCCCTGTCAGGTTTAATAGGTGGGATTTCTTGCCTTATAAATGGGGTTGGGACCATGAGTTGTGTTGGGCAGAAGTCAGGTGGATACACAGCTGATAGTCCTACTGAATAGACTGTTAAAATTTGTATTATGGCAAGAAAAAAGCAGCTAAGTAAAGAAAAACGAGTGGCCATCATTACTTTAAGAAATGAAGGTCTGTCAGTCCGAAAAATTTGGAAAACTTTGAAAGTGTCCCCAAGTGCAGTCGCAAAAACCATCAAGCGCTACAAAGAAACTGGCTCACATGAGGACCGCCCCAGGAAAGGAAGACCAAGAGTCACCTCTGCTGCGGAGGATAAGTTCATCCGAGTCACCAGCCTCAGAAATCACAGGTTAACAGCAGCTCAGATTAGAGACCAGGTCAATGCCAAACAGAGTTCTAGCAGCAGACACATCTCTACAACAACTGTTAAGAGGAGACTGTGTGCAGCAGGCCTTCATGGTAAAATAGCTGCTAGGAAACCACTGCTAAGGACAGGCAACAAGCAGAAGAGACTTGTTTGGGCTAAAGGACACAAGGAATGGACATTAGACCAGTGGAAATCTGTGCTTTGGTCTGATGAGTCCAAATTTGAGATCTTTGGTTCCAACCACCGTGTCTTTGTGCGACGCAGAAAAGGTGAACGGATGGACTCTACATGCCTGGTTCCCACTGTGAAGCATGGAGGAGCTGGTGTGGGGGTGCTTTGCTGGTGACACTGTTGGGGATTTATTCAAAATTGAAGGCATACTGAACCAGCATGGCTACCACAGCATCTTGCAGTGGCATGCTATTCCATCCGGTTTGCGTTTAGTTGGACCATCATTTATTTATCAACAGGACAATGACCCCAAACACACCTCCAGGCTGTGTAAGGGCTATTTGACCAAGAAGGAGAGTGATGGGGTGCTACGCCAGATGACCTGGCCTCCACAGTCACCAGACCTGAACCCAATCAAGATGGTTTGGGGTGAGCTGGACCGCAGAGTGAAGGCAAAAGGGCCAACAAGTGCCAAGCATCTCTGGGAACTCATTCAAGACTGTTGGAATACCATTTCAGGTGACTACCTCTTGAAGCTCATCAAGAGAATGCCAAGAGTGTGCAAAGCAGTAATCAAAGCAAAAGGTGGCTACTTTGAAGAACCTAGAATATAAGACATATTTTCAGTTGTTTCACACTTTTTTGTTAAGTATATAATTCCACATGTGTTAATTCATAGTTTTGATGCCTTCAGTGTGAATCTACAATTTTCATAGTCATGAAAATACAGAAAACTCTTTGAATGAGAAGGTGTGTCCAAACTTTTGGTCTGTACTGTGCTTCTACAGTTGCAGCTCTTCTAACTGGAGTAAAATAAATGGTGAAGAGGGGCACCTTCAGTTCCGTCAATGATTTTTATAGGTGAACTGTGCCTTAAAAGGGTTGTTCTATCTTGGCCTTTCACGGCTCAGATGGGAATAACCCACAGTAATTAGCGGCCTGCGGTGGCTGGAATTATGGAAATATCCAATAGCTTTTTCCGTAGCTATGCTGTTTCTGCAAATCGGGATCTTGCTGTGCTATGCTATTTGCGTAGCTCCTATTCAGTACTTATAGAAACAGCAGAGTGGTGGACACCACCTCACCGGGCCAGCACTTACATTGGATTATTCCCATCTCAGCCATGTGAGAATGAGATGGGACAACCCCTTTAAGTTTATATTCACATGTAGTGGATACACTGAGGATTTTCCATCTGGATTTGCAGATGGAACATCTATCTCGTATTATAATATCAGCAAAATGCATGAGATTTTAACTCTTAGACTCCCAGCGGTGTACATGTATGGCGCTGGAAGGGTCTTTAAATATGGTGCCCGCTCGCAAGCACGGCGGGCGCCATAGCCTGCGAGTCTCTGCAGTTTCAAACAGCAGAGGCCTGCGACTAATGTCTGTGACTGGCAATAATGCTTTAGATGCCGTGGTCAAGCAGAAAAGCCAGTCCTTCATTCTAATGCGATGAGTCTCTCTGAAGAAACCTAGCACATTAGAGCTGCAGTTCCTATGGAGGCCTGCGGGTGGCATGCCAACATAGGATAACAGCAAATTGCACTTATACTGTAGTACTGGAACTACAGTATAAGGTTAAATAAATCTAATTAGAGAATATTTTAGCCTCCTAAAGGGGCTAAAAAAATGTTAAAATTAAAAAGTTAAATACATAAACAATAAAAAATAAACATCATGGTCATTGATGCGTCAGAAAACACTTGTGCTATGAAAACATAAAAAGATTTATCCCATGCGGCGCACATGCACTCTGTTCTCTCCAGTCACTGCTATGAAAGTTCTGAAAATAGTTAGTGCATTTGGCTGTTTTTAGAATGGTGAATGGAATGAGCACTGTGCACGCACGGTCACCCCTCCATTCACCTCTGTGGCAGTGCAGAAGATATCCGAGTCAACTCAGCTATTTTTGGAAGACCTCAAAATCCACAATAGACTACTTCAAAAGGCACAAGCTGAAGATTTTACCATGGCCCTCACAGTCCCCTGATCTGAACATCATTGAAAATCTGTGGATAGACTTCAAAAAAGCAGTGCATGCAAGACGACCCAGAAATCTCACAGAACTGGAAGAATGGATGAAAATTCCTCAAACAAGAGGACTGACTACAAAAAGCGTTTACAAGCTGTTATACTTGCCAAAGGGGATGCTACTAGGTACTAACCATGCAGGGTGCCCAAAATTTTGCTTTGGGCCCTTTTCATTTTTTGTTACTTTGAAAATGTAAAAGATGAAAATAAAAAATTATTTTTGCTTAAAATACAAAGAAAATTTGTCATCTTTAACTTCATACCTTTTGTCACACAGTAACGGTAATTGAATATGCCGTTGGGGTAGATGAATGCACTCTTAAAATAAAAACAAAAATGACAGCAAGCATAAAACAGCAACAGTAATCAGACCGTAAAAAGTACAGGAGGTTTCTTCTAATGCAATTCCAATGGCTTAGGTCTTAATGAATAGTTGAACAATGTGAATATGTAGATAAAGTAGTGGTCAAAACGAGCAGTGTAATGGCTAGGATCAGAGAAAACTCTAATCCCGGCTGTTTAAACTGCTAGATGCCACTGTCATTTGCAACTACATCATCTAGGTAGTTAGGGAGGGGGCCCCCTTGTCCCCATATTCCCCTGGCAAACGTAATGAAGGAGAGGGGTGCTGATGCATTGCCAAGCCCCCAGGCCTGCCATAACTCTGCTTATTAGAATATGCCACATACTAAGTCTAATAGACAATCTGACACTGTTACAGTGATAGGCTATGATATATTGGTATGATAAAAGAGATATTCCTAGCTGAAAGAAATAATAGTTAAAGGTTGAAAAAGTTTATAGTTTAAGTCGTTTTTTTAAGTTGAAAATAATAAAATAAGACATTGTTCCATAAAAATGTGGTTTTATTTTGTAAAAATGGTAAAAAACACACATACATACTTGATATAGCCACATTTGTTACCACCCATATAATACTGATAACATTTTTTAAACTGCCAAGTGAACAACCTAAAAAAATGCAAAACTTATCGATCAAAAAATAATAGATATTAGTCAATAAATCCAATGTACTACAAAATGCTGTCACTAAAAAAAAATAGTTTGGTTTGCAAAAAAAACAAGCCTTTATATAGCTATGTCAATGGATAAATTAAAGAAAAGTTATGACTAGAAAAAAACAAGGAAATCAAGATTAAAATTGTTAATTCTCCTTACATTGGTAATTAAATTGAGATTTTATTATTTAAAAAAAGTTGTGTCAGTGTAATATGTCTTTTGAGACCAAATGAAAACAACATAGACTACAATATGGAAACAAACATGGAATGAATTGTAAGGAAAAAACAATCTGGTTGGTGCACCCGTATTTTATTTGTATTTTTCAACTTGGACAGGGGCCACATAGTCCAGCCGGAACCCATTAGAACCCAACCCTACTGAACTATATTACAAGAAACCTCCGATCTTTATTGCCTTCTGTTTGCAATGGCTATTCTATGCGTTCTTTTATTTTTATTATTTTAGGAGTTTGTTCAACTAAAATGAATTTATTTGGGTGTGAGATGAGCAGGACTGAAATGTGTGCTTTTAACCATGTTTAAAAGTCACAGTAAATCCAAACTGTAGGTCCGAGTCTTTGAAAATTGCCATGTAAAGCCAAGCCATGCTCTGCTCTATCCACACGTCAGATGTCCGGTAGCCATCTAGTCTTTTATTAATATGGCCTTTTAGTTAATCTTCTCACACATGGGCAAGGTCAGCTTATTGAAGTGTGAACATGGGTATACATGTTTTCATGCTGTAGGCTACTTTCACACTAGCGTTTTCAATTCCGCTATTGAGATCTGTCATAGGATCTTAATAGAGGAGGAAACCGCTTCGGTTTTGTCCCCATTCATTGTCAATGGGAGCAAAACTGAACGAAACAGAATGCACCAAAATGCATTCAGTTCCATTTTGTTGGGCTACCATCACGGACAGAATAAAGCATCATTTTTCTGTCCGCAATGTAATGCGGAGCAAAACGGATCAGTTTTCTCTGCCACAATCTTCTACAATAGAAAACAGATCTGTCCTCCATTGACTTTCAATGGAGTTCATGGACGGATCTGTCATAGCTATATAAGACATAATACAACTGGATCCGTTCATGACATGCATGCGGTTGTATTATTAGTAACAGAAGCGTTTTTGCATATCCATGACGGATCCGCAAAAAACGCTAGTGTGAAAGTAGCCTTATACAGATTTGTGCTTAAAAGAGGTACTACACAATGCATTACAAAGACAGTAGCTCTAGTTTAGTACATGTAGTTTGGTCACAGCCCCAAAAGCCACCATGAAACCACAATTCAGCCACCAGGCTCAGTATGAAAGTGTTGTCTGCCCTGCAGCCAGAACTGGCACTGGGGGGGGGGATTAAAAGTGAGCACAAACAAGGAGGCATGCTAGACAGTCCATTGAGAGAGATAGGGGAGGGGGTCTGTCACGGCGTGAGTATTACAGAGCACACAGGGACGGAGAATGGGACACGGATCCGGAGGACTTTATTACATCACAGGGAAATCACTCCACCGAACACGGACGAGCAGCAACTCACACGGCTAACTCTGAGACAACAATTAATAAATCCGGGGGTGCCACCCGGTACTCCGACACCAGCAATTCAATCCCCAATCGTCCTGGGTACTCTGCTACTTCAAGGACGGCTCTTCCTAGCCAAGAATGGATGGCAGACGACCCCCAGTCTTTACTCCGTTCTTGTGGCACCAGGTCCTGGCCTCAGCATCAGGTCCTGGTCCATCCAAAGCTCCCAGCACACTACAACTACCCCCAACCTCCTCTCTCCTCTTCTCCTCTTCTCCTAGAGAGAAAACAGGCAAGGGGCGTGAATAATTACCAGCCCCCCAACCTCCACTCTGCTGACCAGCACCTTATAGAAGATTCATAGGTGAGAGGTGAAGAGCCTTCCCCCTCCTCCGCATTCCAAAGTGTCCTGTCTCCGAACCGTCTGTCCAATGTTTATTTATTGAAGTCCCCAGTAACTCACCCAAAGGTTTATAGCCCCTTCCCCCTGAATGTCTGTAGAATACAGGAGGCCATACCTTGTCACATCCCTTCCCGCCTCAGAGAAATGTACAGACAAGTGACCTCTACAGGTTGCTTGTCCTGTACATGTACGTTGTCCACGGGGCTCATGGCTCTTCCTGCCTGGACAATCCATCGGCATTTTGATGCTGGCTGCCTCTTCGGTATTGTACAGAGAAGTTATAGGGCTGAAGGGCCAGGCTCCATCTCAATAATCGTCCATTGTCCCCAGAGACTCTGTTCAGCCAGGTGAGAGGGTTGTGGTCTGTAACCACAGTAAATTCACGGCCATACAGGTATGGCTTCAGTTTTTTAAGGGCCCACACCACAGCCAGGCATTCCTTCTCAATGGTGGCATAGGCCACTTCTCTGTCCAGCAGCTTCCGGCTAAGGTAGGCCACAGGGTGCTCCTCCCCAGCCACATTCACTTGGCTGAGTACAGCTCCCAGTCCATACGTGGAGGCGTCAGTCTGTACAATGAATCTCCGCTTATAGTCCGGGGCGGCAAGGACGGGCGCACAGACGAGGGCCTCCTTCAGCAGGTTAAATGCAGTGTCACAGTCTGGGGTCCAGACCACCGCTCGGGGCCTGGTCTTCTTGGTGAGATCCGTCAAAGGTTTGGCCACAGTGCTGAAATGAGGAACAAATTTTCTGTAATAACTGGCGGTGCCTAAAAAAGCCATCACTTGTTTCTTGGAATGGGGGATGGGCCAGTCTCTAATAGCCTGTATTTTAGCAGGTTCAGGTCGCAGTTTCCCTCCCCCTACTCTATGCCCCAGATATTGCACCTCGCCCAGGCCTATTTGGCATTTGTCGGGTCGAATTGTTAGGCCAGCTTCCAGAATTCGGTCCAAAACCATCCCTACTTGATACAGATGGTCCTCCCAGGTCTCACTAAAAATAGCGATGTCATCCAAGTAGGCACAGGCAAAGTCTCCACATCCTCGAAGTAATTGGTCCACCATTCGCTGAAAAGTGGCAGGGGCATTCTTCATCCCGAAGGGCATGTTTAGGAATTCATACAGGCCAAAGGGGGTTATAAAAGCCGACCTCTCTCTCCCCTCCTCTGTCAGCGGGACCTGCCAGTACCCTTTGCTGAGGTCCAAGGTGCTGACAAAGCGAGCCCCAGCTAGTCTGTCCAGAAGTTCATCAATGCGGGGCATTGGGTAGGCATCACTGATGGTGCGGTCATTTAGACGTCTGTAGTCCACACAAAATCTGGTACTGCCATCTTTTTTCGGTACCAGCACTACGGGTGAGGCCCAAGGACTGTGCGAGGGCTGGATAACCCCCAGCTCCAGCATCTCCTCAAGCTCTTGGCGCATGATGTTTTTCACTGACTATGGCACTCGGTAAGGAGCTTGCTGGAGGGGAGGAGTACCCGGGGTGTCTACATGATGCCGAGTCAATGTGGTTCTCCCAGGTCGGGAAGAGAAAGCAGCCTGTCGTTGGTGGAGCACCTCACGCATTCCCTTCTGCTGCTCTAAGTCCAGGTGGTCCTTCAGAGGGACCTGTTCCACAGAGATTGGCACTCTTGTTATCTCCACAAGATCAGGGAGCGAATCCTCTTCTCCACTCTCGTCAGGGACAAGTTGGCACATTGCTATCATGGGCAGGGTCCGGTCATGATATTCTTTGATCATGTTCACATGGACAGTCCTTTGCCGGAGCGCCTGCTCGTCTAAAGCAATAAGGTAATTGGTATCATTAAGTTTTTGTAGAACTCTATAGGGACCTTCCCAGGTGGTCTGCAGCTTATTTTGTGGGTGGGGAACAATCATTAAGACTTGTTGTCCTTCTGTGAACTCCCGATGGCGTGCTTTACGATCATACCATGTCTTTTGTCGGGTCTGAGCCATCCGAACATGGTCTTGGGCAAAACAGGCTAGTCGGGCCAGAGTCTCCCGAAGCTTCAGCACATATGGGACAACAGGAGCACCTGTGTCTTCAACTTGCCCCTCCCAATATTCCTTTAGAAGGGTCAAAGGCCCTCGAACCTTTCTTCCGTACAATAGTTCAAAGGGGGAGAATCCTGTGGACTCCTGGGGAACTTCCCGATATGCAAAGAGGAGATGGGGTAGGTATTTCTCCCAGTCAGGGTCAGTCTCAGTAAAGGCCTTAAGCATGTTCTTTAGCGTGCCGTTGAAGCGCTCACATAATCCATTCGTTTGGGGGTGATACGCAGTAGTCCGGATTGCCCGTACCCCACAGGTGCGCCACATACATTGAACCAGCTCAGACATAAATTGGGTACCTTGGTCAGAAAGAATCTCGCTGGGGAACCCCACTCTGGTGAAGATGGTAACCAGGGCCTCGGCTACCTTGGCGGCTGTAATACTGGACAGGGCCATAGCTTCTGGATAGCGGGTGGCGTAATCCACTACAGTGAGGATGTATTGCTTCCCCGATTTGCTAGGCTTAGCCAGGGGCCCAATAATGTCCACAGCCACTCTTTGAAAGGGTTCCTCTATGATAGGTAAAGGTTGCAAGGGTGCTTTAATGCGGTCCCCAGGTCGCCCTCTACGCTGGCATATGTCGCAGGTTCAGCAGAAATGGGCAACTGTTTGGGAAATCCCAGGCCAGTAAAACAGCTGAGTCAGTCGTTTCTCGGTGCGTGTCTTCCCTTGATGGCCGGCCATGGGAATGTCATGGGCAAGGTGCAATAGGGAGAGCCTGTATTTCTGAGGGACAATAAGCTGCTTGCAATAAGTCCAGGGTTTATCTGGGGAGCTAGCTTCAGTTATACGGTACAGGAGCCCACTTTCTTGGATAATCCGCTCCCCACTTCTCCCTATCTGCCCAACCTCTGCCCTGGCTCTGAAGCTGGCTAGTGTAGGATCAGTCTCTACTTCTTTCTTGAACTGGGCCTTATCCCAAGTAATATCATCCCCAGTGGAAGAGTCACTCACCGGTGGTGGAGTTAATTCTTGGCTGCTTTCATCTGGCATAGAGCTCTTCAGGTTCTTCTCCCCTCGGGCTTGACTTCGGGTTACTGCACCCACAAAGTGGCATTGTAGATCTCCCACATCATTCCCTAGGAGAATATCCGCCGGCAGGCCGCTCATCACTCCGATCGTGCATGACTTTGCTCCAAAACCATAGTCCAGCTCCACCCGGGCTCTTGGGATATTCCTCTGTGTTCCTCCAGCTAATTCAATGGCAATTCCAGGTTCCTGCTGTATAGTCTCTGGTTGAATTACCCGGGGGTCAGCTATGGTGAGAAATGCTCCGGTATCCCTAAAGCCAACAACTCTTCGTCCATTCAACACAACCTCCTGCAAGTGTTTACTATGAAGATCAGGAGAACGTGTGGATGTGGACCTGACCCCATACACACCTGGAGGTGAAACAGTGCAGGTAGAGTCATCTAGCAAGTCTGGGAGCGGGGTTATGTCTTCCCACACAGGAGATGTTTCCAGATAATGGACAGGTCGAGTTGGTGCAGGGCGATTCCAACGCCGAATAGATGGGCAGCTGGCTTGTAGATGTCCGGGCTGCCCACATCCATAACATCGGCGCTCAGTCACTCTTCCTCCCAGCCGCACTCTGGGGAAGAAGGCAGGAGTAGCCGGAGGCTGGTACACCTGTGCAGGTAGATGAGGACGAACGGTGGGGGCTGAAGGATAGCGGACTTGTGGTTGTTGGGCACTGCCACTCCTCTGCCCATATCCAGAAAGCCTCCTCCACTGTGGTTTGATGTGGAGGACCTCATCAGCTAAACTAGCAGCTCTCTCTACAGTGGCAGGTTTCCTCTCTTGCACCCATTCCCGGATCTCAGGGGGACATTTAGAAAAGAACTGTTCTTTTAAGATGACTTGTATGATTTCCTCCACAGTGGTTGCTCCCTCTCCCTCCAGCCACCGAAGACACGCATGCTTGATCTTGTGTGCATACATTTTGAATGAACTTTCCCCATGACTGGATAAAGAGCGGAGCTGAGTTCTGTAGGTCTCTGGAGTGACGGCGTAATGCTCCAGTATAATTTGCTTTACAGTCTCGTACTCTCGGTTGTACCTGGGGTCGATGGTTCTATACGCTTCTGCAGCTACACCTTGTAGAAGCCCCACTAGGTGTTTGACCCAGTCTGTTTCTGGGACTTCCATTAGCTGACATTGATGTTCAAAGTCCTGAAAGAATCCCTCAATGTCCCCATCAGCTTCATGGAAAGGCTTAAAGTCTTTATGGGACACTCTTTGGGGCCCCATGGGTGTCGGACCTGATGCTGGAGCATTGCTTTTAGCTGTATCCTGTTGGTGAGCATGTTGTATTACTACTCCTCTACCCTCCAAGTCCACAACCCCCTGACTCCTCTGGGTATTTACCTCTGGTGGCTCTGGGCAGCTTCCTTCAGTATCTCCTTGAAGACTGATGGCTTCCAGTGCCTCAATCAGCTGTGCCTTGGACAGTCCCTTGTAATTGATTCCTACTTCACGGGCCTTTTCTTGTAAACTCATTGCAGTCCAATTCCTGTATCCTGAGGATGAGGCCCCATCTGTCACTGTGTTGTTCTCCATTACTTGTGCTCTTATCCCGTTGCTGCCAACCAGTTTGTCACGGCGTGAGTATTACAGAGCACACAGGGACGGAGAATGGGACACGGATCCGGAGGACTTTATTACATCACAGGGAAATCACTCCACCGAACACGTACGAGCAGCAACTCACACGGCTAACTCTGAGACAACAATTAATAAATCCGGGGGTGCCACCCGGTACTCCGACACCAGCAATTCAATCCCCAATCGTCGTGGGTACTCTGCTACTTCAAGGACGGCTCTTCCTAGCCAAGAATGGATGGCAGACGACCCCCAGTCTTTACTCCGTTCTTGTGGCACCAGGTCCTGGCCTCAGCATCAGGTCCTGGTCCATCCAAAGCTCCCAGCACACTACAACTACCCCCAACCTCCTCTCCTCTTCTCCTCTTCTCCTAGAGAGAAAACAGGCAAGGGGCGTGAATAATTACCAGCCCCCCAACCTCCACTCTGCTGACCAGCACCTTATAGAAAATTCATAGGTGAGAGGTGAAGAGCCTTCCCCCTCCTCCGCATTCCAAAGTGTCCTGTCTCCGGACCGTCTGTCCAATGTTTATTTATTGAAGTCCCCAGTAACTCACCCAAAGGTTTATAGCCCCTTCCCCCTGAATGTCTGTAGAATACAGGAGGCCATACCTTGTCACAGGGTCACTGCCCCAATTCACCAGGGCGGGGTGTCCAGTGATGAGAAATTTTGACTCAAATGGGAGGTTCACATTCCCACCAAACTGTCAGGCGCTGGTAGTGGTAAGCAGTTGACGTGCAAAAAAGGGCATATTGCCCAGCTGAGCTGTCACTGGCGCAAAGATTGACCATAATGTAGTGCATAACACCAAGGCCATTGTAGGACAAGAGTTGTGAAGTTGGTACTGTTCAGTGGACTGTGAAAAAAATTGATTTGGCTGTTGAAATCCACTCCCTCCAAAACACCACCTGAAGTGCTGTACATCTAGTGTATTTTGCCTGTACTGTGACATCACTGTCTGCATTATAAGGGTTTTCTGAAACTTATATACTGATGATCTATCCTCTATCCATCATATCTTAAAAATTGTAAGAAATACAGTAATTGTCACCTTGTAAAGCAGTCAGTGCCTGGTCTTTGCAGCCTTTTGACCTGTTGGACTATATTTTGCAAGTAGAGTACTTTGTCTGATGTCGCATTATTGACCTACGTAGCTTAACCATACTTTTTTGTTGCAACCTCAGCTTGACCAGCACCTTGTGTCATACCTCCTCTACCGCTACTGCCATTGTCCATCTGTGTTAAGAATTTGAGCTGTCCTCAAATTTTACTCTACTGTATGAAATTGGCCTTCAGATTTGACATATGAATACCTACTAAGACAAGACATTCTAGAGATGTGATGACCACAACTGTGTGATGATTACAACTGATTTGACTCTCATAATGACACATAAGCGCTGTCTAATTTGCAGCACGTTGTTTATTATCTTTCCACCGGGTTTGATTTCCCCTTGATGCTTTGTATAGCTCATATATTAAGATGTTTTTCATTGATCATGCTCTGGAGGAGGCAACGGCGCCTTCTGTTTCATTCCGTAAGCATAAAGGTGCTTGTGCTCGAACATTAACTCCTATCTGGGACATGTGTCTTGTTCTTGCCTCTTCATGTGTCATATATTATTTCATGCCTAATTTCTCAGGTTTTGTCTGAAAGCTGAATGTGCTTTATAGGCTACACACGTATAATTGAAGCGAGTGTGATGGCTTCTTTGTGCTTTGACAGTCTTTCTTTTCTGTTATCTTCAGAAAACGGCACTTCTAATGCAATTCTTCATATCCTCCAAAGTATACATTTAATTTGGATAGATTTGTCTCATATGTGCAATTTCCAAATAGCTCCAAGTATGTATGTGACATTGCTTTTATCTTCTTGATTGTCTTGTACCAATGGATTGTTTACTGCTATTTTCCCCGGCAAGTATATTCTATTCCTAATTTCTATCATTTAACACTAAAGGAAATTGCAGAGACCCATAAGAAGCAGAGGGGTAAACATTGTATGCTGTCTTGTGTTCCATTCTAAATCTCTGCTTCAGTTTTGGTCAAAATGTTCTAATTTTAGGACCAGTCCCATGATTTAAAGAGGAAGGCCTTCTGGGATATTGATGGCATATCACTAGGATATGCCCTCAATGTCAGATAGGTGTGGGTTCCACATCTGGGACCCTCCCATCTATAGAATGGGGCCCCCTAAGTGAAGAAGAGCACAAAATAAGCACTGTGTGCTCTCCATTCATTGCTATGGGAGATCTAAAATTGGCAAGCGACTATGCCATAGCTGTGAATGGAGAGTACAACCGAAGGGCACCTCTTCATTCACTTCTATAGGACTGCCGGAAACAGCCGAGCAAGTGCTGGACTATTTTCAGAACACCACAGTGGTGAAAGGAGGATGGCCTCACGTGTACTGCTGCTCTCTGTTAACTTTGGGGAATCCTAGCGATATGCCATCAATATCCCAGATGGGAATACCTCTTTAAAGATTCGCTACATTTTCACACAATTTTATTTCATTAAATAGAGAATGGTGTAACTAGAAAATTTATAAATCTCTTCATTTAAAAAATATAACTGCATCCACCTTAAAAAAAAGGTATGTCCACTAGGGGTTTCAATTCCACCTAAGTTGCAGTCTACTGCCTGTTGTCAGGCAAGATCCGTCCCTAGTAACAGAGACTCAGAAGACGGCTGAGAGGAAGTGAAGGTGTGTCAGAGCTTGCTGAGATCCTGAGCCTGATAAAAGAACTACTTCTACACGGCTTCTGAACATTACCAAAGCCTCCTGCCCTCCTGATCTGTTCTGTGAACTAAAAACAAACAAAGTAGGATGTAAGGAAAAGAATATAACAGCAGCACAGTGCTGTCAGAAGGGAGACCCCCCCTGTTGCTGAGTGAAATGCATCTAGAAACAGGGAATAATATGGCTGAAAAAAACATTAGGGAAGCCTAAACATAACTGTTCCTTCACAGTTATGATTGTACAAAGAAGCTTAGCCATTATGCAGGCTTTTTTTTTTAAACACGTACAATTTAAAGTCTTTTACCTCTGTGATTCAATTCCTACACATTCTGCTGCCCAGAACAAATGACTGCAACAATGTATCAGAAACAGTGGCCTGCATATTAAAGGGGGTGGTTTGTCTAGTGATTAAAAAAAATAAAAAGGTGACCTGACTCAACTAGTGACCAGCTGAGCAGAAAGCAGAGACCAGCTAAGTTCTGGTAAGCATTGGGATGGAGTGGCAGGGGACTGGCCAGGATAAGTATTTCTTCTTTTATTATTGTTCCTGGACTTGTACCCCCATCCCCGGCAACCTTTTTAAGCTGAAAAAGGAATGCTGCTTACCTGTTTTATGTACCATTTAATTTTAATATCCAAAATTCAGTGCAGTTTAATTATACAGTATATTTTTCACTGGTGGAGGTCAATGAATGTGCTCTGCTATGAAGATAAAAGAAACCTCTGGTATAGCCAATGAGTTGAATAATAAAGTTCTGTCTTTCTACAGCCACTATTAAGGGATTTTTGCAGTTAGATTTAGTTCACTATTACATATACAGTACCATATGTAGTAAGGTATAGGTAGCGGCAGGCTGATAGACTTTTATCCTTTGAAGATGTTATGTGAGGCTAAAAAAGGGTCTGCTTAGATTTTGATTTAAGACCAGCATCTCTCCTGATCATGGGCTGTGCCTGATACAGATACTTTTATTATAATCTCTTTTTTCCTACTCTCTTTGACTATATCAATAATGATAATAATGATATAGAAAAAATAGATACAACTTTTAAGATTCTTAAATGGAAGACATACAAGACCACTGATATTCTCCTTCGATCAGTGGCTCCACGCAAGATCTCACCCCGTTTGGTCAAAATGATCACAAGAACTGTGAGCAAAAATCACAGAACCACATGGGGGACCTAGTGAATGACCTGCAGAAAGCTGGGACTAACGTAACAAAGGCTACCGTCAGTAACACACTACGCCGCCAGGGACTCAGATCCTGCAGTGCCAGACGTGTCCCCCTGCTTAAGCCAGTACATATCCGGGCCTGTCTGAAGTTTGCTAAAGAGCATTTGGATGTTCCAGATGAGTATTGGGAGAATGTCATAAGGCCAGATGAAATCAAAGTAGAACTGTTTGGTAGAAACACAACTCCTCGTGTTTGGAGGGGAGTGAATGCCAAGTTGCATCCAAAGAACACCATACCTACTGTGAAGCATGGGGGTGGCAACATTCTGCTTTGAGGCTGTTTCTCTGCAAAGGGACCAGGATGACTGATCTGTGTACATGAAAGAATGAATGGGGCCACGTATCATGAGATTTTGAGTGCAAACCTCCTTCCATCAGCAAGGGCATTGAAGATGAAACGTGGCTGGGTCTTTCAGCATGACAATGATCCCAAGCACACCACCAGGATAACGAAGGAGTGGCTTCGTAAGAAGCATTTCAAGGTCCTGGAGTGGCCTAGCCAGTCTCCAGATCTCAACCCCATAGAAAACCTTTGGAGGGAGTTGAAAGTCTGTGTTGCCCAGCGACAGCCCCAAAACATCACTGCTCTAGAGGAGATCTGCATGGAGGAATGGGCCAACATACCAGCAACAGTGCGTGCCAACCTTGTGAAGACTTACAGAACTGTTTGACCTTGGATTTGTGTTGTGTGTATGTAGCCTTACTTTGCCAGACAGACTGTTCCCCCATTACACCACAATCCCTGCATTGTGCGCTGTTCCTGTTATCTGACATGGAGGATACGTGAGACAAGTGACAAGTCACCACAAGACGCTCACTTGTATTTCAAGACCTAGAAACTGAACTGTGCCCCCCCCCCCAACTCAAAAGGATACCAATATTTTTTAGACAGGTGTGCCTTTCTGAGCGATAAGTGAGTGTCCACATGGGTAGGGTCCACACAGAATAACATCATGGGCTGCAGGTTGTATGCTCCTGCTTTAAGGTACAGTTTGTACAGTATGGATTTATACAGTATAATAGACATTTAGAAAAAACATATACTGTACTTCCATTAAGCACAATATATCTCTATTATATTCTTATACTAATGTCTTCATGACGTAAAAGCTTAATGCGGATCCTCTCCATATGGCTAATGGACACTTGTGTATAGCACTATGCCACATGTAGGAGGGAGAAGCAGAGCCTGACGTGCAGAAACATTTTCTAAGACACATTTATTGCCTTTTGTGAAATAGAAACTTCAAATCACCATTAGTATTTTTCTGTCTTGACTAATTGAAAAATGTAAGAAATGTTACTGCTGACGATGTCTGGTCTGAAGATCATAGGAAAAGCTGGGGAGAGTGTGGAGTTCTATAGGCATTAGTTTGAGAGATGTCTGTCTGCTGCAGGTCTTTCTGGGGTTTGCCCTTTTGCATGCTAAAGGCTATAATGATGGTAACAGACTGTAGGTAAAGATAACCAGGCACCTCTGTTATTAATTGCTGCGTGGAACATCTTCTACAATGTTTTTAATCTTCTGCCGTAATTGATTTATCCTATGTAGTCTGTAGTGATAGAAAGAAGAATAAACATTATAATTGTCAGTTGCATTCAGTTTTTTCTGCTGCTCTATCATTTACCATTTGCTTAAAATATTTGATTTATGCTACATTTACATGAACGTGTGGACTTCCGGGTCCATTCCGTAAGAGATAGGACATGTGCTCTCTTTCAACACATCTTGCCGATCGCGGACCCGTTGAAGTCAATGGGTCCATTCCATTCCAGCATTACTTCGGCATTATTCCTGGTCTGTGACATCACTGGCCATTTTCCCTATATTAAAAGTCACAGGGCGATATTTATTTAGATTGTCATATTACACACCGGTCTTAATCTAGAAGCGCAGTTTGTTTGTTTTTTATTGCTATTATTTTAACTGTGGCATGTCTGTGCAGGTCTTTGTGCCAGAGCAGAATTTATAACAGCATTGGAATTGGTGTAGATTTCCAGTATGATCTATGCCAGCTTCCTACCGTAAATTACCATAAATGTGCCTATGGTTGCTCTTGCACCACCCCTACACCCTCTTTTTAGAAAATTGTTGATTGGCCCTCTATACCCTCAAAAGTCTCAAAATTGTGAGCAATCATGGCGTGCACCAAACAGTGCACATACATAATGTCCTTTCTTTTGTTATTTATCCCTCGACTGTGATATTACTATGTTTATTATCCCTGTACCATACCTCCAAACTTTTGAAAAGCCCAAGTAGGGACAACAGCAAGAACACAATTTTTTTTTATTTTTTTTACTCTGCACCAAACCTCTAACTCCACCCATTGACTATCTACAGTATATATGCTCAATCCACTTTGTGCCCCCACACAGTAATTGATTCCCCTTACTGCCCCCTTCACAGTAGTAATGCCCCTTACTTTCTCCACACAGTAATTATACCACATCAGTGCCCCCACACTATAGTTATGCCCCCATAGTGCCCCCACACTGTTGTTATACCCCCATAGTGCACCCACACTGTAGTTATGCCCCCATAATGCCCCACACAGTAGTTATGCCCCTTTCAATAATGCTGCCCCCTTTAGTGCCCGCCTTACAATAATGTTGCCCCCTTAGTGTTAATAAAATTTTTAAAAAAACATTGATACTCCCCTACAGCTGTCCCCCTGATTAATCGGACACATCATGCTCTCCTTAGCTCTCCCTCATTTTCTCAGCCCAGCAGACACAATGACGCCACTGCATTGCACCTGCTGGACTAAGAAAATTAGCACAGAGGCTGGAATCACCCCTGGCCTGTGCACTTTCCTTCCCAGGTCAGCAGGCACAATGACGTCCTCACACTGCAACTGCTGTAGGGAGAGTGCTGGCCAGTGAATGGTGGAGCAGGGAGATGACAGCTCCCTGCTTCACCATTGCCTTCTAATGTTTACAGTTGAAATTTGGACAGTCCTCAAGGGACCAAGGGACAACTGCTGAAATCTGGGATAGTGGGAGGTATGCTCCCTGTACTGTGACACTGTGTTTATTATCTCTGTACTGTGACATCACTGTGTTTATTAGAAGAGGTAAGTGTAAAACTTCGGGCGCTGCACTGGTGTCTTGTGAAATGGTATTTATTGGTATAAACCATTAAAAATATAAAATAGCCATGCAGTTCCAACGCCTTCCTCAGTCTTATTATCCATGCACTGTGACATCACTGTGTTTATTATCCCTGTACTGTGACATCACTGTGTTTTTTATCTCTGTACTGTGACATCACTGTTTTTATTATCCCAGTACTGTGACATCACTGTGTTTTTTAGCCCTGTACTATGAAATCACAGTGTTTTTTCTCCCTGTGCTGTGACATCACTGTGTTTATTATTCCCTGTACTGTGACATCACTGTGTTTATTATCTGTGTACTGTGACATCACTGTGTTTATTATCTGTGTACAGTGACATCGCTGTGTTTTTTCTCCCTGTGCTGTGACATCACTGTGTTTATTATCCCTGTACTGTGACATCACTGTGTTTATTATCTGTGTACAGTGACATCACTGTGTTTATTATCCCTGTACAGTGACATCACTGTGTTTATTATCCCATTACTGTGACATCACTGTTTATTATCCCTGTACTGTGATATCACTGTGTTTATTATCCCATTACTGTGACATCACTGTGTTTATTATCCCTGTGCTGTGATATCACTGTGTTTATTATCCCTGTACTGTGACATCACTGTGTTTATTATTCCCTGTACTGTGACATCACTGTGTTTATTATCCCTGTACTGTGACATCACAGTGCTTATTATGCCTGTACTATGACATCACTGTGTTTATTATCCCTGTACTGTGACTTCACTGTGTTTATTATCCCTGTGCTGAGACATCAGTGTTTATTATCCATGCACTGTGACATCACAGTGTTTATTATCCATGCACTGTGACATCACAGTGTTTATTATCCCAGTACTGTGACGTCACTGTGTTTATTATCCCTGTACTATGAAATCACTGTGTTTATGTATAATCAGTTTTTATTAGCATTTTTAAGCCAAATTTTACACACAATAGAACGGTATATAATGTAATAAAACAGTACAAGAAGTGAATCGTCGAATACAATGTAATATCGGAAACTGTTACTTTGCTAAGACCATCAATCTATACCAGTCGTAACATTAAATCCCTGAGCAAGAATATTACATTAATGTTGTTGCTATGATAACAAAGTAATGCAATTATTACCTTATTCTTTTAAGAAAAAAGAAAAAAAGAAGGGGGAGGAGGGAGGGGGGGACCTCATTTTATAAGAGAATGGAATTTTGGAGAGAGTTGGAATGCTGACCATCCCTGCCACAGAGAGGAGAACCTAGATGAGTTCCCATAAATATCTGCCGATATTTCTTCCAGTCTATAAATATGTAACATCTCCTGAAACCATTCCATAGAAGAGGGGACATGTGTCGACCGCCAGTGTCGGGGTATCACAGACCTCGCCACTGTGAGGCAATATCTCAGTATGCTTTTTTTCTGAGACACAATGGAACCAGGTAAGATGGAGAGGAATGCCACCTTTGGAGAGTTTACCACTGTCTTATCCAAGATAGCACGAAAGATGCTGAAAATCTGATCCCAGAAGGGTCTGATAAGGTCACAACCTCACCAAATGTGAAGCTTTGTGCCTCTTTCTTTATTAAATCTGGCTGAACTGGCTGCTGAAAGTGGTCATGGTGGTTTGGAGCCCCAATACAAGTTATGCTATGGGGTCCTTGGTAATTTGTCAAATCAAAAGAAGCTCATGTACATTGCTTCATGTTTCCTTAGTAATTTATTGCTGGTCACTTATCCTTGGCTCTTTGCTTTATTCCTGACGATGATCCCTTCATTGTCATTAAGACCTTAACCTTGTCTTTGGCCTTTAGCCTGTGTCTCTGGCCAAGTGTGCTAGGAGTCATACACTGGAGATTTGATGAGTGATGTGAACTGTCAATATTCTGTAAAGAAACTTGGTATTTCCTATGAGGTGTCCCAGATGAAAACTTGAAGAAGCTGTATATTATTTAAGTTTAGCCACAGCAAATCCCTGCTGGGGTGTGGAGATTTTCAAAATTCTGCTAGAATTCCATGTAAAGATGACTAAGGGAAAGGAATTATATATTATAATTAACTATGTCATGTGTGGGTAGCTGGTTATACTCATGGGTAGTCAACCTCCAAAAACTTGACTGCCTCCACCAGATTCTGACCTGAAGACAGCACTTCCAGCTCCGTCCAGTCAGGTGTCATAGGGGCTATTTTATCTAATAGGGTTTTGATTCCTGTTTCTTTGACAATGGCAAACAACAGACTGTCTGCTCAAAAAATGTTGATGTTGGAAAGGACCTGAATCTCTGGTAAATAGAGAGTATTTGGCGCAAACATCATGAAAGCTTTATATGGTGCCTTTGGCTTAGGCCTCAGAAGTTCAATAATTCAGCAAAACTCCTGAATATGGCTAATCAAACTCATTAGCAAATATTGTATACATCATAGTAGCACTCACTTTGATCTGTTGAAAAAACTGTGATTTTATTCTATTCAATATTAGTAAGACCATAGTTTTCTAGGCTCCTGGGTCCCTCAATTCAAAACATTGTGTGTAAACAGGGGTGTTTGAAACTTTGTGGGCCTTTCAGAATTTTCTATATTTCTAAATATATATGCCCTAAACCTACATCACATTTTCAAAAGAAAAGGAGAGAACATGGATTGCACACCACATGTTATGCATTGATCTATTGCATAGAGTAGGGACCAACACGAAAGAGGTAACCTTGCTGTGGTGAGTGGGCTTATGGTTTTTGATGAAAACATATGCAAATGGCCTCATATATGGTTTAGAAATTATGGTTTTACATACAATTAATCATGCTGCTGAGAAGCAACAGATCAATACATAGCATGTGGATGTGCAATTCTTGTTTTCTCTTTTCCTTTTTGGAATTTTACAACAGATTTTCATAAAAGTTTTAAAAGTAGATAAAGATAACCAAAATTAGTCAAAAATAATAGATCTGTTCATTTATTTATTTATTTAGTAAAGTGATTCAATATAACATGTCTGTGAGTGGCAAAGGTATGTGAACCTTTGCTTTCAGTATTTGATGTGATCCCCTTACGCAGCAATAACTGCAACTAAACATTTCTGTAACTGTTGGATTAGTTCTGCAGATCAACTTGGATAAATTTTAGTCTATTGTTCCATACAAAACATCTTCAACTCTATTATGTTGGTGGGTTTCCTCCCATGAACTGCACGCTTGAGGTCCTTCCACAATATTTCTATTGGATTAAGGTCAGGACTTTGACTTGGCCATTACAAAACTTTAAAAGGTACCTAAACCTGTGGGAGAAAGCATGATCATTCAGCAGCACTTCTCAGAGCTCTCTGCACTGTCAGCTTTCATTGCTTCTGTTTGCCATGTGTATGAGTATAGTGCCACATAAAGTATATGGGATCCGTACTCCATAGGCTGGAAACGCCAAACAGAGCTGATGAAAGTTGACAGTGCAGAGTGCTTGATAAGCTCTTCTGCACGATTGTCCTTTCTCCCAAAGATTTAGATACCCTTTAACTTTACTCTTCTCTAACCATTCTTTGGTAGAAGGACATGTGTGCTCAGGTTTGTTGTCTTGCTGTATGACCACTGGCCTACCGCCCATAGCGGCAGACCACGCAGTTGCTACGGGGCCCGGGCAGGCTGATTGGCCCCACCCCCTTTTCAATCCAAGTATAGCGTCTCTCTTCCTACTTGCCCCTGCAGCCACCCGGATAATCCTTTGGTGTTCTGTGCTCTGCTGCTTCCCCTAGTATCCTTACAGCAGCAGAGCAGTGCGTAAGAGAGCAGCCGACAAGGTTAGTAGCGCTTCACTGCTCTAACCTCCTGACCTCCCAACCACTGAGCAGTACAGCCCTGGCCTGCAAGGTAGTGTAAAATTCATGAGCTGTTGGGACTCCCACAGCGATGCAAACAGCAGACAGCACAAACTATAGGAGAGTTATGTAGTCGCTCACTGAGCTGCAGAGTGGGAGGGTACACACTAGGGTGCTGGCTGATCTATGTGTGCTATGTAGGTGTAGCAGGGAGTTAGTGGTTGTGCTGCTGTGTGTATATATATATATATATATATATATATATATACAGATATACACATATACACAGACCTGTTAACAGCTTATTCATCTCACAGCACCTTCCCATAGACTTCAAGCCCCCCCATAGACATATGCTTGAAATTCTGAAGGGGGGTTTAGTCCATGCCCCTCATTGCCTTATCACTATATCTAATACAGCAATGAGTGGCAGGGACTGGATTCCCCTCAGAATGTGAAGTATATATTTATGTATTATTATTAGTGATGAGCGAACTTCTGTTTTGAAGTTCGGCGTACAAGGTTCAGGTTATCTAAGAATTCCATTGTAGATTCCACTACCACGGATTATAACGGAATTCCTAGATAACCTGAACCTTGTACACCGAACTTCAAAACACAAGTCTACTTATCACTAATTATTGTGTGTGTATATAGTTTTATATATATATATATATATATATATATATATATATATATATATATATATATATATATATATACAGTACAGACCAAAAGTTTGGACACACCTTCTCATTCAAAGAGTTTTCTGTTTTTTCATGACTATGAAAATTGTAGATTCACACAGAAGGCATCAAAACTATGAATTAACACATGTGGAATTATATACTTAACAAAAAAGTGTGAAACAACTGAAAATATGTCTTCTATTTTAGGTTCTTCAAAGTAGCCACCTTTTGCTTTGATTACTGCTTTGCACACTCTTGGAATTCTCTTGATGAGCTTCAAGAGGTAGTCACCTGAAATGGTTTTCACTTCACAGATGTGCCCTGTCAGGTTTAATAAGTGGGATTTCTTGCCTTATAAATGGGGTTGGGACCATGAGTTGTGTGGGGCAGAAGTCAGGTGGATACACAGCTGATAGTCCTACTGAATAGACCGTTAGAATTTGTATTATGGCAAGAAAAAAGCAGCTAAGTAAAGAAAAACGAGTGGCCATCATTACTTTAAGAAATGAAGGTCAGTCAGTCCGAAAAATTGGGAAAACTTTGAAAGTGTCCCCAAGTGCAGTCGCAAAACCCATCAAGCGCTACAAAGAAACTGGCTCACATAAGGACCGCCCCAGGAAAGGAAGACCAAGAGTCACCTCTGCTGCGGAGGATAAGTTCATCCGAGTCACCAGCCTCAGAAATCACAGGTTAACAGCAGCTCAGATTAGAGACCAGGTGAATGCCACACAGAGTTCTAGCAGCAGACTGCTAAAGACAGGCAACAAGCAGAAGAGACTTGTTTGGGCTAAACAACACAAGGAATGGACATTAGACCAGTGGAAATCTGTGCTTTGGTCTGATGAGTCCAAATTTAAGATCTTTGGTTCCAACCACCGTGTCTTTGTGCGATGCAGAAAAGGTAAACGGATGGACTGTACATGCCTGGTTCCCACCGTGAAGCATGGAGGAGGAGGTGTGATGGCGTGGGTGTGCTTTGCTGGTGGCACTGTTAGGGATTTATTCAAAATTGAAGGCATACTGAACCAGCATGGCTACCACAGCATCTTGCAGCGGCATGCTATTCCAACCGGTTTGCATTTAGTTGGACCATCATTTATTTATCAACAAGACAATGACCCCAAACACACCTCCAGGCTGTGTAAGGGCTATTTGACCAAGAAGGAGAGTGATAGGGTGCTACGCCAGATTATCTGGCCTCCACAGTCACCAGACCTGAACCCAATCGAGATGGTTTGGGGGGAGCTGGACCGCAGAGTGAAGGCAAAAGAGCCAACAAGTGCTAAGCATCTCTGGGAACTCATTCAAGACTGTTGGAATACCATTTCAGGTGACTACCTCTTGAAGCTCATCAAGAGAATGCCAAGAGTGTGCAAAGCAGTAATCAAAGCAAAAGGTGGCTACCTTCAAGTTGTTTCACACTTTTTTGTTAAGTATATAATTCCACATGTGTTAATTCATAGTTTTGATGCCTTCAGTGTGAATCTACAATTTTCATAGTCATGAAAATACAGAAAACTCTTTGAATGACAAGGTGTTTCCAAATTTTTGGTCTGTACTGTATATATACACAGTATACAGTGCCTTGCGAAAGTATTCGGCCCCCTGGAACTTTTCAACCTTTTGCCACATTTCAGGCTTCAAACAAAAAGATATAACATTTTAAATTTTTGGTGAAGAATCAACAACAAGTGGGTCACAATTGTGAAGTGGAATGAAATTTATTGGATCATTTAAACTTTTTTTGTAATAATAAAACTGAAAAGTTGGGCGTGCAAAATTATTCAGCCCATTTACTTTCAGTTCAGAAAACTCACTCCTGTGTGTAATCAAGTCTCTGTATAAATGCACCTGCTCTGTGATAGTTTCAGGGTTTTGTTTAAAGCACAGAGAGCATCATGAAGACCAAGGAACACACCAGGCAGGTCCGTGATACTGTTGTGGAGAAGTTTAAAGCCGGATTTGGATACCAAAAGATTTCCCAAGCTTTAAACATCCCAAGGAGCACTGTGCAAGCAATCATATTGAAATGGAAGGAGTATCAGACCACTGCAAATCTACCAAGACCCGGCCGTCCCTCTAAACTTTCATCTCAAACAAGGAGAAGACTGATCAGAGATGCAGCCAAGAGGCCCATGATCACTCTGGATGAACTGCAGAGATCTACAGCTGAGGTGGGAGAGTCTGTCCATAGGACAACAATCAAATACAACACTTCACAAATCTGGCCTTTATGGAAGAGTGGCAAGAAGAAAGCCATTTCTCAAAGATATCCATAAAAAAAGTCTTGTTTACAGTTTGCCACAAGCCACCAGGGAGACACACCAAACATGTGGAAGAAGGTGCTCTGGTCAGATGAAACCAAAATCCAACTTTTTGGAAACAATGCAAGACGATATGTTTGGCGTAAAAGCAACACAGCTCATCACCCTGAACACACCATCCCCACTGTCAAACATGGTGGTGGCAGCATCATGGTTTGTGCCTGCTTTTCATCAGCAGGGACAGGGAAGATGGTTAAAATTGATGGGAAGATGGATGGAGCCAAATGCAGGACCATTCTGGATCAAAACCTGATGGAGTCTGCTAAAGACTTGAGACTATGACGGAGATTTATCTTCCAGCAAGACAATGATCCCAAACATAAAGCAAAATCTACAATGGAATGGTTCAAAAATAAAGGTATCCAGGTCTTAGAATGGCCAAGTCAAAGTTCAGACCTGAATCCAATTGAGAATATGTGGAAAGAGCTGAAAACTGCTGTTCACAAACGCTCTCCATCCAACCTCAAAGAGCTCGAGCTGTTTTACAAGGAAGAATGGGCAAGAATTTCAGTCTCTAGATGTGCAAAACTGATAGAGACATACCCCAAGCGACTTGCAGCTGTAATCGCAGCAAAAGGTGTTGCAACAAAGTATTAATGCAAGGGGGCCGAATAATTTTGCACGCCCCACTTTTCAGTTTTATTATTACAAAAAAAGTTTAAACGATCCAATAAATTTCGTTCCACTTCACAATTGCGACCCACTTGTTGTTGATTCTTCACCAAAAATTTAAAATGTTATATCTTTTTGTTTGAAGCCTGAAATGTGGCAAAAGGTTGAAAAGTTCCAGGGGGCCGAATACTTTCACAAGGCACTGTATATATATATATATATATATATATATATATATATATACACACACACATACTACCAATGAGAACATCTGCATGTACTTTTTATAGGGGAAGGGGGGAGGCCCAATTCTGAGTTTTGCTATGGGGCCCCATGATTTTTATGTACGTCCCTGTGTATGACCCACATTGTCTTGAGATTCAACTCATGGATAGATGTCCTGATATTTTGATTTAGAATTTGCTGTTTTAATTCAGAATTCATTGTTCCATCAATGATGGCAAGATGTCCTGGCCCAGATACAGCAAAACAGGCCCAAACCTTGACACTACCACCACCATGTTTCACACATGGGATGAGGTTTTTCTGCTGGAATGCAGTGTTTTTCCTTCTCCAAACATAACACTTCTAATAAAAACATTCTATTTTGGTCTAATCTGTCCACAAACCATCGTTCAAATAACCTTCTGGCTTGTCCAGGTGGTCTTTAGAAAACAGCAAATAGCCAGCAAGGTTCTCTTTGGAGAGCTTTCTCCTTGCAATCCTGCCATGCATACCATTGTTGTTCCGGGTCCCCCTGATGATGGACTCATTAACATTAACTAATGTGAGAAAGGCCCTCAGTTGCTTCAGGGTTACCTTGGGTTCCTTGGTGACCTTCCAGACCTTACTCTTGGTGTGATCTTGGTTGGGTGACCATTTTTGGAGAGAGTATTAATGATCTTGAATCTGTCTGACTGTTAATTAGTGGAATCCAAACTTTTTAGAGATGGGTTTGTAACCTTTTCCAGCCTGATAAGTATCAACAACTGTTCTTCTGACGTCCTCAGAAATCTACTTTGTTCATATCATGATAAACTGCAAACATGTGTTGAGAAGATCAGACTTTGATAGAAACAGGTTGCCCACTCACACCTCCTATTGATTGAAAATACCTGACTCTAATTTCAACTTCACATTATCTGCTAATCTCAAAGGCCCATATGCTTTTGACACCCAGAAGCATGTGATATTGGATCATTTTCCACAATAAATAAATAACCAAGTCTAATCTTTTTGACTTGTATCTTTTGGTTGATTTGGTTATCTTTATCTACTTTTAGTACCTTTGTGAAAATCGGAGGTAATTTTAGGTGAAATGCACAAATGTAGCAAATTCTGGAGGGTTCAAAAACTTTTAAGCACCACTGTATATAAAACTATAAGAAATCATAAATTCCTCTCACATGCCTTTCCCTTCTTGGCTCACTACATATTGCGTGGAAGACATTGCCATTGTCTAGTAGAAGTAATACTTTAATCCACAAAGGTGAATTCTTCCTTATCTCATCTGCCAAGGAGCACTGGGCCAATGAGTAATATGTTGAAGGTTTAGCTCCACTGATTTCTTCTACACCTGATAAAACTCCAAATTCACTATGTGGTTCTCGTCTTACGAGAAATGTCTAAATAAATACAACACACAATATGATAAAAAGATCTTTTATCAATGAAACAAAGGAATAGAAGCCTAGCTGCTACAGTGCAAGTATTCCACAACCAGAAAATCAGAAAATATTCCTTGCCAAATCTGTTAAGTTTACTATGATTAAAGGTGTTTTGCCACAAATAATATTCTACAGTTTTCAAACCAGCACCTGGATCTGAATACTTTTGTAATTCCATGTAATTAAAAAAATTATTGTATCACCTGAGTTATTCAATGAAATGTATCTGTATAGCACCATCTGCTTTTTCTAATTTCTCTGTCCTGCTCACTGAGACGGAAGCACATGCTCAATTCCATCCTCCAAGTGCCACTAGCTACAGCAGACAGGACATGCTCTCTGAGAAAAGACACTCCCCTAAGCCGCTAGCTTGAAATAAATCTAGCAGAACAATTGGAGCAATGAATGGGGAGATCTCTAGATCTATGTGAGGTACAGGACTGGTTCTAGCTTTGTTAGAAAGTGGCTGTTATGTACTAGATTATGTACGATTTTTATTTTTTACATTAATCATGGGATACCTCTTTAAGCTTAAAGAGAATCGGTCAGGACATAGAGTACCTGTAAATTAAGCCAACCCACTTTGTAGATATGCGCGTTCTCCCTGAATACAATGAATTTTCTACTTGATCGGTGGTCCCAATTATGAGAAAAACACATTTTTATAATCTGCTAATGAGTCCCTGAGGTTCTGGTTGCTTTCTTTGCGTCCCCACCACTTTGACTAACAGGGCCAGGCCTGGTCCTGAAATCCCGTGGTTGCGTGTTCAGCACACATGCAGTAGAGGGCTGGAGGCAGAACTAAGGGAAGGGGGCCCTAGCTGAACTCTTGCACCAGGGCCCATGAGCCTTTAGTTACGCCCCTGCTTTCTCCTATTGTATTCAGGAGGGAAGCACACCTCTACAAAGTGGATCTGCCTCATTTACAGGTATGTGCTGAGAGATTCACTTTAAGAATATTATTATTTTATTCATTTATGTAGTGCCACCATATTCCATAGTGCACAGAGATTGTCATCACTCATGTCAGTACCTGCCCCCATTGGGGATCAAATCCTAAATTAATCTGTCACTATGTTTTTGGAGTGTGAGAGGAACTCCATGCAAATATAGGTAAAGCATACAAACTCCATGCCAATGTTGCCCTTGGCCATATTGTAGCCCATGATCCCAGTGCTGCAAGTTTTATATTGTAGCTGTTTATTTTCTTTAAAAACAAACAAACAAACAAATCTGGACATCTATATAATATAATTGGGGAAAAAATGTGTTTTTACTCAATATGTAATTTTCTGACAATACATGTTCTTCAAGTGTGTTTTCTTCAAGTGTTAAAAGTGCTAATAGACCTTAGCTTTAGACCATGACAGAATATTCACAATAAACCAGGAGACAATCATAATTTTATTTTTATATTTTTTATTCTGAATTTGGAAAAAGTATATCTGGATATGTCTTTTCAATATGCTAAATCAGACCGTCTTCTGTAGGCCATGTAATGCTACAGATTCCCAGGGGCTACTAAAGAAGATTGATGGGGCATCTTAATTCTGAAAAGTGGAATAGTCATTTAAAAAACCTTTGGAATGTGGACTAATTTACAATGATTCCCAATATTTGCACCACCATATGTGCTTTCTCAACCAAGTCGAATAGCAAGCTTGTGGGAATGTAATTTAGTTTGGTGTATAAAAGAAAACCCCAACGTGTTTCGTTGGGGGTAGCTGTCTAGGTGTGCAGACCGTCCACTCTTTTCCATGCCCACTGTACAGCAACATATGTGCAGATTATATCTAGATGTTAATGACATTAGAGTTTTTTTTCTGTTCTTTTGTTCAGTCTTGAACAATTCATAATTCCATTTCTGTTTCCTATAACCATAGCAACCTCTGATGTCTTCCTAGTTGGGAACAGTGAATTCCATTTTCATAATGCAAGTATATATGCTGCAGTTGTAATGGCAATGTTAAATTCACGGCAACTGGATGAACAGAGGAATGTCAGACAAGAAAAAAAGAGAGACGCCTGAAAGGTAGGGAAAAAATGCCCTGTAGAATATTTTACTGTATATTGAATATTTTACAGTAACAGGAAACGTTGCATAGGTTTTAATTCATGCAGGTAATCATTCTTCTGCTTGAAGAAAGTCTGCCACAAGTTTTGACATGCTAAACTGCTAAAAGCACAAGGTAGGGACTGGAGAGTGCCAAACAGACGTAGGCTTTATGGAGTAGCATGAATATGAATTTTTATTCTGACAGATTCTGCCTTTGCTTCAGATTGCAATGATCTGCTTTTCCTTGCAGCGCATATGCACTGGTGGAGATAGGCAGTGCGCTGAATGATAGCCCATCTGTTCTATTACCTTATGATTTTGTGGTTGACCTATGGAGAGTCAAGACACCTGACCAATCAGGTCTGGGGACCTGGCTCTCTATATAAATCCCGTATTGTTATGGAACCAATTCGAGTAATAGTCTTATGGCTCACTAGTGTTGTTACTGGTTCCCTATTCCTGGTTCGCTGATTTATACTCTGTGCTTCTAACCCTGCCTTATCTTCTGAATATTTTTTGTCTCTCAGTTTTGGTACTGAGTAGTTCATTTAGTTCTAACCCATTTCTGTCAACTTGGCCTTTTTGTTTATTGTTTGTCTCTGGACTTATATAGAGTAGGAACCGTCATCCAGTTGCGGTTTTGCCATTTAAGGCTTATACTGCAATTGGATAGGGACAGTGGGGTGTGTTCTGTTTAGGGACTCATTGTCCTTGTCTGTCCCTTCTCTACAGATACTACACCACCCATAAATGACCCAGGAGATGGAGCTTCATTATGAAGAGCTCTCTGTATTTACCTGCCTCAAAGTGACAGCTGCTCTGAGTGACAGCTGTAGAGGTCTCCTAGTTAGATGTTATAGCTGTCACTCAAGGGCTGTGAAGCAGCTCAATGCAGTGAGCACCTGACAGTGAAGAGTAACCGTGAAGTGAATATCTATATTTCTATATGAAGCAGAAAGTAGCCATCTTCACTACTACCACTCAGCAGGAGCCTGCTGTGCAGAGTTGTCGCCATCCATTGGGTTAATAACAATAATCTTTATTTATATAGCGCCAACATATTCCACAGCGCTTTACAATTCAGGGGTTCATGTACAAACAGTCATAAATAACATAGCAACAGACAAGTCCATTATTACAACAAGAGGAATGAAGGCCCTGCTCGCAAGAGCTTATAATCTATTGGGTTGAGTTCAAGTCCAGAACCAGAGCTCATTTCTAGAGAAGCAAGCTGGTATCCACCAATAGTGGATGTTGAAACCATCAAGCATGTTGCCTCAAAAGGCATTGCTGTAACCATAAAGCCTGTTGCCTCTTGTGAGACACTTGTAAGTTGTGAGTTCGGCAAAAATGCTTTTCCAAGTTAAAGCATGAGTGGGGAGCCGACGTACACCACTTATTGGCCATAAATATCCTGGGTAATGTCTAGATCCCCTTTACATCTACTTTTAATGATCTGTATTTTTTATTGTTGGTACTTTATAGGAAAACTTGGATTGCAATTTAAAGGAAAAGATAAGGTATATAAGTCATGTGCAACGCACAGCCAATGCAATGCTTTAGACTGGTAAACAGGCAGAAGGTAGTATGATGGTCAAACATGATACAAACAAAGCCCTAAGCAGTACAACTGGCTTTGTAAGCGTTAATCACAGCTGAGGAGACATTGACTGGGTTTGTTGATGCTAATGCATCACATAGAAGGCTGCTTGTCATAGCTGTAATGATAAAAGATATGACTAAGCCAATATTTCTTGCCTTTCCCTGTACAGCTGAAGCAATTTTGTAGATGCGAACAGAAACATTATTTGCTAAGCCTTGGGGAAGGTGAAACCAGCTGGGATGCTTGAGTTACATGCAAATAGTAAAGCAATGCTTCTAGAGGATGCAGGAGAATATATCAGACCCTTATTGATCCCTTGGAGGCCGAATCTAAGCTTCGGACATATATTCTTATGCTTCCACCGGCAATGCAGGTTTTAAATCACGACTGGGTGACTTGCAAGGCTCGCTCAGTGCCAGTGCTTGCAGTAATGTACAATGGGACATGTACGGATATCACTCACCACCGCAATACATTAAGGCAGTGGTGAGAGGGCACAGAGATGAAAAATGTGTCTGGGAGGGTTAAGGGAATGATAATGATCTCGTAGAAAATAGGATATTCTATAGCACGAGAAGCAAAGATATTTTAGCTTCTTTATAACTGATGTCAAGTTTTGCTATACCCAGCGCTAACAACAAACTTTTCGCCACAATAAGTGTCCTTTGGTTGTGTTACATATGTTATATTACTTTCTTTTTATATACAGATGCTGTGTATACTACAAACATATGTCTATTTGTCTCTACAAGAACCTATAGAAGAATAGTCCAGTAGTTTGATGATAAAGAATTCTGTACAACATATAAACCATAAGTCTTCATCATCATTAAGTGCCATCACGTTGGTTTCCACTCCTGGTGACCATATGAATAATGTTTCTCCACAATGTCTCATCTTCTGTTGGCCCTTCAGGCTTCTCAATGACACATCGACAATTTCTTTGATTGAACCATCCATCTTCTTGCTGGTCATCCTCTTCCTCTTTCTCCATCCATTCTTCAAGTCTTTGTTGTCTTTGTTGACTACTTGATCCATTTTTGCAGGCCATGTCTTTCTACTACTACAATGTTTTCACTTTTATGTCTATCGCATTTGTCTTTCCTCTTGTCATGGCTCATATGTCATATCTTTTCAGCTATTTTAATTTTTTTTAAAGGAGAGTAATTTTTAGGTGGGGATTGGTTTGTCATAGTCAAGCCGTGTTTGCGTAGGTTTCCTCAGGGTATTTCGATTTCCTCCCACACAAAAACATACAAATAGGCAAACTGACTTCCTACAAAATTGACCCTAGTGTGCGTTAAGGGTTGGGATCGAGCTCCTACATGGTAGTCACTGACTTCCCAGGGAGTCACCTCAGCCACACAACTATCCCTGTGCTTTGAGTCCCTGTGAGAAAAGCGCATTAAAATTGGTTGTCATTGGTATATTGAAAGAGTTGTCTATGTTTCTTCTACCAATTTTGCCAACAAATTCTTCAGTTGATTGTAATTTTTCTGTTGCAATACCATCAATTTCTGTGGTTTCTGGCATGTTGGCAATTATCTCAGCGAAAATCTTACTTTGTAATATAGTATTGCAGATTCATTGGTATTAGTGGGAAAAGCATGTTATAGCAATGGCTTACATAAAAAAGATGGAGCCATATGCCCTTTCCCACACACTTGGGCCTAGTATCCTACTGACCCAATGGAGGACTGGAGGATCCTCTGGTAGGCACCACCCCCATCGACACTCACTGTACCGCTCTAGAATGCCAGCAGAGCAGTGAGGTACGCCCTGCCCACCAGCAAGGACCATTAATGGAGCGGCCTGGCTGCTTCATAGTGCAGCCAAGGCTCAGTACAGTGTGCTTCAGGAATATCTTGTCTCCCCTCCTTCTCCTGTTCTATTAGGACAGCCCAGCTTCCTGCTACAGAGACTGCTCAGTAGACTGCAAAAACAGTAGAGTGAGGGAGGACATTATCAATGCAATCCATGCATCTATGATTTCCTGATGGATCATTATGATCACCTGGCATTTCCATGTGGATCTGACCAATATTCACTGAAAAGCTCAGGCATAGCTATGTAGGTTGATTTTCTTGAAGTGCTTAGAAATCTATAGACTTTCCTACTTGATTAAAAATTTTGCTTTAACCGAATGTTGAGTAATGACTGGGAATACTAAATCGGCACATTGGTTAGTGTTTGTTCCTTTGGGGCTGCGATTTCCTTCCAGCAGCCCAAAATCATTATCTGCCCATGTGTGGTGGGAAATTACACTGTAATCTCCTCTGAGACAAATCCTATTTGAACATAAATGTACAGATGTAGCTGAGCTTAGTTAGTCAATTGATGAAATCCACCATAGTAGCCAAAATGCACTGTGTGTGATTTTACATAGGGCTGCAAGAAAACTTAGAGAGCGTATTACCTTGTTTTTTACCACTTTAAGATCTATACAACATATTTTTTTCTAATGTATATTTGAATGAATATAATTAATATTCTGATGTAGTTTTTTTTTTTTTTTTAATTCTACACAGTTTCTGAACAAGATTAAGGCAGCAGCCATCTTGGCTAAGCTGTGAATCGCAGCTACAAAGTTTTACCTTTATGGCAGCCACATGGACAGGGGTGCACAACCAATGAGGCCAGGTGAGGCAATCGCCTCAGTCAGCACCAGGTAGGGGCAAGAGGGGGGCAGCGGAAGGGCCATGGGCTGAAGTGAAGGGGTTAGGTTAAGAAATTGGCATTGGGAAGGGGGGGGGGGGCATTTCAGTTTTTGCCTCGGGCAGCAGAAAGGCCAGGTGCACCCCTGCACATGGACTTAAGATACTAATTTGATGGTATTTTGCCACATATGGAGGTGACTGTGCAGAGAGGGGGAGGGGGGAGAAGGAGGTGAACTTTTTCCTTTCACTTACTGCCAAGGGTGGATCCTGTGTTATCCACCTCCTTTTTTTTATAATAGATCAGGGATCAGCAACCTCCGTCACTCCAGCTGTTCTGAAACTACAATTCCCAGAATCCCCCTTTGACTTCTATGAGAGTTAGGCGAGAAAGGGGGCATGATGGAAGTTGCAGTTTCACAACAGCTAGAGTGCCAAAGGTTGCAATAATAAATCATTGTGTTTCATTGTAATCCTGCCTGTGATCATCATAAGATGGCTGCTGAGAAGTGATCTCTACAGAGCAGGAACTGTCAGCCTATTGAAGTCTAGTGTTCAGAGGGAGAACTGCAAGATTTAATTTTTTCTAATATAGATAATGACAAGGAAAAAAAAAAAAAACATATTTAGCATAAAAGTTTATATACAGTAGTTCATTTTCTAATGATATGTTCTCTTTAATTCATTGCCTTAATGCTGCCCCTAAGAGTTAAATCAGCTTCAGCTCTGCTACATATCTAAATAGACGACATGCATTCATTTTGACATATAGATTATAATATTGTCATCAGCAGTATTATCTGAAAACTTTGAAGTGCCACCTTTAAACCATAGCTATAAGCGTATTTTGGCAATTAACTGGTTAAGATGATTAACGATCTCATCCCACCCGTCTATTACTCTTGATGGATGTCCATGCATCAAGTGAAGACTTTGTGAATAAAGCTACTTCTGGATTTGTCTTGACACTTGAAATGCCTGCTGGGCTGTGGTGTCTGGAAATGTATGACTCTATGGAGGAGCCAGGCAAATAAATCAAATTTCCCATTCATTTTCAGAAATTTCTCAGTTGTTTTCTTCCTGGTTGATCGCGTCACTGTCCTCAAGATTAATGTGAAGTTTTCCTGGATTCCGCAGTATAAATTTGTTAGGTTTAAAAGAGACATTTATTTCCTGTGATTTATTTTCTTTTCTTTCCATTTCTTTATGATGTAAATACCAGTAATGGCTGTTATTATAATCATCAATATTATTAGGTATGGTCTGTGAGGATCCTTCATGTGAATATGGGTTCAGCATAACTGTAGCATCCCCCTGCAAGTGTTAATGTCACTGTGCATCGTGCACTGTATGTCCCATAGGCTTTATATAGAGAGAGTCTGAGTTTTCCTAGTTACGGCTGCTAGGATGGGCTGATAACCACCTCTTCCTCTCTAGGATGAAGTAATAGTGTCTAGTGTGAACTGTTGTCATATATGCAGAAAAGAGCAGATCTTAACAGGGAAACCTCTTACCCTGTGTATTACAAGCATCGAACTGATAGCAGATGTGCCAGCCCTTGAGGAAAAGAGCTACTGAATTCAGCAGAACATATAGCGGTCACGTAAGGAGAAAGTGCCAAGCATTTGTTAGAGAAAGGTAAGATGTCTACATTGTGGCTACTGACTTCTCTGCATACTGATGGGAGTAATAAGCTTCGGGTTCCCCATCATGTCAAAAAGAGAGAATGGTCTTCTGTTCAGAGATTGTATTCCAACGAGGATAATGTAGAGATGCCATACAGTGAGAGTGGGAGAGACAAGTTGCACCCGTTGGTCAATTTGGGAAGAATGTGCAGATTGTAAGAAAGAGCGACTTAAAGGGGTTATCCCATGACTAATGTAAAAAATGAAAATCAGACATCATATAATACATGACAATCCCTTTCAAAGCTAGAACCAGCCCAGTACCTCATGGATCCAGAGATCTCCACATTCATTGCTCTGCTAGATTTATATTAAGCTGGCAGATCAAGGGGAGTGTCTTTTCTGCTGCAACTAAGGGGGTGTGTCCATGCTCTCCCTATCACAGCTCAGGAGGCAGTTGAAGGATGAAACTGAGCATGTGTGGCCTTTTCAGTGAGCCGGACAAAGAAATCAGAAAAATATCAGGTGGTGCTATACAGATACATTTTATTGAATAACTCAGTGACTATGCTAAATTTTTAATTACATGCAATTAGAAAAGTAATCAGATCCAAGTGCTGGTTTGAAAACTGTAGAATATTTTTTTGGGACAACCCCTTTAAAGAGTATCTGTCAGCAACAGTTCTAAGGCCCTGATTTATTAAGGTTTATCAAGATTTTATTCTGGCGCACGGACTGCCTGGCGGTGTAAGCCCTATCATGACCAGTAGACACCGGTCTGGATAAATCAGGGCCTGATTGTTTGGGCATCCACTTGGCCCCCTTTTTTGGGAGCTTCCTGGTTGTTTCAGGAGAGCTTGCAAATTTGTAATATAGATATAATAACCTCTACAGACATACCTGCTCGCAAACACTTACTACATGTAGCTAAATTATAGATATGTATGTGGACTGTGCATTTACAGCATTATCAAATTCTGTTGTTCTGTTATAGGTGCAGAACAATAAAAATAACAGAAGTGCTGGATTGGACACATAACTAATAAACCTGACTTCGGATTGCTAATTTAAAATATTTTCTAAAGATGTAGATCTGAATACCAAATTCGTTTACCAAAGTCCTGCCTGTCTTTGGGTGAAACGAATTTCACCTCCACAGAGGCAATACATTTTAATGCTGTATGGAGCTAGGTTTCCGTACAGCATTAAAGCAAAGTGTTAGAACAAATCGACTTCAGATCTATGGACTTAAGTTCGATTTGTTCAACACTAATCATGAACTTAAAAAGTTCAGTACATATTCTATTTTCATACCCAGCTTAGCCCTTCTCATCTAGTTTGTACAGTGTGAAACTACAACTCCCAGTAAGGCCTGAATAGTTGATATGCTGAGAGTTATTGTTTCACAAAACAGAATTCTACCACCCATCAGATGTAGATCATACAGATGACTATAGAAATGATGAGATGCAGCCAGTGGTAGAATAAACATTTATACTAGTAACCTACAGGTGATGTTTCCTCTAGAGTTCTCCTCCATACGGTTCAGACCACCATCATGACTTTTCCCAGCCACAACTTGTCTCTGCACATTTTGCTGCCCAGATCTTTTCAGCTTCTTGCTTTGCCTACACATCAGCACCATATGTATTAAGACGAACTCCTCTTAGTGCCACACATTGTGCAGTGAATATAATAGCAACTCTGTGCCCCTGAAAATAGTGTAACACACAAAGTGCCCCTAATGGTAATGCCACACACTATGTGCCCTCAGAATATAGTGTCACATGCTTGGTGCCCCTTATAGATAGTACCACACACTCTGTGAAACTCACATATAATGTCTCAAGTTCTGATCCCCGTGTGCATAGTGCCGCTTCTCACTGCACCCTGTGTATGGTGCCTCTTCTCTGCTTATGTATACAGTACCTCTTCCCAGTGCACCCTGTGAATAGTGCCTCTACTCTGCCTCCTGTATATAGTTCCTCCTTTATATATAGTGCCTCTTGGCTGTGCCCCCTTTATATATACTGCCCCTTGGCTGCACCCCCTTTGTATATAGTTTCCTTTGGCTGTGGCCCCTTTAACTTAGGTGTTTTTTTTGTGCCTTCTGTGCCAGCTAGGCCCGGAGATCTCGGGGCCTATTTCAGAACACCTGATTATTTTGTCTAGTGCGACCAATCCATATGCTTGGCAGGTGCTCGTTTGAAAAATTTACGGACAGCAAAATACCACTGCAGTGGTTCCCCATCCTGCTGAAACAGTTGGTTAGCATTTTCAGGTAACTTTAGCCAGTAATGGTTTGTCCCTCAAAGATAAATGAGCCATTAGCTCTGATATGCACTAAACACATTCATTTTTGGAGAGTCACATTCAACCTACATATGGATTCTCACTCCCCCATATCCTCACATTGTGCCTGTGGACCCTTCCACTTAAGTGGAAGGTTGCCTCATCACTGAAAATGATCATTGACAGCAGGGTATTATCATTTTCCATTAACACCTGGAGATAGCTGCAAATTTCAAGCCACGTTTTACTTTCTCGCGAGTGTAAATTTTGGACCAATTGCATTTTGTGGGTGAAACCGCAAACTCTTGGTTATCTCTGCACGATCACTTCTTTGGGCCGCGCAGAGAGGCTTCTCTGACCTGGTCAACAACTTGCTCTCTCTTTCTCTGATCATAGATGAATCCTTACTTAATTAAATTGTTATACCACTTCAAAATGGACTTCTTAGTAGGTGGAACCACTAAAAAAATGTGATGGTTTCATGGTAATGTATCAGTTTTTTCCTAAAATGTCGACTACATGTGTTAAAAAGTGAAAGTAAGAAGCTTGCTAATGCAAGATCACCTATAATGCCATACAGCCAATCAGCAGCTAGCCAGCCCCTGTGATGTCACAGCCCTTTAAAAGCCTCACCCCACATGGTCTCCGCTATTTCATTGTGAGCTGAGAATAGGGAGAGTCATGACAAGTGCTAGGGAAAGTGCTGCTAAAAACTTTTAACTGTGGAATATTGGATAGAGAGAGTGCAGGGACAGAGTAGGAAGATCATAGGGAGAGTTTTTACACACTGTAGGAAGAGCATAGGGAGACTGCAGGGACTGTAATCTGAAGCTGAACGGATCCATAGGAGACAACGCAGTTTGAATCAGTCCCTGTGTAGGGCACAGAAATATCTCATTAAACATTGTCCTCCTTGTTTAATAAATGAGCAATTCTATTCAACATTGATTCTCAAATTGGGGTAAATAAGCTGTCTTGTTCTACTGCTATTGGGGTGTCCACCTTGTTTAATAGATGAGCAATTCTATTAGGCCTTGATTATCAAACTGGGATGAATATGCTTTCTAACTTTACTCTTATTGAGTTGTCTACCTGAAGAGCACATTTCTTCACCCACCTACTGAAGAAGCCACCCAGCAGCAGCAGGACATGAAGCAAACCCTGAACCAGCAGGTTTTGGCATACTTGGAGGGCACCAAGATCCAAGATCCCCTGAACTATTGAATTGTGGCCGCAACTGGCCGAGTTTGCCATGGACAAGCTCTCCTGTCGGGGCAGTAGTGTGGCATCAGAGCCGGTGTTTAGTGTGACGGGAGGCATAGTTACCCCAAAAAGAACTCGCTTTTCAACACAAAATGTTGAGAGATTAACCTTTATAAAGATGAATCAGGCATGTATCAGTCAGGATTTCCACACATTGGTGCTTGGTGCATGAGACTAGACCATTCTGGCAGTAATGTACTGGGCCCGTCCACCAAATCATCAAGGTGATCTCTGTAGAACGGGAACCTAACACTATTTCCTACCTGTTATGTGCCAACCTTGGCTTCCGTATAATCAGGGGGTGTTGGTTCCACATGCATGCTGGGTCCCTTCTGCCTTTTGCCATTTATGGTGCTTCAAAGCGGACTCGGTGGGCTCGGCATGCATGTTTGGTACCTGCATCCCTGTATTAGTGGAGTCCTTTGAAGCACCATAAATGGCAAAAGGCAGAAGGGACCCAGCATGCATGTGGAACCAACACCCCCTGATTATACGGAAGCCAAGGTTGGCACATAACAGGTAGGAAATAGTGTTAGGTTCCCGTTCTACAGAGATCACCTTGACGATTTGGTGGATGGGCCCAGATAATTTTGTACAAAATATATTTGCTAAGAATCTCTAATTTACTAAGCAAGCATAGCATTAGCTCCAGAATACTTCATATCTCTATGGCATTTTGTGCTTTATCTGGTTAGCAGGGTGCCGTTGCATTGTATGTATTTTCTCCTACTGCCACCTTCCTGTGCTGTTACTGACACTGCTGTTGACTCCCTCATCCCTACTCTGTGACTGGGCCACTATATTGACTCCTCATGCTGTTGCCACCCTCACCGGTCTGTTCTGGCGCCACTAGTGTCCCTGTTTGGCCTTGTTGATATCAATGTTTATTTTACCTTTCTTCTGATTCGTCAGAAGAACTGAAAAATGAAAAACACAACGGATCATCATGATTTGTAAGCTAAAACACAGAACACATGCAAATATTTCCTTCACATTATCATCTGTTTTGGACCCAGTCCTGTTGTTGCCTTACAAAAACTGATCAACTACTGACCAAATACTAAATGTGTGGAGGAAGATGCTCAAAAGACAGGATCCATTTTTTTTGTTCTTCTGATGGATAAGAAGAAGGGAAAAGTAAACGGTAACGTCAAAACAAACTTACTGCTGACATCTTCCCCACTCTCTGATTTCACCACTACTTGTATCAGTGGCTAACAAAATATGTCATCTGTCAATCTATGTGAACACTAGAGATGAGCGGACGTGCTCGTAACGAGCACTGTAGTGCTCGGCTCCCCTGCGCTCACATGGGCGCAGGTATCCGGATCCGTTGGGTGAGGACAGGGGAGCCGAGCGCTACAGTGCTCGTTACGAGCACGTTCGCTCATCTCTAGTGAACACCCCACAAACAGTGAAATGAGACAGCATTTTCCTACTTTATTAGAATCTGTGGCTAACAGAACAGGCTGTCTATCAATCTATGTGAAAATAACAATGAGACGGCTCTTTCACTCTATAGTAGCATCTTGGGCCATGGTTAAGTACATTATACCTGACGCTAACATTGACCTGTAACACTTCAGTTATTTGGTCAGTAAATTCCAACAGTTGTGGTGAGTGAAAATCAGGAGCCAATGCTACACTCAGATAGTGTATCATGAAAGGATCTCCATCTGTTGACCCGTAAATGACCAAATAAGTGGTGTGAACTGAGCCTAATAATTACACACATTCATTTTACAGCTAACAGAAGTGATTCATAAGCATGCATTTACACTTTCACAACATGTCTTAAAATAACCTTTTTTTAATCTCCACTACTTTATTGGCACTGCCTCCATGTCCTTCTTTTGTTCCATTGGGACACAGCTCCTGCAGGGGCATACAGTGTTTTTTTTTTTTTTTTTTTACTAAAGCCTACTGTATGCTTTTCTTTTGGTTTAGCTAGGGGTTACCTAAGACTGTTGGTGGCCTGCACTATGATGCGCACATCCATATACTGTATGAGACCTGCCTGTCATACTGACACACAGTAACTGTTTCACTACCATAAAGGACTGGCTATGCGTGTTGCTGCAGTGCACAGTGATGTACACCAATATACACTCTTTCTGTAGGCCAGGATATAGCTTATTTAACACGCTTCATGACCAATTTGGAACTAAATAAATTAAAAATATTTTTTTCGAAGTGTCTAAGTCGAATTTTTCAAAACTTTGCTCATCTCTAGTCATCAGTATCAGATTGCAGGGTCTGACTGCCAGCACCCCTACCATCAGCTGTTGTACAGTAGGTCTGGCATCGGCACTACAGAGCTCCATCCACTGTATAGTAGACACAGCTGATTACTGTAATGCCATCAGTATAAATGTATTAATTACTGGGCCATTAGTGGGCCATCAATATAAAAATCCCTGTGTCCCTCAAACATTTTTAGGGAAACATAAGTAAATTAATACATTTGAACATATTTTCTGTCTTTCCTCCTCCCTAGCTTCCAGTCTACATGTTCTTTTACCTTGCATTTCGTATGTGACTGTGTATACCACCAGATATTATGTGTGATGCAGGGGTTACGGCCCTTTAGAGAAGTTATATTTCTCATTTGCTTGCATGGATAAAATCACTTTGATATTGTATCTTTGTATTTAACTTACACAGGAAATGAAACTACTAGCAGATAGTTATTCCATCCAGATTTAGTCGTTTCTCCTGCAGCAGCCTAATTGACTGGATCTGATTCTTGGCTTGTGCATTGTTCAAACATAACAGTTCTTCGAGGTTTCAATTCCATGTACTGTTTATGTTTAAGTTCCAGTGGCATGGACCTTCAGGCTTGTCGAGATTGAGAAAATGCACTGTAATTGCCTTTCTATGATTTCCCCATGAATACATGAATAGCGGAGAGAGATCATTCTTTTATTCTGAAGATCGAGTTCATGATGCTGTTGGAACATTCATTCAGTTGGTTTGATCAACATACTTAGCAACATAGACATTTCACTTTTTCACATTTTATTATGTTTTCGCCTTGTATAAAAAAAATAAAGTTTTCTCCCATCATTTTACACTCAATATAACATAATTACAATAATGTGGCCTCCATAATTCTTAAGTGGAAGAAGTTTGAAACAAAGATGCTTCAACTAAGTCCAGAGTAAAGGGTCTGAATACTTACGTCATTGCAACATTTTAATTTTTCCTTTTCTATAAATTAGTCAAGATTTCAAACATTCTGTTTTAACTTTGTCATTGTGGGTACTGAGTGCAGAATGATGGGGAAAAAATGGAATTTTTATTTTTATTTTAGCACAAGAGAATACACTGCAATGTTGTGAAATGATTTCCATAACACTACAGCATATATCATCTGCTCAGCTCCTCCTGTTCTATAACTTTCTGCTTGCACACTGCACTGCATTTTTATGGTGACAGCTTCACTTTAATTTTTTTTTGTATTGAAAGCATTAAGTATACAGTGCCTTGCGAAAGTATTCGGCCCCCTGGAACTTTTCAACCTTTTACCACATTTCAGGCTTCAAACAAAAAGATATAACATTTAAAATTTTTGGTGAATAATCAACAACAAGTGGGTCACAATTGTGAAGTGGAACGAAATTTATTGGATCATTTAAACTTTTTTTGTAATAATAAAACTGAAAAGTGGGGTGTGCAAAATTATTCGGCCCTCTTGCATTAATACTTTATTGCGCCACCTGCTGCGATTACAGCTGCAAGTCGCTTGGGGTATGTCTCTATCAGTTTTGCACATCTAGAGACTGAAATTCTTGCCAATTCTTCCTTGCAAAACAGCTTGAGCTCTTTGAGGTTTGATGGAGAGCGTTTGTGAACAGCAGTTTTCAGCTCTTTCCACATATTCTCAATTGGATTCAGGTCTGGACTTTGACTTGGCCATTCTAAGACCTGGATACCTTTATTTTTGAACCATTCCATTGTAGATTTTGCTTTATGTTTGGGATCATTGTCTTGTTGGAAGATAAATCTCCGTCCTAGTCTCAGGTCTTTTGCAGACTCCAACAGGTTTTCATCCAGAATGGTCCTGTATTTGGCTCCATCCATCTTCCCATCAATTTTAACCATCTTCCCTGTCCCTGCTGATGAAAAGCAGGCCCAAACCATGATGCTGCCACCACCATGTTTGACAGTGGGGAATGATGTGTTCAGGGTGATGAGCTGTGTTGCTTTTATGCCAAACATATCGTTTTGCATTGTTTCCAAAATGTTCGATTTTGGTTTCATCTGACCAGAGCACCTTCTTCCACATGTTTGGTGTGACTCCCAGGTGGCTTGTGGCAAACTGTAAACAAGACTTTTTATGGATATCTTTGAGAAATAGCTTTCTTCTGCCTGTATCCTGTTTGCAAGACGTCCCGGAGGTCTGCCTTGGACCTGCGACACGTGACATAACCATCAAGCCAGTTGCCTCTTGTTAGAACCTTATAACCACCAAGTTTGTTGCCCCATGTAAGTATGTGACCATCAAGCTAGTTGCCTCTTGTAGGAACCTTGTAACCACCAAGCTTGTTGCACTATGTAAGTATGTGACCATCAAGCCAGTTGCCTCTTGTAAGAACCTTGTAACCACCAAGCTTGTTGCCCCATGTAAGTATGTGACCATCAAGTCAGTTGCCTCTTGTAAGAACCTTGTAACCACCAAGTTTGTTGCCATATGTGTAATCAGTAAAGCTGTTTCCTTCCCCCATGTATAATATAGTCTCACCCCCTAAAATGTATGTTCACCTAGAAAAACATATGATTATTAACATGGCATTTAAACATTTTCGCATATGTATAGAAATTATATTCCTGTTTTTGTCTCATTTTCCGTTACCAGGGACTTCTTTGTTCTCCCCCCACACTGGCAGTAACATTGCTCAGATGATCCTCAATGGTACCGGTGATTGCAGATAGTAACACAATACATTGACGTTTCCCGTCTGTGTCCTCATCACACAGCCATGCCTGTGATTTCTATAGGTATGGAGAAGCGAGGAAATGGAGTAATTATTGTCAATATTTAATCAGACGTCCAAACGCATCCACAGAGCAGCTCTGAACAATCAGAATAGTAATGAATGACACACCGGGCGCCGAGGACAATGCAGAATAAACTCACCCAGACAAGTGAGATGAAGACAGCCGCACAGTCACCTCCATTGTACTGCAACCTCCTGCCACCGAAAGCACCGAGTAGCTGCCTCCAAAGTATAATTTGGGAAAGGATCCTCAGCAGATAATGAATATATATCTCAGAATATAAAAACTATTTTATATGCGCAATTTCCTGTAATCGTCTACTTAAACGCACTCCTGACGGCTAAAAAAATTAAAAATCCACATGTGCTCAATTGAAGGGAAAGGAAGCAGAGGCTTTTTATTTAGAAGTGTGCTCTGAAGTAGCATATCGTTCTCACCCCTATTGTGGGGCCTGCTGGAGCATTCTCTTACTTGGGAGATTGTGGCAAGGTTGATGTCTTTGAGAGGCAGCGCAGCAAACAGAGGTGTTGGGGGCGACACTTATACTTTTTGTTCTTTTTAGTAAAAATTCTCAACACAATTCTGCAGAAATTGTATAGAAATGAGGAAATTGTCGCAGCCAATGTGGTTAATGCAAAAATACAATTAAACACCAATTTTTCCAGAATTATTAGGAGTTTAACAAAATGTTACTTTTGTATTTATAACTTCTATAGAGTGTTGCATCTTTATTCTTCAAAAATCATAAATAATAAAATCCAAGCATGACATCATACAGACAGGATAGCGTTATAGACAACGCCTGGGATGCCCAACCTGCGGCCCTCCAGCTGTTGCAAAACTACAACTCCCAGCATGCTCAGACAGCCTACAGCTATTAGTCTACAACAGGGCATGGAGGGAGTTGTAGTTTTACAACAGCTGGAGGGCAGCAGGTTGGGCATCACTGGTTTTCGCACTTCGGATATAAGTAAGAAATACGATCCTTACTCATCATTTTCTTTGGACTTTAAAGGAGTTCTCCGGGAACTAAGAAAATGAAAATACTTAGATATTACTATATTATAAATATATTCCCAAATACCTTTCATTGGTTATAATGGTTGTAATTGCCACCGTCCTAGTAAAACCTGTCCTAATCATACAGCAGAACATGTTACTTCACAACACTTCCTCATGAACTCCATTGCTACAGAGATTCAGCTGAAGATCATATTAAAATATATTCAGGATCATACTGATGAGCAGAGAAGAGGATGAGGCAGCCCTTTAGCTCAGTGTTCTGAAGTACGTTGTCGTCCTTTGTGATTAGGACAGGTTCTGTGTGTACTAATAGGACGGCGACCATTTTATTTCTCCTAATGATTGCTCCCCAGACAAAACGAGCCATTATAACTAGAGATGAGCGAATCATCCAAAATTCGCTTCGGCGAATAATTGACGAATTTCTGACAAGATTCGTTCCTAATATGAATTTATTCGGTCGAATTTATATGAAAAAATAATCGTTGTTTTGTGAACATTCCTACACAAATTACGAACATACAGTCAGCTTTGTTAAAAGTACATAATACGTAAGCATTGACGTACAAAGTACGTACGAATCCTTAGCGTGCTATTTACTCGCGATTGCGTCATGCACACGAAGCTAGGCAGCGACGTACAGTCTTTAGAGGCAGTCCATATGAGGTAGAAAAATAAGGTGCTAGCTATCTGGCTAAGTGCATAATTTAATCACGGAAAAAAAGTGGTATAAAATGGCAGAGAAGTTCCCAGACCCCATATGCTGTTGCGCATATCAAACCGGGGGAGCAAATCCTGCACATGTGAGCCGTTGCTAACAGCAATACCCAGCAAAAATGCATACAATGGAGGATGCCTGCAGTGGACCACATGTACCACAAATACATCCTACACAAGATAACAAATTGTGCGGATGTGACAAACTATATAATCAAACAAATCAGGGAAAAGGGTACGCTGCGACGGTAAATGATGTTGAAATGAGACTTTCACCAATATATTCTTATATCAAGAACATACCGGAGCCCGAGCACCGCGTCAAGGTATCTCACAGTCGCTCGGGACCTAACGCTAACCTACCTATGCCGTATGGGCAATTACGGAAGGAGCATACAGGCCGACACACAGAGACCAACTCCTAGTTACCTCCAGCGTGAGATCACACAAACAATAGGAGGAGGGAGGAGGCTGTGAGTCCCACCTACCAATGACACATGTGACTCAGGCTGCACAGGTGCACCAGAATGTTACCAATGACTTAGATCTATGTGTGATCTCACGCTGGAAGTAACTAGGAGTTGGTCGCTGTGTGTCGGCCTGTATGCTCCTTCCGTAATTGCCCATACGGCATAGGTAGGTTAGCATTAGGTCCAGTGCCACTCTGAGATACCTTGACGCGGTGCTCGGGCTCCGGTATGTTCTTGATATAAGAATATCATCTGCCAGGAAGCCAGACAGAAAACCACAGGACGGTTCCCTTTCGCAGCTCCAGTGTAGGGTCTCCCGGCCTTGGATGGTCCAGTACTTAGATGACCCAGTCGCCCACTGCATTCTTGTAGTCCCATAGGGTCTGGGCGTGGGCCATTACCGACGCTGGCACAATCGGATTTTGCCAAATGGAAGGTGTTGTTCTCCTCCTGGGCGGCGAAGTGGACACTCCAGCCGCTGCACCAGCCGCCTCACAAGCCGCACCAGCCGGCAAGCCAAATGTGGAGTCAGGAGCCGGTGAGACTCTCTTGCACAGTTTTGCCGCTCTGATTTCTGGAGTGGGCGGTGGTTCAGGGTACTCGTCACCAAAGACCATCTCTCACCACTTGGGTTGCAGTTCTTTCGCCATGCTGTTGACTCTGGCTGGATCTTGTTCACCGCTGGCTTGAACTGGAGAGGAGGGCGGAGTAATGAGGGAGGAGTCTTCACTCCCTGTACGTGCAAATAGTTAGTTCCTGGTGGGCCTGGTTTTTCCCGCTTATGAGGTGGGTGTATCTTTGCTTTTCCACTCTTGAGAGGGTGTATCATCATTTTCCAGCTTCAGGGGGGGTGGGGTGGGTGGGAAGGGTTTAAGAAGAATGTGTACGTTGCGTACGTAGCGTTGGCGTCCAAAATTTAAAGAACATTTACGAATAATACGAAGCGAATCTGACAAAATCTGGATTCGCTTCGGAGTAGGAAAAATGGAGGATTCGATACGAATATATGAAGCGGCGAATAGATTCACTCATGTCTAATTATAACTAATGAAAGGTATTTGGGAATATATTTAGAATAAAGTAATATCTAAGTATTTTCATTTTCTTAATTCCTGGAGAACCCCTTTAATCTTGCCTGATCCAGGTTTATGGTCCAAACCTTTATTAAGCAGGACATCGGTGAGCACAGCTATTTTTCATCATTTGTGTTCAGAACTTGTCTATGCAACTTTCTCTCCTGATTATCATTGATTACTAGGGTTAAAGGGGTTGTCCACCTATGAGGGACCTTTCAGCCAGGCACTTCTACATCGTCGGACCAATAGAGGGAAGCATATCTACTTGCTCCCCACTGCTGTGCTTTGATTCCTGCTGGTAAACTTCCTGTTTAAAGGCTGGCTGCGGCATTGACATGTCCCCCATGATTCATAAGACCCAGTGTCGTGGGATATGGGGGACACATCACTGCTGTGACCAGTTATTGGCTGCGACGGCCATGTGAACACTGTCAAACGGGAAGTTTACCAGTGGGGACTGGAAGAGCTGTAAACCAGGGTGGAGAGAAGGTAAATATGCTTCCCAACACAGGTCAGCAATTTGAGGAGGGATCATCTGAAGGTGGACAACGCTTTTACGGCCCTATTAGAATGACCAATTTTCTGGAAAATAATTGGGAACAAGCGTTCATAGGAATACTTGTTCCCACTAATTGGTCTGCAGAATTGTACCTCCGACCAACTTTTAATTGGTGTAATAGGCTGATGCAAGCGAGCACCGTTCAACGTACTTATTGTTTATCGAATCTTGTGTTGCCTGAAAAACGGGCAGTGTAATAGGCCTCTTACTGTTCCTTTAATTATATCAAATACTTCTAAACTCTATTCACCAATGCTTTATATTCCTTTTGTGTATCCTTTATGTATGTACAAACCTGCCAGTCTACAACTATTTGTGGGGTGAATTATCCTGTCCAGGTCCCAGTAAATTGTTTGCAAATAGCAAAGATGGGCATTTAGAATGGATACCTCTGGTCATTTCAATTTGTAGCGAGGTCGTGAGGAGCTGGTGTAGAGGATAGGAGTGGTAGAGGGCCTGATGAGATGTTGTCTCACGGTGTACGTCTTCAGGCCATTGCTGCCTGGGGATAGGCGCAGTGAAAAGGTGGTTTAAAGAATCAGGCCAGAATTAAAGATATAACAGTGCAAAATATAACATGACTAGCAGAAGGACCTGGCTTCGCCTGGGTATATTTAATCTTTTTCATTTAATGTTTCTGTGTGTAGTTGCAGAGAGAAGGTCAATGCACCTGACAGAAGTTGATTTTTACCTTTATTTTTTCAATCCCCACTGGCTGCGGAGTGGGAGGGGGCGTGGCCTGACAGAGTCGGGGCATGGCTTAGCGAGACCTGGGGTGGGGTTTTAAGTCCTTCTTTTGAGGGTGGAGTGAATTACAGGTCGATGCCATGGTAATTTATGGGGACACGCAATGCGTATCAGTGGAAGAAAACATCGCTTAGCACAGGTGTATTTAATCTATTTCATTTAATGTTTCTGTGTGTCGTTGCAGAGAGAAAGTCACCCACCCACCCCTGCAGCTGACAGAAGTTGATTTTACCTTTATTTTTTCAATCCCTGTTGGCTGCGGAGTGGGAGGGGGCGTGGCCTGACTGAGTCGGGAGTGTGGTTTAGCAAGACCTGGGGCGGGGTTTTAAGTACTTCTTTTGAGGGTGGCCTAAATTACAGGTCGATGCCATGGTAATTTATGAGGACACGCTATGGGTAGCAGTGGAAGAAAACATCTTTTATTACTACTGAATGGTCTTATTCTAAAATTAGTCTAAAACATACGTTATATTTATGGTAACCGGAATATCCCCATTAACAGTGTCATCCACAGCGCTCTGCCCCTTTAAAGCAGTGAATAGAAATGGCTGTGTTGTTACCTGAGCTCCTCAGCTGGCTGCTAATTACCTGGCTGTGTTGTTATGGAAACCTGCCCTCCCTGTGTGTGTCTGTGCAGAGAATGGCAGTTGAGGTTTGAAAGCAAAGCTCCCAGGCTAATATTGGCTAATGCAGGTCATATTTTGGGAATATCTCGGGAACGGTACGTCCTAGAGAGCTGAGACCTGGTCTAAAACCTTCCCGGACACCTGATGTACATGTGCCGAATTTGGTGAAAATCGGTCCAGTAGTTTGGTCGCGCATAGTTACATAGTTACATAGTTAATACGGTTGAAAAAAGACACATGTCCATCAAGTTCAACCAAGGGAGGGGGTAGGAGTGATGAAGGGGAGGGGGACTGGTAACCTTAAGACATGACTCTACATTTCTTAATATGTGGTGACCTTCTTTTTCTCTAAGAATTTATCTAAGCCTGTTTTGAAGCCCTCAGCTGTCTTTGCTGTGACCAGCTCCTGCGGTAGACTGTTCCACAGATTCACAGTTCTTATAGTAAAGAAGGCTTGTCGCCCCTGGAGTCTGAACCTTTGCTTCTCCAGGCGGAGGCAGTGCCCCCTTGTCTTTTGAGGGGATTTTACCTGGAACAGTTTTTCACCATATTTTTTGTATGGGCCATTTACATACTTATACAGGTTGATCATGTCCCCCCCTTATACGTCTCTTCTCAAGACTAAACAAGTTTAACTCCTTCAATCTTTCTTCATAGCTAAGATGCTCTATGCCCCTTATCAGTTTAGTTGCCCGTCTCTGCACCCTTTCCAGCTCCAGGACATCCTTCCTATAAACCGGAGCCCAGAACTGAACAGCATATTCCAGATGAGGCCGTACTAATGCTTTATACAGTGGTAATATGACATCCCTGTCCCGCGAGTCCATGCCTCTTTTAATACATGACAATATCCTGCTGGCCTTAGAAGCAGCATAGAGGACAGACAGATAGACAGACAGACAGAAACTCATTTTTTATAATATTAAGAGATAAATCCAGCAATAGTAGATACAAAGTGCAGTTTTTAGTCACTAGGTGATGAAGTATGATGGCTGGTTAAGTGGCAATTTAATAAATTTGCATGCAAAAGTTTAGGCACACCTGGTCAAAATTACCAGTTAAGTTGAAGATGATCTCCTAAAACAGGGTTCCTCAACTCTGGTCCTCTGGGCCCACCTGCCCGTCATGTTTTCAGGATTTCCTTAGTATTGAGCAGGTGATATAATTAGTGTGAATGCATCAGGACTTACCACAGGTATTCATTCTGTGGAATATTCTCAAATCATGACTGGTAGGTGGGCCCTGAGGACTGGAGTTGAGAAACACTGTCCAAAAGGCTTAAAGTTAAAGATGAAACACACATTTCAACATTTTAAGCACTGCCAGTGTATTATTTTGGTTTTGTACAATTTTAGAGTGAATAAAGGAAAGAAGTACCTTGCAAACGTATGTGGAACCCAAGGAGATTTGAGCGCTCAGATAACTTTGACCTTGGTCTCAGACATTAAATAGCTTGTTAGGTTTATGGCTTGTTCACAATCATCCTTGGCAAAGGCCAGGTTATGCAAATTTCAAAGCTATATAAATACCCAGACTCCTCTAATCTTGTCCTAAAAAACAGCAGCCGTAGGTTCTTCTAAGCAGCTGCCTAACACTCTGAAAATGATTGAGGCCCACAAAGGGAGAGGGTTATAGGAAGACAGCAAAGCTTTTTCAGGCTGCCATTTCCTTAGTATGAAATGTAATTAAGAAATGGCAGTTGGAACAGTGGAGGTCGAGGGAAGGTCTGGAAGACCAAGAAAAATTTCAGTGACAGCAGCTCGTAGGATTGCTAGAAAGGCAAGTCAGAATTTCTACTTAACTGCAAAAAAACTTCAGGAAGATTTGGGGTACCTTGTTCTACATTTTTCTACTGTTCAGCGACACCTGTACAAATATGAACTTCATGGAAGATTCATCAAGGAAACCTCTACTGTTACCTCATCACAAAATTCAGTGCCATACGTTGCAACAGATCATCGAAACAAGCCTTATCCATTTTGGAAACAAGTCCTGTAGACCGATGAGGTTAAAATAGATCTCTGGCCACAATGAGCAAAGATACAGTATGTTTGGAGAGAAAAAAGAGCACAGAATTTCATAAATTTCATGAAAAGAATACCTCTCTTACCATTAAGAATGGAGGTTGTGTTGCCGCCAATGGCACAGGAAACATTTTACGAGTAGACGGAAGAATGGATTCAATCAAACTCCAGCAAATTCTGTAAGCAAACATGACACCAACTGTCAAAAAGCTGAAGTTGAAAAGAAGATTGTTTCTTCAAATGGATGATTCTAAACGCACCTCAAAATCTAAAGGGCGCAAGCTAAAGGTTTCACCATGGCCTCCACAGTCCCCTGTCTCAACATCATTGAAAATCTGAGGCTAGACCTCAAAAGATCAGGGTATGAAAGACGGCCCAGGAATCTCACAGAACTGGAAGACCTTTGCAAAGAAGAGTGGATGAAAAACCCTCAAACAAGATCTGAAAGTCTCTTGGCTGGCTACAAAAAGCATTTACTTGCCAAAAGGGGTCCTACTAGTTGCAAACTATACACGTTTTGCTTGGGGCCATTTTCCTTTTTTGTTATTTTGAAAATGTAAAAGATTGTTTTTGCTGAAAATACAAAGGGAATGCGTCATTTTTAACTTTATGCCTTTTGCAGATCATTTATCTTCAACTTGCTTAACTGTTTAGCATAACAGTCATGTTGACCTACAGTGCCCAAACATTTGCATGCTACTATGATACAGTCTTGCAGTTAGTATGGCCTGGAGGTTATTGTAGCTGATGGATGTCTGACATGTTTTCCCTCACCGGCAGCTGGATCTGCTGAATCTTGCTGGTCACTCTGCTGACTTTGTCCACTGTAGATTTTGAGAAATATGTATCTTGACTCTGGCAATCTTCCAGGAGTAAGGGTCTCACAGAAGAATAGTGTCAGGCTTTAGGAGTAGTAAAGTGAACTTAAGCATCTGCTTCCTTCCTCTACACTCTCTACTGTTGAACTCCCCCTCTTGGCAGGAAGTAGGACTAGCCCACTCCTACCAAGAAGGGAGGAATATGGCAGTTAGCTCTGTTTCTGCCAACCATTGCGAACCATACCTCTTCTTGCTGGAATACATGGCCTAAACATAACATAACAATACATAATAAAACATTTGAAAATACCCCCAGGTATGGGGTACTGCAAATGTACCACCATCCAACTTTGGCCATTGTCTGTTGTGTAATAAAGAATAATGTGCTACCAATCACTCCCTTGCTAATACAAAATGACAGCATTATGTTTATACTTCTTGTGGCTATACTTTATATATTTTTTCTTAATTATATTAGGCTCTTGCTAAGGTGAAACTTTACTGTCTGAGGAATGTATTTCGGGCTTCAGTTTCAGGGTTAGAAATATTGCAATAAACACAATGACTAAAATAGACATGTCTGATGTGGGACAGATTGAGTTTGTGATATTGAAGCCCTACTAGGACAGCTGGAATGATTGAGTTATTTGTGAGTACTGTGATTTCAGAGGATGAGAAGCTATTTGTCTTCATTCCAATCGATGTTCCTCTCCTCCACACTTCTGTGCTGTAGTCTAAAAACTTTTCTTTCGTCTGTGGCATACAGTACCAGAAAGTGTCAGCACTTTGAAGCTATGAATAGACTTGAAACCGTCGTAATGAGTAGATTTCGACAAATCACTCAGTGCAGCTCTTCATGGATAAGGGCACTCTACATAGAGTTCTACAGACTTTCATGCAGTGCTTCAGGAGCACTTAATTGTCCTGTCATGCCTATTACATTGATAGGCAAAGTTTAACAATGCATACGCGTGCTGTTGAGTTTTGGCACAAAGAGTTTGTTCCTCAATGCATGAAGTGAGAAAATGAAATGAAATATCAGACACAAATGGGAGGCTAGGATAACATTTCTTAAAGTAGCTCCAAGTCTAATAAACACATTCAACTCAAAAGTAAAGTCAGTGATACATAGGATTGACACCGCATTGGCACTTTGGTACTTTATGGCATAGAAACAAGGTTTTAAAGGGGTTTTTGGGTATGACCACATGGCACGGCCATGATCCAGTCGGGTTGCAGCTGTGCTGTGGTCATGAACCATGTGGCCAATTAGCCTGCAGCTTCCTTTCCGTTGGCCCCATAGAAATGAATAGGACCAGTGGCCGCGCAAGCGCAGTAAACTCCCATTCATTTCTATGGGGCCGAGGGAAATAGCCAAGCCCCATATAAGTCTCTGTGGCCCCATAGAAATGAATAACAGACGGCCCTGGATGCACGGTGCACCCTCTGAGACTTTCAAGGCTCTGTTGATGAGATAGATGTGGGACCCAAACTTATCAGACAATGGGGGTGTATCCAAGCAATATGCCCCCATTGTCTGAGATGACAAAACTACTTTAATGTTCTTGAGTCCACCATCAGTAGGACACTGAACAACAATTATGTCCATAGAAGCAGGGGCATTGCTAGGGTATCAAAAGATCCGGAGCCCCAGCCCCAATGAATATGGCCCAGTTGTCTAAGTCGACCACTTGCCCCCCCACACACTACACTTTCCTGTACTTGCTATAGAGCAGCACATACCTGTCACATCCAGGGCCTCCAGGTGACGTCTCCTCTGATGTAGATCTTCTCTGTCATCATCTTCTACATTCGGTCTGGACCACTTCTCTCAGCCGCTCGTCTCTGCAGAGTGTGACACACAGACATCTTAGCTTGCTCACTTTTCTTTCATCCCTAATCATGGAGTCCTAAGGCTACAGCCCTTACACGTCTGTTTTAAGACCAATGGTAGTCTATGGGGTTATTCACACGGTAGTTTTTTGATGGTCAGTGAAAAACGGACGTCAAAAAATAGAACATGTTCTGTCTTGTGCGTTTTTAACTGACCGACTGCCCCCCATACAATTGAATGGGTCTGTTTTTAACGTCCATTTCTCAGAAAGGCATTAGTGAATAAAACATCCGGTAAAAATGTCTGTTGTGTGCATGTAGCCTAACTGTGTTATCCTGCTGCTCACTGTGCTCCCCAATACCACTAAATACTGTCCTGAAGAAATATGAGTGTCCCCATATAGCTCCTCAAAGTCCCACCAATTGTAATTCCCTTCTAGAATGCCCTCATTAGTAATACTGCCCCTACAGTTCCCCCAGCAGTGATAATGCTCCCCAACAGTGCCCCCATTAGTAGAAGAGCCCTCCAGTATTAATAATGCCCTCACAGAGCCTCCAGTAGAAATAAGGCCCCCCTATTGTTCCCCAAGTGGTAATAACGTTCTCTACAGACCCCCTCAGTAGTAATAAGGCGCCCATAGTGCTCTTAGTAGAAATAAGGCGGATCCATAAGTCCCCCCTATAGAGCCCCCAGTAGTAATAAGAACGTCAATGTCCCCTGGATTTATAATATCTCTACAGTCCCCCCTGCAGTGCCGCCAGTATTTATATTGCCCTCTACTATTATAATACTCTGCCTGAAGTGCCCCCATTATTTATACTCCTCCCTGTAGTGCCCTCAGAAATTCCTCAGCACCTCCACCATACAGCCCCATGTAAATAATAATATTCTCCCTCCCATTGCTGTCCCATGTAAATGACATGACACCATCTCTCCAAAATACAGTCCCATGTAAACATCTCCATGCCCCTGCCACCTCCAACATTCAGTCCCATTTAAATAACATCACCCCCTCCCACTCCAACATACAGTCCCATGTAAATAACACCCCTTCCTTCAGCCCTAATAACCACAACTCCCAGCATTGCTCTCCCTCTCACTTACCTCTTCTCATGCTGCAGACTTCATCACAGCTTCTTCCCCAACTTCTCTTCACTCCTCAGCGCTATCCACTCCTGCACTGGTCACATGACAGTGACATCATCGAAGGTCCTTCTCAACAACATCCTATTACACTGGTCACATGGACTGTGATGTCATCACAGGTCCTTGAGCTTTTCCAGTGCATTAGATTCAATTGTATTGCCGTCCTGAGGATGGCAATACAGTTTTATCTAATAGGCAGGCAGGACATTCGGGGCCTGGAAGAAAAGATCAGGGGCCCAGGCCTCGAATGTTTTAGCCTAGCAACGCCCCTGCATAGAAGGATTGCATGGAGAAATCCACTGCTCTCCAAATACAACATTGCTGCCCATCTGCAGTTTGTGAACGATCACCTGGACAAGCCAGAAGGTCATTGGAACAATGTTTTGTGTACAGATGAGTCCAAAATAGAACTTTCTGGTTTGAAGGTGAAGCATTATGTTTGGAGAAGGGAAAACACTGCATTTCAGCATAAAAATCTCATCCCATCTGTGAGACAAGTTGGTGGTAGTATCGTGGTTTAGGCCTTTTTTGTTGTTTCTGGGACAGATTTACTGGAATATGCAAGGCATCGCAGACTTGACCCACCCCATGGTTATAGAGTTTAGTGATATGTATGAGAGAGTTCATACAGGCTAGGCCCAAGTCTAGAGAATCTATGTCTCTAAGCAACTCTACTAACAGAGTACCCCTGAAGGAAAGAGAGTCTGCATTTTCCCCTCTTCATTCTTGTAGAGTACTAGGTATAAAATCTCAATAGAGTGGACCAAAAAGTGGTGAGTAATTGTGAGCCCAAAATTATTCCTGTTGAGTCCTTTAATAAAAATCTTGGCACTGTTGGCATTGCCTTTCCATTGAAAAAATAAATCAATATACCTTCTAAAAAACAAAATACTTGCACTGAAGATATGTTGCATCAAGATATACTGATGTTCAAAACAGGCAACATATAAATTGGCACAGACCGGCACAAAACACGAACCCATGGCATAGCTTTTGGTTTGCTTAAACATTGCCCCATTAAAACCAAAAAGTATATAATTCAATATAAAATGTATAGCATGCAATAAAAAAATCTTGTTGAGTCTCTGGTATCAGTGGGCATTGGTTAGATAATGTTGTACTGCCTTGATGCCACCAGGAGGGGGGATTGGGGGATCATGCCCCATCCCTCATCATTTAACCCTTGAGATGCCACGTTCATCATGTTACCGTGCGTGCCCAGCAAGATCATGTGGTGACATTATCATGCTCACCACAGGTCCTTTGGCATGTTTTCTTCAATCAAGACTGGAGCAGAAGGCCTCTCTGCGATTAAGTGGATGAGGTGAGTATAAATTTTTTGTTACCATGAAGCACAAGGAATTTCAGCTTCATGGTGAATCAAATTTTTTTGGAAATTCCAATTGAAGTCTACTTCGGAAACTTCAATTCGTTCAACACTATTCATCTACAATAATTCCTAACTCAGCTGCGTTGAGTCTTCAAATATGAGGGAAGAGTGACAAATTGCTAGTTAGGGATCCTGAGATAATGGGTCACCTTGGAGGACTTTCCATTGATTTGTGTATCTTAGGGAGGTGGTAGAAGAATAATAGCGCTGCTTTGTTTTATGTCTTTTTTGCTTTACTAAATTTAGTGCTCCAAATAAGATTGCACATTTAAGAGCAAGCAGTGCAGGTGGGCACACTGCAAGGGTGAAAAGACAGCAGTAAGCCTACCAAAAATGGACATGAGAGAGTGGGATACTAAGCTATTAGATAAGGAAATTGTTACCCTCCCAGGTGAAGCGGGTGCTATTCACAGCACTTCCCAGGGCCTTCAAAGTACCATTAGAAGGATGTTCTGCGAGGTAATCAAAAGAACACCAGGGGACGATATGTAACAGCAGTATCAACACCCCAGAGCATTTTATTTAAATGATTTCAATAGAAAAAGTCCAGAGACATTTTATTTTGATCTTGGGACAACCCATTTAAGAATATGAATTAATACAAAGGGGTTGTCCAAGTTATTTTTATTGATGACCTATCCTCAGGATAGGTCATCAATATCAGATCAAACAAAACAATAGCTGATCTCAGGGAGGCCAACTACAAAAAAATACTGTGGAGCCTCATTTAAAAGTCTCAACACAGCAAGCTCTCTGGGAAACAGTAATATGTAAAATAACCATGGAGCAACAATTATGTGTCTACGACACAGTGAAAGCCAGATATCCCTCCAGAGAAGGAAAACCAAGCAAAGGGGTGTCCCCATTACAGAGATCACCCGATGGATAACTGGCTTAGGTCTTCCCCTGTCACATCCTTAAGGCTTGTAAACGAGCTGGATCTTGACATAGGGCCACTTAATATGGTGAATCGGGTGATCTCTGTAATGGGGACACACCTTTGTTTGGTTTTTATTCTCTGGAGGGATATTTGTCTATCACTGTGTTGTAGACCCATAATTAGTTATTTTGCATATCAATATCAGATCGGCAGAGGTCTAACACCTGGCAACCCTGCCGATCAGCTGGTTGAAGAGAAGGCATGCACACTACCAGCGCTGCCTTCCCTTCATTGTTTACCTGCTCGCTGTTGCACCCGCAGTGGTGAGGAGTTGTAATTACAAGTCGTCCCATTCACTTCTATGGGACGGCGCGTTCCTGTACACTCTGTAAGTCTTAGTGCAGCACTTCTTTATTCCACTCTGGATAGTACTGTAGAAGTGTCTCATACAATATAAACTTTGTTTCTGACTATGAGGTTTACTAATTAGTTCTTATAAGAGAAGCTTGTTATACGACTGCAGATTCAATACCAATATAGAAGCTATACATCTGTAATTTACACAATAGAACATTAGATAGTTTAATTGCATAAATAATGCATTGGTCTAATTGTCTTGTATCTCTAACTAATGAATCAATTACTTTTCAATGATAAGATTTTGGATGCTTTTAGATATATAATTGGTTGTAATCATGAATCAATTAAATCTTGCTCATTATATTTAACACATTAAATAGATGCATACGTTTCTATAGAACATTTGTAAGACAAGTGATATTTGTAAGTCATCAAGATTCAACATTTTTAATAAACTTTTTTCATGTAAGTATTTAACTCAGTCAACTTCTTTTTCACAGTCCTAAATGGTGTAATTTTCAGCTATTTCAGTTACTCGGGAGCAGGGTCCTAAAATATCTAGGGCGCAGGCCCCGGTATATCACTGAGGCTGGTGATATGGGTAGCTGGGCACAAAGTAAACAGAGCACTGGAGCTGGGCTGGCACGGGAGATGGTAGTAATCGTTCTTTTATTATTGACCCAAGGGGGAGAGCGGGAAAAAACACTAGGTATTAGGTGAAGCAATACACACATCTGTTTTTATTTTTTATTTTTACTAATGGCACTTTTATTAAAAGGGTTGTCTCACCTCAGGCATTGGTGGCCACCAATGTCAGGTAGGACCCACATCTATGTATCTCTAGAATGGTCAGGGGTGCACCAACAATGAGGCCAGGTGAGGCGATCGCCTCAAGCAGCACCAGATAGGGGCAACCAAAGGGACATGGGGTGAAGGAAATGGGTTAGGTTAAGAAATTGGCACTGGGAAGGGGGGCACCCTTTCAGTTTTTATGAAAGAAACTGCGCTGCTTTCTCACTCACTTGCAACCATCCGGAGACAAAAGTAGGTTTTTTCTTGTGGTTATAATACCAACTTGAACTTGATTGTTTCCTTCTTCCCTTATTATCACAACACCTAATGGTAGTTAAAGAGACACACCAATGGTGAAAGACCTTCCACACTGTGTCATGGTTAAAAGGTTTATTATACTCACAAAAGTCGGACAATAAAAGCACATCTGAATAAATAAAACTCCGTCCACATTAGTCGTCCTCCGCATACCAATGTAATGTGGACGGAGTTTTATTTATTCAGATGTGCTTTTATTGTCCGACTTTTGTGAGTATAATAAACCTTTTAACCATGACACAGTGTGGAAGGTCTTTCACCATTGGTGTGTCCCTTTAACTACCATTAGGTGTTGTGATAATAAGGGAAGGAAGAAACAATCAAGTTCAAGTTGGTATTATAACCACAAGAAAAAACCTACTTTTGTCTCCGGATGGTTGCAAGTGAGTGAGAAAGCAGCGCAGTTTCTTTCATATATTTTCTTGGTCTGAACAGTGTGCAATCTGAGCCCACCACACCGAAGAAACTTGCAGCGCACGGAGGAGGACAAGTGCGAATCTGTTCTTGGGGTATTTATTCATACTGTATACCCTTTCAGTTTTTGCTTCAGGCAGCAAAAAGGCTAGGTGCAGCCTGAGAACGGAGATCCCAAAATGAACGAGGCGGCCACCCTCCATTCATTTTTAAGAGAGATCCAAAAATAGCTTAGCTAGTTTTCTGAACATATGCATAAAGAAGTATCACTTTATGTCAGCTCACTCAGTTTTGTTCTTACTCTTTGCCCGTATGCTGAGGGAGCTGCCTGGGGTCACCTCATTAAAGGCACGGCCCTGATATTGAATGTGTAGAGCAGCTAACATTGTATGCTACACCACAGGGAACCAAGGACACTCTCCCACTCTACCTTAAATGAAGGTTAGCTTTTCACATCTATTAGAAGGGATGTACTTTACTGATTAATAGAGAGAAAAAAAGTGATAAAATGGCACAGAAGGACACATGGATTAGGCGAGGTAATGAATAAAAATCAAGCATTTAAAAAGTTTATGTACATATGACTAATATGCCGTCCAATGCCATCAGACAGTACATTTTTAGCATTGTTGCATAGCAAATAGGTTAAACTACATAGGAATACATAGGGAGAAATTTATCATTCCCCTACGTCATGTTCTTGGTGTAAAAAAGTCACAAAACTTAAAGGGGTTGTCTCACTTTAGCAAATAGCATTTATCATGGAGAGAAAGTTAATACACGGCACTTACTAATGTATTGTGATTGTCCATATTGTCTCCTTTGCTGCCTGGATCTATTTATCCATCACATTATGCACTGCTCGTTTCCATCTTTACGACCACCAGGCAATCTATCAATGGTTGTTGTGCTTGCACACTATAGGAAAAAAGTGCCTTGTATTAACTTTCTCTACATAATAAATGCTATTTGCTGAAGTGACACAACCCCTTTAAACTTTTTAAACACCACTGTGAATAAATCCAGGTGCGACTGCTGTTTTTACATCACCTTCACCAGTTTCTATAAATGGGGCATAATAAGGGCAGTGACTGAGTGTACACAGGGCGATTATCCCTCATTTACGCCAGAAACTGAGCGTTTCTTCTGCCCAGAAAAATAAAACAGGAAAGCGTACTGTAGCTGGAAATCTAGTAATGTGGCACTCATTTGTCAAGGAAATTGGTTATGGATCTGCCTGATACTGTGAATCTTCCTAAAAGTGACAAAAAGGGAAAGGGCAAACTGGGAACTTAAAATGGCCCTGGAAAAAACTACTAAAAGTGGCCCCATTTTTGGGTCCAAATTGATGGAAGGCGGGGCCAACAGTACCATATTGCAGCACACAATACCACCCAAAAGAGCCAAATACCACAGGCCACCACAAAGTACTGCCAGCAGCACAAAATACACTTCATTGGCCGGCTGTCTGGAGGGCCCAGGCCCCCTGAGCATCGGCCCACCGGGAACTTTCCCTGTAAGGTCTATGGCCAATTGCTTCCTGTAGGACAAATATAAAACTACACAACCTATAGATTGAGATGTCCTATCTTCTTGCACCATTGCCAGTTGGACACGATCAAGACAGGTTTTCAGCCTCTGCCTATAAAAATAAAGTAAATGTTCCATGACAGCAAGCACAAATCTTGTAAATGGGGAGGAATTAAATAGATATGGCCACACTCATCACACAGATATGCCACTTTTGAGGCATGAAAAAGTTGCAAACTGCACGCTTGCAACTTTTTCAAGGGCACTTGCATAAAAATATTACTTACCCAGACAGCCTCACCACTTTCCCAAAATGGGACATGGAGAAGGGGGGGCAGGGCCAGTGGTCCTCTATATTTATCATCTTCTATGCTTAATTTATGATGACACTACAAGTTAACCCTCCAACGTATATTAAAGTAGTGAATTGATGGTTTTGCATAGCAGCAATAGGGGGCAAATGTTCACAAATGTCCAAACTTCAAAGTACCCTTCTTCAGGGCACCACACCAGCACACTTCCATAAGCCAAGAGCTGGCTGAGGCCTACAGTACATCCATCTGCCCTTTTGCTGCTCAGTGTGCCACTAGACTGCCCAAAGACAATCCATTTAAATGGAAGGTTAAGGCACTGCTTCTCATCATAGAAGGTTGGCCATCATCTTAAAATAAAGGATAATCAGCGTTGCATCTTAGAATAAAATGTGGGGGGGCACTTTATGTGGAAGGTGATGGACTTTGTATATCAAGGTAGAAGTTATGGATGCAGAGCATTTTATAGTGGAAAGTGAGCAGGGGCGGATTGGCTATAGACCTTACAGGGAAATTTCCCTGTGGGCCACTGCCCTGGGGGCCGCCTGAGCCAAGTTTTTGGGGATGTATGTTGTTCTTCTGGCAGTATTTTGTGAGGAACTGTGGTATTTGGCTCTGTTGGGGTGGTATAATGTGCCACAATATGGTATTCCTGGCCCTGCTTTCCATCAATCTGGACCTGACTTCAAAACTGGGCCACTTTTAGGATTTTTTCCAGGGCCACTTTAAGTTCCCAGTCCGTCCGTGAAAGTGAGAACACTGCATCTTATAGTGGAAGGTTGGGCATTTTATAGAGGAAAGTGAAGACACCATAGCTAATGGGGTTAGTCTGGTAATACAGACTGGTGGTGGTGGATCACTTCAGATCTTTCATACACATTAAGAAATACATTTAAAATTGTCCCCAAGGTATATAGTCATTTCTTAAATGCATTTCTTAGTATATTTTCCATTTACAGGAGAAGCATTTGTGAATTACATAATGTGACTATCCATTTTGATGTTAAAGGGGTAATCTAGAATTTAAAAGAAATTGTCTAACAGCAGTAAAGTTTATAAAAAACAACCAATACTCACCTGCTGCTTGGCTAGTCTCTCTTTCCTTGTGATGATGTCACGTACGTCCATGTGACTGCTGCAGCCAATCACTGGCCTCTCTGGTCACATGCAGTACATGCAGACATCACCAGTGAGACGTGTGGTTGAATGCAGTGGTCAAGTGCATGTTCGGCATGTCATCAATGCAGGGAATGAAACAGAAACTGATGTAGACCGCTAGAAAAGTGTGGGGGGTTGAACAGGTTATTATTGTTTTTCCCAATGCACAGGTGCAAGCCGCCATGGCTGGAAATACAAAATAAAAGACACAATGCAACAGCACTCCAAGCCAAGTAGAAGATGAATATAGCAGCCCCGCAGTATGTGTGGAAAAATCGCAGTCAAGTTGACGTGTTTTAGACCTAATACCAATCCTTATTCATTAATTATCTTACAGCTGGACATGGAGAAATAAATACAAATGTGAGAGGAAATCTTCTCCTCCCAGTCCACTACCGGTTCCACTAAACTGCACAGATGTAGAGAAACCCATAAAAAATCCATACAAAACGTTATATATTAAAAACAACCAGAAATTAACAACAACAAATTAACACTGGAACATCAATATATAAGATATAATCAATATAAGATTGTCAGTTCTAAGGTTCAGTCCACTTACTGTAGATATACACTATTTAATATGAATGTCCAGTATATCTCAAAATTCAATAATGCTCTTCTCCAATTGCCACCATGTGTGGGGCGATTAACTTTTTTAATGCCCCATAATCTGAAGCCTGAAAGATCACCGTCTTGGGATTTTAAAAAGTGTTTAGAAAGAATAGATGGATTTTAAACCTCAGAATTATTAGCTGCCAGGTTTCCTCACGAATCAGTTTACGTACTATACAACCCACATAAATTGCAAATCCGGAGATGTACAAATTTGCAACGCATACATTTTCTCTAGTCGTCTCCATGACGGCACCACTGAGACTAACTCCACCTCTGCCTGGGACAGGAAACACTCAAAGGGGTTACATTTTTCTCCCCTTCTCCATCTCCTCAGTGTTTTCCTGTCCCTGTACAGGACAGGCCGAAGTTAGAGCAGTCATCAGAGGAAGACGGCATAGCCAGTAGCTCCTTGCCCCTTCATTATTCTCTGTATAGTGATCACAATACCTGATGTTACTGCTGGCTATGCAGCAGTAGCACAAGAAGCTGTCAGGACTACATTCGGTGGAGGCTGAAGAGGTCGGATATGCATGCCAGTGTAGTAAGCGTTAGGCCCACGCTGGGCGCATCACTTCCGATTTTGGAGCTGGCACTGCATCACTCTGCTAAATGGCGCCCTGTGTGTCCCCAGGAGTAGGGACCCACCTGTGCAGACATGGAGAGCGGTGTTGTACAGCCATCATCTGCCCCTACATCAGGTGCTGTAAGTCCACCATGTGGTTTGATTGCTCTATGGTGTTTGGTAGTGGAAATCCAGGCCATTATAAGGTTTTGCTGATGGTGGATTTCTCTTTTATGTGATACATTGGTTGTTTCAGGTTGAAAAAGATATCTCAAAAGCTAAAGCTGGATCCTCTAATAGATTTGTGCTGTGCAATAAAAACCTTCTTATAAAATGCCTGTTTGGCCAGCGTGCACAATTAAATTTGTGCAGGAGGAGGAACCTGTTTCTATGAATGAGATTAAAGCTACGGTTAAGGATGAAATACAGTCTGCAATGGTGAGTTTTTCAGCAAATATGTTAGCTAAAAAAGAAGAACCTGGAGCAGAGCAGTACAATCGACTTCCTCGAATTTCAGGGAACTCAGAGCAATCAGGCAGTCTCTAAAGGCAGCGTCTCATCAGTTAGAAGGTTTTCATGTTAAGGTATATTCAGACATGACAGCAGTGTGTCACATTCAGAGGCAAGGAGGAACAAAGAGAAAGCATTTATTAAAATTAACAAACAAGATATTCTGTTGGGTGGAAAATCACCTGTTATCTTTGACTGCCATACACCTCAAAGGCTCAGAAAATGTTCAAGCAGAAGACAAATAGATGGAGGAGAATGGACCTCATCCGAGAAGATCTTCTCTCAGATATTACAAAGATGGGGGTATCCAGAGATAGATCTGTTTGCCACAAGGATCAATTTAAAGGTCCACAACTTTTGTTCTCTGAATCCAAGAGATCAGCCCATAGCAGTAGACTCATTCACAATAAAATGCTGAACACAGGGCTGGAGAAAGAATTTCTGTTTTTTTTTGGCCAAACAAAGGCAAAAGAGCAGCGAAAAGTTCAATAGAGTTCAGAGCTCATTCCACTGGAGCCATGGCAATGTCCTGGGCAGAGAAAGCATCTGCCTCTATGTAACAGATATGTAGGGAAGCAACATGGAAAACTACCCATACATTTACAAAACATTATCGCCTGGATGTGCTATCTAACTCAGATTTGGCCTTTGGACATAAAGTCCTCTAGGCGGTAGTCCTGCCCTAATTCTATTACTTTGATATTTCTCAGTGGTTACTTACTGGTAATTGGTTTTCCTGGAAGTCTCCATGACAGCACCCATAATTTCCCTTCCTCTAAAAAACAAAACAATTTTTTTTTTACCTTAATTTAATATTTTGATTGATTTGAGATATTTAGTTATTCCTTGGATTTCTAATCCTGTATTGGTTCTTGGCAAATCACTAAGGAGATGGAGGAGGGGAGAAAAATGTAACCTCTTCAAGTGTTTCCTGTCCCTGGCAGAGGTGGAGTTGGTCTTAGTGGTGCCGTCGTGGAGACTTCCAGGAAAACCAATTACCGGTAAGTGCAATTGCACTTTTCAAGCATTAAACTGAAACTGCATGGTGTGAAACATGTCCTAGAATCTATTTTATCTCATATCATACATGAAGATAAAATGCTAGCTAAAGTATTTGGTCATCTAGTAGAAAACAACTTGCATCCAGTTGTAAAATACCACTCAATGACTCTGAATCAAGTCATTGAGTGGTATTAAAATGAATTTAATAATGTTTTGCATCTACGTCTCCTATTCAGATCTATTTCTTTCCACGATAACAGACAACAAACAAATATTTGGTAGGTTAGCAAAAATTACTAGGCAGAAGAAGGGAACTACAATTTACAGATCAGACTACACAAAGTTTGTTTGTTGTCTGTTAACATGGAGATACAGAGAAGCTGTAGGAAAAACAATAGTGAATTTTTATTGAAAAAAAAATTATGCAAAGTTCCCATATTATTCAACAATAAGCATGGCTATAAGGGGACATGTGTCGCACGACAAGAAAGTCACGTGATATTTCATACAATGTATTTCAATGATGTTGCAATGTAACATGCTACAACTGACATGCGAATGTGACAAAAAATCCATCCAAGTCAGATTTTATTCTGACTGTCATGTTGCAATTGCAGCATGTGAAAAAAGTTATAACAATGTATTTCTGCCCAGGACACCAAGTACTTGTCAGATCCATAGGGATCTATGGACCCATTCATCTTAAAAGTTATGAACACCTTTCGGGGGATTTTTTTCATGATTGCATTTTACTCATTTTGAGCTAAAATAATTTTTTCAATTGGTCTTCATTAAAAGTTTTGAGCCCTTTCCTTTTTACTGCCTTGAGATTCTCTATTAGCATGCTCTCTATTTTTACTTTCTTCCGTCAGGCAGCTCAGCTGACAACTCCTAATTTCTGATCTCTAACCTCCTAAACACTCATTATAGCTCAGTTCTTATGTTACTGATTCAATTGAAAAAATTAACCCACCATACGTAAGATGCAATCATGAAAAAAAAATACTGCAGAAGGTTTTCCTGGGCAGAAACTTTTTTTTTCACTGTATAGGAAAGCTTAGTCTGGCCTGCTTCTCTATACTGATGTGGACCACGACAATAGTATACCATCATTTGTTTTATACAATAGTAGCCAAAGGACGATGTATGCAGCTGTACGGTAGACAGTTGCATATGCTGAGGCTCTACATTTAACACCTGAGATTTTCTTGATGTATGCACTGAACCTAAAGACCTTGCAGAATGGATATCGTAAAACTATCATCTAAATATGAAAACTGGACCGGATTGCATGGTCAAACTTTATGGAGAGAAGCAGACAGCACTAAAGATCACAGCTAAAAAGGAGATAAGAGATCACTATTTATCAAGCTGTTCACTTGGTCAGTGACAAATTACAAACCAAGTTAGTGGCATTATGTCCTTGTGTGACTTCCCAGAGAGACTTTTTTCATAGTAACTACAGAACCCCAGCACTATGAACTCACAGTAAGAAATTTGTAATGGTAACTTCTAGAACCCCAGCACTATGACATCACAATAAAAAATATGTCAGAAGTGATATGATGACATCATTGCCTTCTATATCGCAATTCTGCTACTAGAAGAAAAAATGGAGAAAAACTCAAAAAGTGGAGAAGCATCATCAGAACAGAGGTAGATATGGAAAAGGTTCTCCAAGAAACAGCAAGATATGTCCAGATTTAATACCCCAATGACTCTAAACCTAAAAAAAATATGGTGTCATCACTCCTGCTGCTGGGGAGAGCAGAGGCCTGTGGATGGTGGAGTAGACAGCTCCCGGCTTCATCATAGCATTCAACCTGTATCTACATCACCGGGACCCAGATACAGCTGAAATTGGAACATACTCAGGCCCAGGACAAGGTAGTTTGGTGCTCCAAGCAGATTACACAAATGGCGCCCCCTTTGTAGAGTTAATTAAAAATAACCTTACTTGATAATAAAATTAATTTTAATACATGTAACAAAGTGCAGACACAGAATACTAAAGGATTTAATCCAGTCACAACTGATGTTTCTAAGACTGGAGTCATTCACCTTTTTTCCCTTCCCTTTTGCCTCTGACTGCTATGAAAAGTTCTCTAAAAGACTGAGGAGTCTCTTTGGCCAGTGGCGTAGCTACACCTGGTTATGAAGCAGTAGTCGTATCTGGGCCTATGGGAACAAAGACACAGTATAATGAAACACCAGTATTATACGGTAACAGTACTTTGGGGGCCTGTTAGAGATTTTGCATTGGAGCAAAATCAACTGCTGCAGAACCTCATAATAGACACCGTAGCTACTGCAGAACCTCATCATACACACTTCAGCTGCTGAAAAACTTCACAATGCACACCTTAGCTGCTGCAGTGCCTCACAATAAACACCTCAGCTACTGTAGAACATCATAATAGACACCTCAGCTACTGCAGAACATCATTATACACACCTGAGCTGCTGCAGAACATCAAAATACATACCTCAGCTGCTGCAGAACATCAAAATACATACCTCAGCTACTGCAGAACATCATAATAGACACCTCAGCTACTGCTGAACTTCGTAATAGACACCTAAGCTGCTACAGAACATCATAATACACACCTCAGCTGCCACAGAACATCATAATACACACCTCAGCTGCTGCAGAACATCATAATACACACCTCAGCTCAGCCGCTGCAGAACATCATAATACACAGCTCAGCTGCTGTAGACCATCATAATACACACCTCAGCTGCTGCAGAACATCATAATACACAACTAAGCTGCTGCAGAACCTCATAATACACACCTCAGCTGCTGCAGAACATCATAATACACACCTCAGCTGCTGCAGAACATCATAATACACACCTCAGCTCAGCCACTGCAGAACATCATAATACACAGCTCAGCTGCTGTAGACCATCATAATACACACCTCAGCTGCTGCAGAACATCATAATACACAACTAAGCTGCTGCAGTGCCTCATAATACACACCTCAGCTGCTGCAGAACATCATAATACACACCTCAGCTGCTGCAGAACATCACAATGCACACCTTAGCTGCTGCAGTGCCTCATAATACACACCTTAGCTGCTGCAGAACCTCACAATACACACCTCAGCTGCTGCAGAACATCATCATACACACCTCAGCTGCTGCAGAACATCAAAATACATACCTCAGCTACTGCAGAACATCATAATAGACACCTCAGCTACTGCAGAACATCATAATAGACACCTCAGCTGCTATAGAACATCATAATACACACCTCAGCTGCCACAGAACATCATAATACACACCTCAGCTGTTACAGAACATTATAAAACACTCCTCAGCTGCTTCAGAACCTCATAATACACACCTCAGCTGCTACAGAACATCATAATACACACCTCAGCTACGGCAGAACATCATAATACACAGTTCAGCTGCTGCAGAACATCATAATACACAACTAAGCTGCTGCAGAACATCATAATACACAACTCATCCGCTGCAGAACCTCATAATACACACCTCAGCTGCTGCAGAACACCATAATACACACCTCAGCTGCTGCATAACCTCATAATACACACCTCAGCTGCTGCAGAACATCATAATACACAACTAAGCTGCTGCAGAACCTCATAATACACACCTTAGCTGCTACAAAACATCATAATTCACACCTCAGCTGCTGCAGAGCATAATAATACACAACTCAGCTGCTGCAGAACATCATCATACATACCTCAGCTGCCGCAGAACATTATAATACATATCTCAGCTACTGCAGAACATCATAATAAACACCTCAGCTGCTGCACAACATTATAAAACACTCCTCAGCTGCTGCAGAACCTCATAATACACACCTCATCTGCTGCCAGAACATCATAATACACAATTCAGCTGCTTCAGAACATCATAATACACACCTTAGCTGCTACAAAACATCATAATTCACACCTCAGCTGCTGCAAAGCATCATAATACACAACTCAGCTGCTGTAGAACATCATAATACAAACCTCAGCTGCTGCAGAACATCATAATACAAACCTCAGCTGCCTACAGAGCATTATAATACGCAACTCAGCTGCTGCAGAACATCATAATACAAACCTCAGCTGCTGCAGAACATCTTAATACACAACTCAGCTGCTGCAGAACATCATAATACACACCTCAGCTCCTACAGAACATCATAATACACACCTCAGCTGCTGCACAACATTATAAAACACTCCTCAGCTGCTACAAAACCTCATAATACACACTTCAGCTACTGCAGAACATCATAATACACACCTTAGCTGCTGCAGAACATCATAATACACACCTCAGCTGCTGCAGAGCATCATAATACACAACTCAGCTGCTGCAGAACATCATAATACAAACCTCAGCTGCTGCAGAACATCATAATACACAACTCAGCTGCTGCAGAACATAATAATACACACCTCAGCTACTGCAGAACATCATAATACACATCTCAGCTCCTACAGAACCTCATAATACACACCTCAGCTGCTGCACAACATTATAAAACACTCCTCAGCTGCTGCAGAACCTCATAATACACACCTCATCTGCTGCAAAACATCATAATACACACCTTAGCTGCTGCAAAACATCATAATACACACCCCAGCTGCTGCAGAGCATCTTAATACACAACTCAGCTGCTGCAGAACATCATAATACATACCTCAGTATCTGCAGAACATCATAATAGACACCTCAGCTGCTGCAGAACATCATCATACACACTTCAGCTGCTGCAGAACATCATAGTACACAACTCTTCTGCTGCAGAACATCATAATACACACTTCACCTGCTGCAGAACATCATAATACACACCTTAGCTGCTGAAGAACATCATAATACACACTTCAGCTGCTGCAGAACATGATAATCTGATGCTACGGAACACCAGATGAAATACCATTGCATGCTGATGTGAAGGGCTAGGGGTGGGTAGTGGGAGGGCATGGGGGCCCAATACAGATCTTTACTATGGGGCCCAATGATTTCTATGTATGCCCCTGACTCACAGTGAACTATATTGTCATACAGTGCCCACATAATGGAAATAAATAGGGGGAATAATTGAGGGATGAAGGAATAAACAAGTCCAGACCTTGTGGTGAAATCCAAAATAGCTTTACTTTAGGTTTTAGCATGTAACTGGCAGGTAAACACTTCTGCTCTAACTCTGTTGCTCACTGCTGCAGGTTTTCTGTAAACTTGGATTACTTCCAAAGGCTGCACCTTTCTTCTCGGTTGGACTTAAGTTGGGCCAGGGAACTATCTCCTGGCTTCTGAGGCTTTAGGTTTCTGCCTCCCAAGCCAGCAGAGCTGAAGGTGCTCTAGCTGGCATGGGCATGTACAGCAGGGATGTGCCCCTGCACACATTCCACTTGCAGCGGGTAACTATAACTAACTGGATCTAACTGGATCTCCACCCTTACTGCAGGAAATGGGACTAGCCCACTCCTCTCCAGAGGTGGGTCAGATTGGCATGAAAAGGTCCATTCTGAGAAACTACGTCTGTGCCTTGTTTGCTGCAAACATAACATATGGACTAAGCCCTCACTCTGATATGATATAATCTGAGACTCTCAGCCAATATATTTTGATCAAAACACATATGTGCCTGCCTACCAGCACCAAGGTGGTCTCAGTCAGGCAGGTCCTACTCTAACCCTACCTATGCTGTATGGGCATCTACATTTAGGAGCGCAGATCCTGCACATATAGTGTGCTACTCCTAGTTACCTCTGTGTGCACCAAGCAAACTAATGAGAGGAGGAGCACCAAGCAAACTAATGAGAGGAGGATGGTGGAGTAGACAGCTCCCGGCTTCATCATAGCATTCAACTGTATCTACATCACTGGGACCCAGATACAGCTGAAATTGGAACATACTCAGGCCCAGGACAAGGTAGTTTGGTGCTCCAAGCAGATTACACAAATGGCGCCCCCTTTGTAGAGTTAATTAAAAATAACCTTACTTGATAATAAAATTAATTTTAATACATGTAACAAAGTGCAGACACAGAATACTAAAGGATTTAATCCAGTCACAACTGATGTTTCTAAGACTGGAGTCATTCACCTTTTTTCCCTTCCCTTTTGCCTCTGACTGCTATGAAAAGTTCTCCAAAAGACTGAGGAGTCTCTTTGGCCAGTGGCGTAGCTACACCTGGTTATGAAGCAGTAGTCGTATCTGGGCCTATGGGAACAAAGACACAGTATAATGAAACACCAGTATTATACGGTAACAGTACTTTGGGGGCCTGTTAGAGATTTTGCATTGGAGCAAAATCAACTGCTGCAGAACCTCATAATAGACACCGTAGCTACTGCAGAACCTCATCATACACACTTCAGCTGCTGAAAAACTTCACAATGCACACCTTAGCTGCTGCAGTGCCTCACAATAAACACCTCAGCTACTGTAGAACATCATAATAGACACCTCAGCTACTGCAGAACATCATTATACACACCTGAGCTGCTGCAGAACATCAAAATACATACCTCAGCTGCTGCAGAACATCAAAATACATACCTCAGCTACTGCAGAACATCATAATAGACACCTCAGCTACTGCTGAACTTCGTAATAGACACCTAAGCTGCTACAGAACATCATAATACACACCTCAGCTGCCACAGAACATCATAATACACACCTCAGCTGTTACAGAACATTATAAAACACTCCTCAGCTGCTGCAGAACCTCATAATACACACCTCAGCTGTTACAGAACATTATAAAACACTCCTCAGCTGCTGCAGAACCTCATAATACACACCTCAGCTGCTGCAGAACATCATAATACACACCTCAGCTGCTGCAGAACATCATAATACACACCTCAGCTCAGCCGCTGCAGAACATCATAATACACAGCTCAGCTGCTGTAGACCATCATAATACACACCTCAGCTGCTGCAGAACATCATAATACACACCTCAGCTGCTGCAGAACATCACAATGCACACCTTAGCTGCTGCAGTGCCTCATAATACACACCTTAGCTGCTGCAGAACCTCACAATACACACCTCAGCTGCTGCAGAACATCATCATACACACCTCAACTGCTGCAGAACATCAAAATACATACCTCAGCTACTGCAGAACATCATAATACACACCTCAGCTGCTGCAGAACCTCATAATACACACCTTACCTGCTACAAAACATCATAATTCACACCTCAGCTGCTGCAGAGCATCATAATACACAACTCAGCTGCTGCAGAACATCATAATACACACCTCAGCTGCTGCAGAACATCATAATACACAACTCATCTTCTGCAGAACCTCATAATACACACCTCAGCTGCTGCAGAACATTATAATACACATCTCAGCTGCTGCAGACCATCATAATAGACACCTCAGCTACTGCTGAACTTCGTAATAGACACCTAAGCTGCTATAGAACATCATAATACACACCTCAGCTATTACAGAACATTATAAAACACTCCTCAGCTGCTGCAGAACCTCATAATACACACCTCAGCTGCTACAGAACATCATAATACACACCTCAGCTACTTCAGAACATCATAATACACAGTTCAGCTGCTGCAGAACATCATAATACACAACTAAGCTGCTGCAGAACATCATAATACACAACTCATCTGCTGCAGAACCTCATAATACACACCTCAGCTGCTGCAGAACATTATAATACACATCTCAGCTGCTGCAGACCATCATAATACACACCTCAGCTGCTGCAGAACATCATAATACACACCTCAGCTGCTGCAGAACCTCATAATACACACCTTACCTGCTACAAAACATCATAATTCACACCTCAGCTGCTGCAGAGCATCATAATACACAACTCAGCTGCTGCAGAAACATCATCATACACACCTCAGCTGCTGCAGAACATCATAATACACAACTCATCTTCTGCAGAACCTCATAATACACACCTCAGCTGCTGCAGAACATTATAATACACATCTCAGCTGCTGCAGACCATCATAATAGACACCTCAGCTACTGCTGAACTTCGTAATAGACACCTAAGCTGCTATAGAACATCATAATACACACCTCAGCTGTTACAGAACATTATAAAACACTCCTCAGCTGCTGCAGAACCTCATAATACACACCTCAGCTGCTACAGAACATCATAATACACACCTCAGCTACTTCAGAACATCATAATACACAGTTCAGCTGCTGCAGAACATCATAATACACAACTAAGCTGCTGCAGAACATCATAATACACAACTCATCTGCTGCAGAACCTCATAATACACACCTCAGCTGCTGCAGAACATTATAATACACATCTCAGCTGCTGCAGACCATCATAATACACACCTCAGCTGCTGCAGAACATCATAATACACACCTCAGCTGCTGCAGAACCTCATAATACACACCTTACCTGCTACAAAACATCATAATTCACACCTCAGCTGCTGCAGAGCATCATAATACACAACTCAGCTGCTGCAGAACATCATAATACACACCTCAGCTGCTGCAGAACATCATAATACACAACTAAGCTGCTGCAGAACACCATAATACAACCTCAGCTGCTGCAGAACCTCATAATACACACCTCAGCTGCTGCAGAACATCATAATACACAACTAAGCTGCTGCAGAACCTCATAATACACACCTTAGCTGCTACAAAACATCATAATTCACACCTCAGCTGCTGCAGAGCATCATAATACACAACTCAGCTGCTGCAGAACATCATCATACATACCTCAGCTGCCGCAGAACATTATAATACATATCTCAGCTACTGCAGAACATCATAATAAACACCTCAGCTGCTGCACAACATTATAAAACACTCCTCAGCTGCTGCAGAACCTCATAATACACACCTCATCTGCTGCAGAACATCATAATACACAACTCAGCTGCTGCAGAACATCATAAAACACACCTTAGCTGCTACAAAACATCATAATTCACACCTCAGCTGCTGCAGAGCATCATAATACACAACTCAGCTGCTGTAGAACATCATAATACAAACCTCAGCTGCTGCAGAACATCATAATACAAACCTCAGCTGCTACAGAGCATTATAATACGCAACTCAGCTGCTGCAGAACATCATAATACAAACCTCAGCTGCTGCAGAACATCTTAATACACAACTCAGCTGCTGCAGAACATCATAATACACACCTCAGCTCCTACAGAACATCATAATACACACCTCAGCTGCTGCACAACATTATAAAACACTCCTCAGCTGCTACAAAACCTCATAATACACACTTCAGCTACTGCAGAACATCATAATACACACCTTAGCTGCTGCAGAACATCATAATACACACCTCAGCTGCTGCAGAGCATCATAATACACAACTCAGCTGCTGCAGAACATCATAATACAAACCTCAGCTGCTGCAGAACATCATAATACACAACTCAGCTGCTGCAGAACATAATAATACACAGAGATAACCAGGAATGGTCCTTTCAAAGAAGATTAAATAGGTAAAGAGCTGGAACTAATAAATAATGTTGAACTCTTTTGTGAGTCCATCAGAGGAAAGAAGGAGGTAATACGGTACATCCATCCTAGTGCAGTCTATCCATCCTAGTACTTCAGTAGGTAGTTAATCTTGTGGAGCAAGCCGAAAGGCAAGGGAACAAATAAATAGAACAATATAAATAGGTCTACCTGGTAGAAGCTTGTAGATACAAGTCATAGGCTGTGTTGATTGTCTTCAAGAACATCATTATGCCAACAAGAATCAAGGATAGGTTCAATGTAGCACTTTTGACTTTACATAACTGAGTAATGTTTGATTGATTAGACTAGATATCACCTACAAGTTTCATAGTTGCAAGCTCATTACTACACAGTCCATAAACTCACACTTGGTTACCTTTGTCTGATGTCATGACAAACTTTCTTGGCAACATCAGGGCTCAAAATTAAGTACTCAAATTTGGTCGACTTCTTTTCAAAGACTGGAAAAAAAACATGAGTATCAAGCATTTTCTCCATAGTCATCTAAACTACATCCCCACAAATATTGGTGCTTTGAGTGAAGAACAAGGGGAATGCTTTCACCAGGACATTAAGACCATGGAAAACAAATATGAAGGTAGGTGAAACAAACATGATGGCAGATTACTGAGGGTGTTCGCAACGTGACAACCCTGATAATAGTTATTCAGGAAAATCCCATAAAAAGAAAACGTATACCAAACAATTAGTTATTGCAAACTTTTTGTATGTTGTATGTAGACTAGGATGTGGATGCTCACTTGGTAGTGATGTGCGGGCACTGTAGTTGTTAGGTTTAGTGCATAGGTATGGTGCTAGATCAACACTTACCTCAAAGATGAAGCAACAGATCAAAGCTCCATGTACAGATATAGTATCAGAACCAAGCTAGTTTTGGTAACTAGACCATACATGTTGTAACAGAATCAGGCACTGATCATACACTTGGTAACTAGACCAGGCATAGAGCATAGATACAGTAACAGAGCCAAGTTTACTACAAATAGTAACAGAACCAAGTCTACTACATAGATACAGTAAAATAACCAAGCGTACTACAAACATATAGTACAGAACTAAGTATACAACATAAATACAGTAATAGAACCAAGTTTACATAGTTCTAGAATCAAGCATACTGCATAACTACGATAATGGAATCAAGCTTGCTACAAAGATATGGTGCCAGAACCAAGCATACTACATACATACGCTAATAGAACCAAGCATACTACCAAGATATGTACCTGAATATCATCCTAATGCAGGCTTCATAAAAATGTAAATCTCGTTAACACTCTCTTTAAACTATAGCCATACTATGGCAGATTTACCTGTCCAAGAGCAAAACAGTGTTTGTTGCTCAAATCATCCAGTCACATCACAACTTTCATTTAACCAGAACAGTTTAAGATGGTCACTAAACAATTCAAAGTCAAACATAATAGCGAACAAGGAGAAGGCAAAGGGAAGTCAGGTAAACAAGCTGGGTCAGAAAAACAAGAATACTCACTATAAACAGAGAAAACTATCAAACACACTGGAACCAGGTAGCATGTGCAAAAACTGTCAAAAATCAGTCTCTAAGCTGCGTTTAAATTGAGCAGCAATCTCGCTGATTGGCTCTCAAATCAAGACATCTTCTGCGTTTCTGGGCAAAACAGGTGAACTTGTCAGATTAAAACTGTTCTTGCTTGTTTGCCTGACTTCTGGAGCAGAGACTTACCATTTTTTCTTTTAGACAGTTTTGATAAATGAAGTACATGTATATTGACGTCATGCATTAAGGCTACCCTACGTAAAAATTATGGTACTGTTTAATAGGAAGAAAACAGTGGACTCCATTTATAAGGATCACCAACTGGTAAGGAAGGAGACAGAGTCTGATGAATTATTTCTATTACACAAACTGCTTACTATTGCTTTGTATAAATTATATAATATGCTACCTCTAAAAGGGTTTTCCAGTTTTTAAGTTTTTTATTTATTTGTTTATATAATAAGGAATCAATATCTAATGTATATGTATTTAAATTTCTGCATTAATACCTTTCTTATGTTAGGCATTTGATTCCTACAGTATATGCTGCAGAATGTTATAGCCCATGTATTGGTCCTGTGTAATGTATATAACTGAAACATGGCATAAGTCATGTGACACTCTTCACATCATATAATCCCTGACATCCAGTAAGCAACATTTTTGTGCTAGGTCAGCACCCAGAACACATTCATGTCATAACGAAATAGGACTAGAGTTGGAATTATGAGTTTTATTGTGGTTATTACAGTAACTATATTGCTATGTGCATTTATATGACTGCCTGTATCTAGGTGCTGTTGTAAAATGGCTGCCTGTCTCTAGGTGATGGTGTCATGTCTCTAATAAAATTTTGTGTTAAAAAACAAAACACACACACACACAGACCTGTTTCTACACAGACACTGACAAACTCGGATGGACTGGGAAACTCAAAGTGGCCCTGGAAAAAAAACTAAAAGTGGCCCCATATTGCAGTTGGGTCTAAACTGACAGAAGGCAACATAATTAGGCAGGGACATCATATGTAGGCAGGGACAACAGAAGTAGACAAGGCTAGTAATACCATACTGCAGAACAATATACCTCTCCAGCTGAACTAAATACCACAGTGCAGCACAAAATACTGCCATCTGCACCACAGTATTCAACTGTATTGCTGTTCTGAGGACGTCAATATATTTGAATTCAGTAAGGCACCTTTTGGCTGCCGGCCAGGTATGTAAGAGAGTATCTGTCAGGACTGGCAGTCATTGCACCCGTTCTGCTGGTCCTGTCTCTGACTCTGGTGGCGAGGTGGTTGCCCATGGTCAGGCTTTGTCCGCTATTTCGGCAGGCTCCTCCTCCATCCGACGGTCTCTGGCTGTGGCTGGTGCGCACACTCGCTCGCGGCCTGTTACTGGTCGCCGGAAAACGCGAGCAATATAGTCTGTGTTTATTTTCTGATTTATCTGGTATCTTATGAGTTAAAGGGTTTCTGTCATCAGAATTTACCATAGTAAACCGAGTGTCATTTGCAATGCGCAAATGACACCTGATGACAGATCTGTTTGTTTTATACTTTTCTGTAAAGTTGTTTGTGAGAAAACTCCGTTTTTAAAATATGTAAATTAGCTCCCCTAGGTGCAGTAGGCGTCAACCCTGCACCTAGTAGCGGCCATAATTCCTCCTCTTACCCCTCCTCCGTAGCGTTGATTGACAGGGCCAGGCAGCCAGCTCTTTCAGCTCTCGGCCCTGTTCGAGTCCGAAATCCCGCGCCTGCGCATTGCGATCAGCAATCCGCGAATGCGCGTTGAGCCACCGGCCGCCCGGCTCCCGGCTTCCTCAATGCTGATCGCAATGCGCAGGCGCGGGATTTCGGACTCGAACAGGGCCGGGAGCCGAAAGAGCTGGCTGCCTGGCCCTGTCAATCAACGCTACGGAGATTCTTGTTTGTTCTTTGACCCTCGGCGTGTTTTGTGACTACTCTTGGCTTACTGATTTTGTTCCTGACGTACTCTCCTGGTTTTGACGCGGCTATCTGACTATCCATTTGTTCTTGTTTGTCTGTCTTGTTTGTTTTCCCTTCCCCTGCACTTTTTCTAGTGTATCTCGAGTCTTCAAGTTGTCGACTCAGGGGTTAGCCTGAGTAGGCAATAGGCAGGGAAAGGGGTTGGGATTTAGCTCAGGGATCACTTCCCCTTGTCTGTGTATCCCAGCCCTGACAGAAACACTGGCCAAAAAGAGGATTGCAACCTGCATACGTCCAGCTACGTTCACTCCACCTATGGAGCCTATGTCAGCTGTGGTCGCGCAGGTCCAGGCCTTGACCAAGTTGGTTCAAGATCTGGCTATCTGCCTTCAGGTTCAGGAAGACATGTATGCTACGGCCCCGGTGCCACCTCTGGCCGTTCAGTCACCTGAACCTAAGGTTCCCCTTCCCGACCTTTTTTCCGTCGACCGTAAGAAATTTTTTTCATTTCGGGAAGGGTGAAAACTTTATTTTTCTTTACGACCTCGGTCCTCTGGGACAGAAGCGCAAAAGGTGGGGCTGGTTATGTCTCTCCTGCGGGGTGGCCCGCAAAATTGGGCGCTTTCCTTACCTCCTGATTCACCTATGCGCTCTTCTCTAGACAGTTTTTTGTCTGCACTGGGTCAGATTTATGATGAACCAGACCGACCTACGTTAGCGGTTTCCCACTTGTTATCCCTCCATCAGGGTAGACAAATGGCGGAAGAATATTGTGCTACGTTCAGACAGTACGTGACGGACTCTGGGTGGAACGATCAGGCCTTGAAAGACCTATTCATGACCGGCCTCTCAGACCAGGTAAAAGACTTATTATTAGCTCATGCAGAACCTAAAACTCTTGACGAAGCTATGACCCTCGCCATCCGGGCAGATCGACGCCTAAGGTCCAGACTACCACCTCGGGTGTCCCCCCACTCCTCGGCCTACCCTCAGTACGGTCTCATCTCTACCTGGGCCTGAACCAATGGAGCTCGGCAGTATCACCCCAGAGCAGAGGAGGGAACATCGCCGGAAGAATCGACTATGTTTCTACTGTGGGAGTTCCGAACATCAGCTAAATGCCTGTCCCAAGTAGTCACAGCAGGAAAACTTCCGCTCCTAGGCAGTCGTCGGGAGGACTGGCTAGGAGCTCAGGTACTCCCTAAAATTGCTAAGATGTTTCTGCCCTGCACTATTGAGGTCCAGTCAGCCTCATGTACTGGTATGACTTTTCTGGACTCTGGTGCAGCTGCTAATTTCATAGACTTTGATTTTGTGTCCCAGGTTTTGTCTTCCATGCTTCCGTTGTCCCCTCCTATCCTAGTATCAAGTGTGGATATGACCCCATTGCGTGCTGGTTTGGTCAAATTCCGCACCCCTGAGATAAAATTGGTGGTGGGTGCACTACACATAGAATATTGTTCTTTTCTGGTTATGAAAAATTTGTCGGTGAATGTTATCCTGGGGATGCCTTGGCTCCAGGAACATAATCCAGTTATTGACTGGGGTACACTGGATCTTGTTCGCTGGGGTCCTCAGTGTAAGGCCCATATGTCTCAGGTCTCACTCTGTACCACGATTGCATGTGATGGTGGGATCCCGGAGTTTATTTCTGGTTTCGCAGATGTTTTCTCCAAAACCCTGTCTCAAGTCCTTCCTCCTCATAGGGATTTTGACTGTAAGATAGATCTCTTGCCCAAAATCAAGCTGCCTAAGGGTCGTATTTATAATCTGTCTGTACCTGAAAGAGAGTCACTTAAACAGTATATTGATGAAAGCTTGGCTATTGGGCACATTAGACCTTCTGAGTCCCCAACGGGGGCTGGGTTCTTTTTTGTGGAGAAAAAAGATGGTGGGTTAAGGCCGTGTATAGATTACCGCGAATTAAATAAAATCACGGTCAAGAACTCTGGACCTCTTCCTCTTATTCCGGACCTTCTGAATCAGGTTTCTGGGGCCAATTGGTTCTCCAAACTAGACCTAAGGGGAGCATATAATCTGATTTGGATTCGGGAAGGAGATGAGTGGAAGACTGCTTTTAACACACCACTGGGGCACTTCGAATATCTTGTTATGCCTTTCGGTCTGAGTAATGCCCCGGCAGTCTTCCAAGGTTTTATGAATACCATTTTTCGTGATGTTATTGGGGTCTTTATGGTGGTCTATCTGGATGACATCCTGATTTTTTCTCCAGATCTGACCACCCATCATGAACATCTTCGCCTTGTGTTGTCCCGGTTGCGAAAAAACTCTTTGTTCGCTAAGTTGGAAAAATGTATTTTTTGTGTGCAAAAGGTTTTATTTCTGGGTTATGTGGTCACTCCTTCCGATGTACAGATGGATCTGTGTAAGGTTCAGGCGATAGCAGAGTGGGTCCGCCCCACTGACTTAAAATCCCTTCAACGGTTTCTAGGTTTTGCCAATTACTACAGAAACTTTATAAAAAACTTTTCCGTAATCGCCAAACCACTCACGGATCTTACCGGCAAGGGGGCTGATCCTAGCAACTGGTCTCCTGCAGCATACTCTGCGTTTCAGGAGCTCAAGAAAGCTTTTTCTACAGCCCCTGTGCTGATTCAGCCTGATCTCTCTCAACCCTTCATTGTAGAGGTAGATGCTTCTGAGGTCGGTGTAGGGGCAGTATTATCTCAAGGGTCTTCTGCTCTCACAAACCTCAGGCCATGTGCATTTTTCTCTAAAAAATTCTCTTCATGTGAGAGAAATTTTGATATTGGGAATCGCGAGCTCCTTGCCATCAAATGGGCTTTTGAAGTGTGGCGCCATTTCTTGGAGGGAGGTCTTCACCCAGTGACAGTGATCACAGACCATAAAAACCTGGTGTATCTTGATAGTGCAAAACGTCTCAATGCTCGTCAGGCCAGATGGGCCTTGTTTTTCTCACGTTTTAATTTTGTTGTTACCTACCGTCCGGGTACACAAAATGTAAAAGCTGATGCTTTATCCCGGAGTTTCGGTATTCCTGAGGGTTCGGAGTCTGAGTCTGGTAACATTTTACCTCCAGTACTGGCAGATGTCTCCTCTCACCTCTCTTCTCAAATTCTTGCTGAACAAAATTCTGCTCCTAAAGACCTTCCGGAAGGAAAATTGTTTGTTCCCATGTCTTGCCGTTTGAGAGTGTTATGGGAGACACATTGTTCAGTGCTAGCAGGTCACCCAGGTGTTCGGGGAACATTAGATTTACTGAAAAGAAATTATTGGTGGCCACGTATGCATACTGACGTTTATGCTTTTGTTCAGGCTTGTCAAGACTGTGCGCGGGGAAAGATCCCCAGGAGACGTCCTGAGGGACCTCTTCTCCCGCTCCCAGTGCCAGACAAACCCTGGTCTAACATTTACATGGACTTTGTTACCGATTTGCTACCATCCCAGGGGTGCACTGTCATTTGGGTGGTGGTGGATCGGTTCTCTAAAATGGGTCATTTCATTCTGTTGAAAAAACTGCCATCAGCGGAAGAATTGGCTGATCTGTTTATCCAGCATGTGGTTCGTCTCCATGGTATTCCTGATGAGGTGGTATCCGACAGGGGGTACAATTTGTGGCTAAGTTTTGGCGAGCTTTCTGTTCTAAATTAGAGGTTAAATTGTCCTTTTCTTCTGCCTTTCACCCTGAAACCAATGGGCAGACGGAGAGGATGAATCAGGAGCTGATCCAGTACCTTCGTCTTTTTATCTCTGACTGTCAGCATCAGTGGGCCTCATATCTCCCGCTAGCTGAATTTGCTATCAACAATCACACTAGTTCATCCACACTCACATCACCCTTTTACTGTAATTATGGTTTTCACCCCAGGTTTTCTTTCTCATCGTGTTCTGTTTCCGATACTTCTCGGGCAAAATCCATAACTAACCAACTGTGCACAGTGTGGTCACGAGTTCAGCAGAACTTGAAAAAAATCACAAAGCCAAATGGTCCACCATTCCAGGAATAAGCATACTGTCTCTGAAACTTTTGTTGTGGGTGATAAAGTCTTGTTGTCTACTAAAAACCTCAAATTGAAAGTTCCGTCTCTGAAATTTGCTCCTAGGTTCATCGGTCCTTTTGTCATAACTCATGTGTTTAATCCTGTATCTTTCAAGGTTGCGTTGCCCCCTGGATGGCGGGTCCACAATACTTTTCATAAAAATCTGCTAAAGCGCTATGTTGACCCTGTTGTACCCCTCCCTGACCCTCCCTCTCCGTCTGTTGTGCATGGAGATCTTGAGTATGAGGTGGAGAGGGTTCTGAACTCTAGGTTGGTGAGGAATTCCCTTCAGTACCTCATCCATTGGAAGGGATTCGGTCCAGAAGATAGATCTTGGGTCCCTGCTAGGGATGTGCATGCACCCCGGTTAGTGAGATTGTTTCACCAGAGTCATCCTTCAAAACCATCTCTGAGTTCTAAGGGTCCAGAGGCCCCTCCTGGAGGGGGGGTACTGTCAGGACCGGCAGTCATTGCACCCGTTCTGCTGGTCCTGTCTCTGACTCTGGTGGCGAGGTGGTTGCCCATGGTCAGGCTTCGTCCGCTATTTCGGCAGGCTCCTCCTCCATCCGACGGTCTCTGGCTGTGGATGCGCGTCCCAGGCAGGGGACACGCGCGACGGTCATAAGTGCCAGGGACGTGGCTGGTGCGCACACTCGCTCGCGGCCTGTTACTGGTCGCCGGAAAACGCGAGCAATATAGTCTGTGTTTATTTTCTGATTTATCTGGTATCTTATGAGTTAAGTTTGTTCCTTGCTTTCTCCTCCCAGTCAGCTGGTTGGGTGGGGTCTGCTAGGTATTTAAGGACTTCTAATGTAAGCCTTGCTGCCAGTGTTTGGAGTTTCCTTGCTACTACCTGGTTTGTCATTTGTGCTCTGCTATTTAGATTCTTGTTTGTTCTTTGACCCTCGGCGTGTTTTGTGACTACTCTTGGCTTACTGATTTTGTTCCTGACGTACTCTCCTGGTTTTGACGCGGCTATCTGACTATCCATTTGTTCTTGTTTGTCTGTCTTGTTTGTTTTCCCTTCCCCTGCACTTTTTCTAGTGTATCTCGAGTCTTCAAGTTGTCGACTCAGGGGTTAGCCTGAGTAGGCAATAGGCAGGGAAAGGGGTTGGGATTTAGCTCAGGGATCACTTCCCCTTGTCTGTGTATCCCAGCCCTGACAGTATCAGATTATTATGAACCCAGCTGGCAACCGTGAGGAGAGCTTGGGTGGCCCTCCTAGGCATCAGCCCACCGAGAGGTTTCCCTGTAGGGTCTATGGCCAATCCACCCTGCTGACAAACATTATTAGTTGCTGGACGTAGTAATATTAATTTCTAAACAAAATGAATGTAATCATTAAAACTGGAATACCTGTTTAAAGTGAGAATCCCCCTCCCTGTATGAGAGAAAAGATTTCTGTTTGCCCACATTTCTGTTGGGATAGCAGCTAATCCCCACTGCATAGTTGCATAGGAAGCCTCTGTATTGTATTTTCCACAACTTTGATAACCATAGCTATACAGTGGGGAAAAACAGTATTTAGTTAGCTACCAATTGTGCAAGTTCTCCCACTTAAAAAGATGAGAGGCCTATAATTGACATCATAGGTAGACCTCAATTATGAGAGACAAAATGAGAAAACAAATCCAGAAAATCACATTGTCTGATTTTTAAAGAATTTATTTGCAAATTATGGTGGAAAATAAGTATTTGGTCAATAACAAAAGTTCATCTAAATACTTTGTTATATATCCTTTGTTGGCAATGACAGAGGTCAAATGTTTTCTGTAAGTCTTCACAAGGTTGGCCCACACTGTTGCTGGTATGTTGGCCCATTCCTCCATGCAGATCTCCTCTAGAGCAGTGATGTTTTGGGGCTTTCGCTGGGCAACACAGACTTTCAACTCCCTCCAAAGGTTTTCTATGGGGTTAAGATCTGGAGACTGGCTAGGCCACTCCAGGACCTTGAAATGCTTCTTACGAAGCCACTCCTTCGTTGCCTTGGCGGTGTGCTTGGGATCATTGTCATGCTGAAAGACCCAGCCACGTTTCATCTTCAATGCCCTTGCTGATGGAAGGAGGTTTGCACTCAAAATCTCACGATACATGGCCCCATTCATTCTTTCATGTACATGGATCAATTGTCCTGGTCCCTTTGCAGAGAAACAGCCCCGGAGCATGATGTTTCCACCCCCATGCTTCACAGGCATGGTGTTCTTTGGATGCAACTCAGCATTCACTCTCCTCCAGACACGACAGGTTGTGTTTCTACCAAACAGTTTTACTTTGGTTTCATCTGACCATATGACATTCTCCCAATACTCTTCTGGAACATCCAAATGCTCTCTAGCAAACTTCAGATGGTCCCGGATATGTACTGGCTTAAGCAGGGGAACATGTCTGGCACTGCAGGATCTGAGTCTCTGTCGGCGTAGTGTGTTACTAATGGTAGCCTTTGTTACGTTGGTCCCAGCTTTCTGCAGGTCCTTCACTAGGTCCCCCCGTGTGGTTCTGGGATTTTTGCTCACAGTTCTTGTTATCTTTTTGACCCCACGGGGTGAGATCTTGCGTGGAGTCCCTCATCGAGGGAGATTATCAATGGTCTTGTATGTCTTCCATTTTATAATTATTGCTCCCACAATTTATTTCTTCACACCAAGCTGCTTGCCTATTGCAGATTCAGTCTTCCCAGCCTGGTGCAGGTGTACAATTTTGTTTCTGGTGTCCTTCGACAGCTCTTTGGTCTTCACCATAGTGGAGTTTGGAGCGTGACTGGTTGAGGTTGTGGACAGGTGTCTTTTATACTGATAACAAGTTCAAACAGGTGCCATTACTACAGGTAATGAGTGGAGGACAGAGGAGCCTCTGAAAGAAGACGTTACAGGTCTGTGAGAGCCAGATATCTTGCTTGTTTGTAGGTGACCAAATACTTATGTTCCACCATAATTTGCAAATAAATTCTTTAAAAATCAGACAACGTGATTTTCTGGATTTGTTTTCTCATTTTGTCTCTCATAGTTGAGGTCTACCTATGATGTCAATTACAGGCCTCTCTCATATTTTTAAGTGGGAGAACTTGCACAATTCTTGGTTGACTAAATACTTTTTTCCCCACTGTATTCTGGTCTATATAAACTATATAAATGCTTACATGCTGTTAAAATGGTTTTCCAGGAATTACATATTGATGACCTATCTTCAGGATTGGTCATCAATATCTGATTAGTCCCATCACTCCCACATATCACCTGTTCTGTAACTGGAGATAGGTGCATAGATTTATCCACTGTGTAGTACAGAGGGTGCCGGGAATCAGACCCCCGCTGATCTCATACACAATGTTTGGATCACTGGTATAGCCTCTTCATAGTGTACCAAGCATAGTGCCACCCATCGGATAGCAGCTGTGCTTGGTTTTGTAGCTTAGTCCCAATCACTTGGGACTATGTGATCAATGAAAGTGACAACACAGAGGAAGAGGCTACACCTCCCAGGCTGGTTCTTGTAGCCACACTGGACAAACATTCCTTCCTTGGTTAGACACAGTTTGAGGGAGACTGGACTGGGATCTGTGCTCTCTTGAAAGGGCAATACACATGCCTGCACAGGTCACTCACTCAGCTGTCTCAGGTCCCTGAGGTGTGTAGTTTCTGAAATTAGGTCACTTTTTTTGGGGTTCCACTGTAGGGTTACCCCAATGTGACTTCAAATTCGACATGGTGCTTGAAAATTATTTTAGTGAAATATACCCTCCAAAATCCATATGGTGCCCTGCCGTGTGCCCATACTGTAGTTTATGAGCACATATGGGGTGTTGCCTTGTTCAGGAGAAAATGATTAACAAATTGTGCTTTTTTCCTGTTACCTCTTGAGAAAATTAAAAATCTGTGGCTTATGCAACATTTTATTGGAAGAAATGAAATGTTTCATTTTCACAAGTGTTTCTAAATTCTATAAAATGCCTGTGGGGTCAAAACAGTTAGTACACCCCTGAATAAATACATTGAGGGATGTAGTTTCTAAAATGGGATATATATATATATATATATATATATATATATATATATATATATAGGGTTTCTACTGTCGGGGTACCTCAGTGTTTCATGACATTTCAAAACATGACATGGCATTTGAAAACCATTCCAGTACAATGTGTATATGACACTCCTTCCCTTCTGAGGTCTTCTATGTGCCCATACAATGGTTTACAACCACATATGGGTTGTGTCTGCAAACTACAGAATTCGGGTAAAAAATATTGAGGTTTGTTTTGCCATTAACTCTTGCTATGTTACAGGAGAAATTGATTAAAATGGAAAATCTGCTAAAAAAAGTTAATCTTTGAAATTTCACCTCCATTTCTTGTGGCGCATCTAAAGGGTTAACAAAGTGTGTCAAACCAGTTTTAAACAATTTGGGGTGTAGTTTCCAAAATGGGGTCATTTCTGTGTGGTTATGTAAGCCCCACAAAGTAACTTCATAACTGAATTTGAGTTTTGTACATTTTCTTGAAAACGTCCTAATAAAATGACATGAACAAAATGATGCCAGGATAAAGTATAACAATTTTTTTAAAAGCAGACAAATTTAAATTTCAAAAGTTACTAATTTTTACAAATTTTTCAACTTTGGAACACAAAGTACAATGTGTCTTGAATAAGTAGAAGCATTCCAAAATTATTACCACATGAAGTGACATGTCAGATTTGCAAAAATTGGCCTGGTCCTTAAAGGGGTTCTCCGAGTTATATATATTGATGACCTATACTCAGGATAGGTCATCAATATCAGATCGGCGGGGGTCCGACACCTGGCACCCCTGCCGATCAGCTGTTTGAAGAGGAGGCGCGCGCCGTATCAGCGCTGCCTCCTCTTCATTGTTTACATGCTGGCCTGATACAGCGCGCGCCTCCTCTTCAAACAGCTGATCGGCAGGGGTGCCAGGTGTCCGACCCCCGCCGATCTGATATTGATGACCTATCCTGAGGATAGGTCATCAATATATATAACTCGGAGAACCCCTTTAAGGTGAACACTGGCTTGGTCTTGAAGGAGTTAATGCCATGTCCTTCTCTAAGCTTCAAGCGCATCCTTCACAGGAATACTATTGCCAATATGTATTCAACAATTGCAAGCATTTAGCCTGTGAATTGTTATTCAGCTATTGAGCTTCCTGTTGTTTCTATCACACAACCCTGAAATATGTCTTTATTTTATGAAGAGGAAGTATTTGAATGCATCCTGGACTTAGCATTTACTGCTGGTTGGATTCAAAGCTTTTTTTTTCTGAACTGAATACAGTGGGAGGTGAAATGAGTACAGCTCTCATCCCAACGCTAATGTATATAGATGGGCTTAGCGGTATTACATACACCACACTGCTCACCTTCAGAATACTAATGGAGACCAAGGTGACATATAGACAGATTACACTTACAGTAGTGTTCAAAAAAATAATAGTGAGTTTAAAAAAGCAAATGAATCCCAAAATCATTGTAATAACTTTTATTTCCATAAATGCAAATTCCCTGGAAATAACAAATTTAATTCCAAATCAAAACAATATCAACCTTTCTCCAGTTTGTGTTAATACTTTACAAAAAGTAAAGAAATAGGAATATTAGGCTGTTCACAAAAATAGCAGTGTCAGCATTTTTCTTTAAAAACTCAAAACTTTAAAATGTAAACTAAAAAAATGTTTGAGATTTCACCTTACTTTGAATAACTAAACTGGTATTTACTGGCATAACCATTGTTTCTCAGAACAGCTTGACATCTGTGTTGCATGGAGTCTACCAACTTCTGGCCCCTCTGAACATGTTTTCCAGTCCTGGACAATTGGACTTCACTCCATAGTTCTTTTACATATTTGGGTTTGGCTTATAAACCACATTTTTTATTTCCTCCCACAAGTTCTCTTTGCGGTTGATGTCAGGGGATTGGGCTGGCCACTCTATTACCTCAACCTTGTTTGCCTATAACCAAGATGTTGTTTTCTTACTGGTGTTTTTTGGGTCATTGGCAAGGGTACTTCTTCTTTGGCAGGGACCTAACAGCATGGTATGAGAAACTTATCATGACTTTTGCACTGCCACCACATACTGTCTGCATCATACTGTCAAGAGAACCAAAAGGAACAATTTTGCTGTCATCGGTCCACAAAATGTTGCACCATTTTTCTTTGGGTCAGTCAATGTGCTCTTTGGCAAATTTCAAATTTCCTCTTCATGATATGTCTTTTTTCAACAGGACTTTGCAGGGAATTCTTTCTGGTAACTTGGCTTCACTTAATTGTCTTCGGATTGTAACAGTACTCACTGGTAACTCCAGATCTTCTGTGATCTCTCTGGAGGCGATTTTAGCTGAGTAGCCTGTAATTTGCTGCACTTCTCTATGTGATTTTCCCTCTCCAATCAACTTTTTAATCAAAGTATGTTCTTCATCAAACTAAATTTCACCAGTGTTTCAGAAGGAAATGCACTATAACCAACATGTGCAAAATATGCCACCCTCCTATCTTAAAGCTGTGTTAGCCTTTGAGGGCATTATTATTATTATTATTGCTTTGTGCTCATTTTGAGCTAAAAATCATTTTTTCAATTGGTCTTTGCTAAAAATGTTGAGCCCCTTTCTCTGTGCAGCCTTGGGATTCTCTTGTAGCAGGCTTTTAATCTTTACTTTGTTCTGTCAGGCAGCTCAGCTGATGGCTCCTAAACAGTCATTATAGCTTAAATGTTATCTCACTAAGTGTTTATGAATAGTGTTGAGTGAAGTTTAGAAAAATTTGATTTGGCTGCTTTGTCGAATTTCACAAAGAAATTTGCTTTGTGACAAATTACTTTGTCACGAAGTGCATTTATTTGTAAGTAACTGGCACAATGACTGGGAATGGCGATTGCGCCGCCCCCTGTAATTGAACCCCTCAGATGCCACATTCATTGCTGATCGCTGTGTGTCTGCCATGGCCTCCGTCACCGCGCATGATATTTCGAGCTAGATCTTCAATCAAGATGGCTGTGACAGCCTCTTCACACTCAAATGGATGAGGTGAGTATGTATTATGTATTTTTTAATACCATTTCAGGGAAAATTGATTTGTTAACGTGAAGCACAGCGAATCAAATGTTTCCTGAAATTCGGATTGAAGTCCACTTTGGATACTTTGATTTGCCCAACCCTATTTATGACCTTTTAGTAATCTATAGATAAGGTTTATTAAATGACAGGCACAAAGTGAAAGTAAAATTCACACAGCTAGACAGTTAACCCTTTTTGACAAAACGGCTCAGTATTTTTTAACAAAGACCAATAGAAGAGATGATTTTTAGCCCAAAATGAGTAAAATGCAATTATAAAAAAAATTGACCCTGAAGGTGTACATAGCCTTTAAATAAGAGCCAAAATTGGCTCCTGTTTTTCCACAGAATTAAGGGAGGCGGGAGCTCATTCATATGTCAGGACTCCTGAGCTTGTGCAGTGTTATGCTGACTCCAGTACTCTGCTCTCAGAGGAGCTGCTCAACACTGATTTTAGCAAAACAAGTGGGTCCATTCCAATTTTCCATCTGCAATAAATTTTTTTGTGAAAAACAGGAATCTTCCTTGTGCATCCCATTTTTCTCTCACTCCAATCAGTGGAAAGGGCTTTTCAAAAATGTATCAGAATCGGACGTGCAACAAGTTTTTCAGATTGGGCACCAGGATCCATTTAAAAAACAGATGTGTGAACGCCGCCATTAACTTTAATGGGCTGTCCTTTTTAAAAGTGGGTAGCACACAGAAGAAGACTACGGTCATGTGAATAAGTTTTGTATATTAGTGCATTCTGAATCAGAGCATATACATAATATGGCCATGTTTTAAGTAACTATTTGGGTGAGATGCTGTACAGAATGCACGGGCATTCACGCCACTATATTCATTTTGCAGTCCGCAAAATACGAGTGTGGTCTGTGTGCACCTGGCACTTTTCGTAAGTCCCCATTGAAAAAAATGCCTATTCTTGTCTACAAAATGTACAAGAGTAGGACATGTTCTATAATTTGTGGCTTGGCCCATCCATGCAGATCAGATGTGGACCGAAAGTTCAGTCATTTGAATGCACTCTAATGGACTATGACAGTCCCTCTCCGCAATGGCAGAATACTGGCACCATAAATGATGACTGTACTCTGCTGATAGAGCCAGGAGAGCTGTCACTGAGGCATGTATCCCTTTCCTCAAACCCTACCTGAATTTTGGATAACAGGAGCAGTAACTTTACTTAGCTATAGACAAAGTAGGATGGTGAGAATGTACATATGTAGGCACTGATGAAGATTATACAGCTGAACATGATCTGTGCCTCCAGGTTGATGACATGTAAATCTGGTACTGAGAAGAATAGTAAATGAAGGAATTACTGATAATGCAGTTCCTTAGTATAAAAGTAAGGTTTTCCAATGGGAAACGTGGAAATTCACTGATAAACTAGGCACAATGCCTTGTAGGGCTAGCTCCACTAAATGTAAGGATACCTTTCACTTTCAAAAGGTCCAGATTTACTAATCCTATAGATGGCATAGGTTTAGACCAGTTGCCTAGACCTGCACCAGATATACTCTCAGGCTGCATGGTATATCTGATGCAGGGATATACACTTTTTTCTGACTCTATACCAACTGGTTGGCTTATTTTGGGACAGATTTTATGACAAAATTGTGCCGCAATCTTAGGCCTGCTACCTTTCCCTTGAAGTCCCACTTCTCTCTGACCCTCCCCACCCTGTGCTAGATATAGAGATCTAGAGTAAATCTGGGCCATTAAACTATTAGTTTGTATGAAGTGAAGTGCACCAAGGGGGCCTAAACAACTCTACACCTTTGCTCCTCCTGCATCCTCTGCTAGCCCCTCCCTCTCCTTGATTGCAAGGACCAGAAGAGATGACTATGCAGGAACCTAGTCCTGACAATCAAGGACAGGGAGGGGCTGGCAGAGGAAGCAGGAGGAGCAACAGTGCACAGAGTGGCTTTGGCCCACCCTTGGTGCACTAAACTGCTAATTTGCATTAAAAGTGAGCCCACCCTTGGTGCACTTAACTGCTAATTTGCATTAAAAGTACTTTTTCTCAATAATGAAATAAAAGGGTTCATTATATTCAGCTGAACTAGCTCTACAAGGCCTGGTTTATCAGTAAAATTTCTACCTGCAGACTCCCTTTAATATACTGTATATGTTCTACAGTAGTTACAGTAATGTAATTATATATTGGGTTCTGCATTTCTTTACAAAACATTTAAATATTATAACAATAAAGCATGAGCTGTATGTACAGTACAAAATAGATCCGCGGTAGAGCTGCAGTAACATTTTAGATGTGCTGTAATAGCGCTGAAGCATAGCAACATATTGAGAGTCTGATTCTCACATTATAAAGCTTAGCTTGAAATAGTTGTTACTCTCTGTTTTAGGGCAGTGTAAAAATCTGTTAGTAGCATGCACACGGAAGCCAAATGGTTTTTCATGGTATAGCCTAGTTTTTCATCTGTTTTCAGAACATTTTCAAGTCCCGTAGGCTGAATCTGTGATGTCAATTTGAGGTCAAGCAGCTCTGCTCCACGAACAAACAGCGTATGTTGCAGATTATTCTTTATCGTGCATGAATTTCCTAACTTATTAAGCGGATTATTTGGAGAGAATTGATGCTTTTCTCAGACAGAAGGCTGGATGATATTTTCTGTATCAAGCTTAAAATATCCAGCAAGGAGATACCTGAAATAACAGGATTATGAAATCAGCAATGTCAAGCACATTATTGTACAGCAATACATTCATCTGTCGTCTTCTCCTATCTTTCATCTGTTATCTGGGAAGATAGTCATCTAAAGAAAAGGAGCTCCAAGTAAGAAGTGATTTACCGTAATAATATCAAAGTAATGGATTATTTTGGTTGACATATTTTATATTAAATATCTATCTATCTATATATCTATCTATCTCATATCTATCTATATTATTTCCAATAAAGGTATACCCATGCACCCCGAGAACCTGTCTGTGGTTCTAAACTTGCCTTGTCCTACTGGTCTACAAGCCATTTAGAGCTTTGTAGGATTTGGATACGGCCGAACACCGTATGTGCTCGAGCGCCATACTCGAGTCCCCTCCCTGCACGTTTCTTGGCTGCTACGCAGCCAATCAGCATGCGGGAAGGTACTGGCATTCACTGTAATGCCATAGCCATGTTGGTTACTGGCATTACAGTGATTGGCTGGCCAGGAACGCGTCATCGGGTGCTATATAGCATCGGGTGCTATATAGCACCCGGTGACATGTGACTCGGCTCAGTCTGAGTCAGGGAGAGCTGCTGCAAGGAGGGACAGATAGTGTAGGGATAGAAATTGGCTAGGCAGGGCTAGTTTTTCTGTTTAAAAGACCCAAAAGTCCTTTTAAGGACTATTGTTATATCTGGCTGCAATATATATATTTTTGGTTGGCAAAATTGCCTTACCTTGACACCACCTGTGCTGCGTGTGCTGTATAACGTATGTGTATCCTAAATACCTGACATCCAGTGTATTTTTTTCTGCCGCTAATCAAGGCGGCATTACCTGCGCAGTGTCTACTGTATAACGTTTGTGTATCCTAAATACCTGACATCCGGTGTAATTTTTTCTGCCGCTAATCAAGGCGACATTACTTGTGCAGGGTCTGCTGTATAACGTTTGTGTACCCTAAATACCTGACATCCAGTGTAACTTTTTCTGCCGCTAATCAAGGCGACATTACCTGTGCAGCGTCTGCTGTATAACGTTTGTGTATCCTAAACACCTGTGACATTCAGTGTAATTTTTTCTGCCATTAGAGACAGCGATATTACCTGCGCTATGTCTGCTGTATAACATTTTAACATCCTAAATACCTGTGACATTCAGTGTAATTTCCTAACAAATTTTCCTCTAAAATCGATTTTATCTTCGGTTTTGGGCGTATTAGATTGTCATTCTGTAAAAGTGGTGTAATACTTGGACAACAACATTCCCAGCGGCAACCTGGGAGTCCAAGATGCATTGAGACATCCCCATGCTGTTCCCAAACCATTTCAGTGGTGTTTCCATCATTTTCTGACCTTTTCCTGTGAACCAGACACCCTCCCCTCTTCAGAGCAGGGGGTGCCTTGTTTAGTGCTCTGGTTCTCCCATTGACTTCCATTGTGCTCGGGTGCTCTGTAGAGCACTCAAGCATCACCAAGTGTTCTACCCGAGCACCCGAGCACTTTGGTGCTCGATCAACACTAATGGACTCCAGAAGCAGCTTTGAAATCTCTCCTGCAGGCTTTCTCTTCTTCAACCAGTCTTCACCATCCTAACCCTGCCAACAAATTCTTCCTTGAGGGGCACACATCCTCTGTAGTTTCTGGAGCTATACCCTTGCAAAAAGGGGAGAATGTACATCTGTGTCTTCTTCTGTAAAGCCTTCTCCTCTGTTGAACAAAAGTGCTCCATTGGGGACTGTGAGCTGCTGGCTATTAAGTTGAACTTAGAGGAGTAGTATCATCTGTTGGAGGTAACCAACCACCCAGCTGTCATTTATACAGACCATAATGTGACCTACTTTTAATCTGCCCAGTGACTCTATCCTTGCCAAGCCCAGTAGTCTATGTTTTTTGCCCATTTTATTTTTTTTTTACATTTTTGTCATGCAGACAAGAATGCAAAGGCAGATGCCTCTATTGTTCTTTTGATCTGGCTGGTGAGTTGGTGGATCCTCAACATATAGTGGATTCAGCCTGTATTGTTCCAGTAGCTCTGGTCCAAATGAAGGACATTCCGCCAGGCAAGACCTTCAGCTAAGAGAAGACAAGTGCTGGTGAGATATCATCACTCTAGAGTCACGGGTCATCCTAGCCTCTGAAAACTATCAGAGTGATCTTCTATGTCCCAAGACACCCAGGATTTTTCTTCAGCTTGTACCACCTATGCTCAAGCTAGACTCTAAAGCAAAGAGTCTTGCAATGAAATTCATTACAGACTTGACTTCTTCCATTGGCTGTATGGCCTTCTGGGTGATAGCAGATCATTTTTCAAAAATGGCTCACTTTGTACCTTTGTCCAGTCTATCCTCTGCCAGCCAGCTGTTTTCAGCCAGTTGTTTATCCAGCACATCTTCATTCTCCATGGGTTCCCTTTACATATCATGTCTGATCGGGGAGTAAAATTTACGTCTAAATTTTGGACAGCTTTGTGCAACCTTCTAGATGTCAAATTAGGCTTCTCATCTGCAAACTATACGCAAACCAATGGTCAAGTGGAGAGCATTAACCAGATCTTAATCAACTACTTGTGCCACCTTAGCACACGAGGATAATTGGGCTGCTTTGCTTCTGTGGGCAGAATTTCCATATAATAACTATTCTAATGAGGCTACCAGCAAGTCTCCTTCCCTTATTGTGTATGGTCACCAATTATAATGCCTCTTCCTGTCACTGTTTCATCTGTTGTACCTGCAGCTGACTCTTCCTTTAAAATCTTTTCGCAGATCTGGCAGGAGATTAAGGTAGCTCTTCTACAGGCCTTATCCCGGATGAAGAGATTTGCTGACTGCAGCTGCAGGCCTCCACCTCAGATCTCACCTAGAGATAAAGTCTGGATGTCATGAAAGAATATCAGACTCATGGTACCTTCATGCAAATTGATTTCTTGTTTCCTCAGTCCCTTTGCTGGATGTGCATGATCATCAGGTAAACAGGTGAGTATGTGTTTTTTCAGTGTTTTTCAGTGTTTTTTTTAAGTTTTATTAATGGAGCGGGAGGGGGCACTAGGGGAAAAAGGTTGCCATTACTGCTTTGAGGGGGCACAAGGAGGACATAACTACTGTGAAGGGGGCACATGTGGGCTAACTGCAGTCAGGGGCCACAATGTGGGCTTACTACAGTGCAACTAAACCAAAAGAATAGGAGACACACTAACCATAAACTGGAGTGCACAAATGGTTCAAACACAATGAACACAAAAGCAAAATGGCCAAGAGGGCCATAGAAAACCAAAACACAGTGCACATCCAAAAAATAAAATGAGAAAATTTTTATTGGACAAAACAATTGTACACACGTTTAAAAATTGTATACAATGAATCAATTGCTAGAACCAATACATCAAGCACTAAAACAGGAACCACCAGGGTCCTAAAATGGGAACCCAGCTTGTAAGGTCTGAGAAAGTATGCAATATCAGACCAGTGCAATATAACATAATGCAAATAAATGATAATGTAGCATCACTAGACACCAATGATACCTGATTAGATAAGGGTACACATAGCAAAAGATCCCGGACTGGTATGGCGGACCTGAGTGAGGTAAGGAACACCCCACGTGTATCGCCGGTAGATCCGGCTTCCTTAGGGGCAGAGGTGTAGCTATCGGGGGGGGGGGGGGGGGGCGACTGCTCCGGGCCCAGTGACTCAGGGGGGCCCAGCAAGGATGACCTTAAAGCTATCAGGCGAATACAAGTGAGCGCTTCCATAAGTGAGCGCCTTGTATTTAGGGACCCCCATCGGACCTCAGATCAGCCTATCCAGCCACATAAGATTAAAATAAAAAACCTTTCTTACCTGTCCTGTGTTGCGGCTGCCCTCCGGTCCGGCGCTCCACTGTCTTCCCTGGCCGGCGCGCACTATGACCTGATGCTGCACGTTCTGATGGGGGCACATTCTGCTGATCTGAGGTCTGATGGGGGCACATTCAGCTGATCTGAAGTCTGATGGGGGTACAATACGCTGATCTGAGGTCTGATGGGGCACAATACGCTGATCTGAGGTCTGATGGGGCACAATACGCTGATCTGAGGTCTGATGGGGTCACAGTAGGCTGATGTGAGGTCTGATGGGGGCACATTCTGCTGATCTGAGGTCTGATGGGGGCACAATACGCTGATCTGAAGTTTGATGGAGGCACAATACACTGATCTCAGGTCTGATGGGGGCACATTAAGCTTATCTGAGGTCTTCACATATTAGTTATTTTTCACTAGATGATACAGTGGGTAAAAAAAGTATTTAGTCAGCCACCAAATGTGCACGTTCTCCCACTTACAAAGATGATAGAGGCCTGTAATTGGCATCATAGGTAGACCTCAACTATAAGAGACAAAATGAAAAAAAAAATCCAGAAAATCACATTGTCTGATTTTTAAAGAATTTATTTGCAAATTATGGTGAAAAATAATTATTTGGTCAATAACAAAAGTTCATCTCAATACTTTGTAATATATCCTTTGTTGGCAATGACAGAGGTGAAACATTTTCTGTAAGTCTTCACAAGATTGGCACAGACTGTTGCTGGTATTTTGGCCCATTCCTCCATGCAGATCTCCTCTAGAGCAGTGATGTTTTGGAGCTGTCACTGGGCAACACAGACCTTCAACTCCCTCCAAAGGTTTTCTATGGGGTTGAGATCTGGAGACTGGCTAGAACACTCCAGGACCTTGAAATGCTTCTTACGAAGCCACTCCTTTGTTGCCCTGGTGGTGTGCTTGGGATCATTGTCATGCTGAAAGACCCAGACACGTTCAATGCCCTTGCTGATGGAAGGAGGTTTGCACTCAAAATCTCATGATACATGGCCCCATTCATTCTTTCATGTACACGGATCAGTTGTCCTGGTCCCTTTGCAGAGAAACAGCCCCAAAGCATGATGTTGCCACCCCCATGCTTCACAGTAGGTATGGTGTTCTTGCATGCAACTCAGTATTCACTCTCCTTCAAACACGATGAGTTGTGTTTCTACCAAACAGTTCTACTAATACCCTTCTGGAACATCCAAATGCTCTCTAGCAAACTTCAGACGGGCCCGGGTATGTACTGGCTTAAGCAGGGGGACACGTCTGGCACTGCAGGATCTGAGTCCCTGGTGGCGTAGTATGTTACTGACGGTAGCCTTTGTTACGTTGGTCCCAGCTTTCTGCAGGTCATTCACTAGGTCCCCCCATGTGGTTCTGGGATTTTTGCTCACAGTTCTTGTGATCATTTTGACCCCACGGGATGAGATCTTGCATGGAGCCCCTGATCGAGGAAGATTATCAGTGGTCTTGTATGTCTTCCATTTTCTAATTATTGCTCCCACAGTGAATTTCTTCACTCCAAGCTGCTTGCCTATTGCAGATTCAGTCTTCCCAGCCTGGTGCAGGTCTACAATTTTGTTTCTGGTGTCCTTCGACAGCTCCTTGGTCTTCACCATAGTGGAGTTCGGAGTGTGACTGTTTGAGGTTGTGGACTGGTGTCTTTTATACTGATAACAAATTCAAACAGGTGCCATTATTACAGGTAATGAGTGGAGGACAGAGGAGCCTCTTAAAGAGGACCTTTCATGGCTCCTGACATGTCTGTTTTAATAGCTTCATGCATTCCTCATGTGTTAACAATTCTGGAGCATCTATTCTTATGTCTGTATGTTGTGTCATTCCTTTATTATTTTTACTAGAAGTTATGAATGAATTGCTATTAGCCTTTAGTAAGGGTACAGAGGGGAGGTAACAAGTTGGGGGTGTGTACCTGCACAGACTGAAAATGCAAGCACTGATTGGATAGAGTCAGACACACCTCCCCAACTGGCTACCTCCCCTCTGTACCCTTACTGAGGGCTAACAGCAATTCATTCATAACTTCTAGTAGAAGTAATAGAGGAATGGCACAACATGCAGTCATAGTTACATAGTTACATAGTTAATACGGTTGAAAAAAGACACATGTCCATCAAGTTCAACCAAGGGAGGGGGTAGGAGTGATAAAGGGGAGGGGGACAGGTAACCTTAAGACATGACTCTACATTTCTTAAAATGTGGTGACCTTCTTTTTCTCTAAGAATTTATCTAAGCCTGTTTTGAAGCCATAAGAATAGATGATGCAGAATTGTTATTACATGGGGAATGCATGAAGCTATTAAAATAGGCATGTCAGGGGTGGTGAAAGGTCCTCTTTAAAGAAGTTACAGGTCTGTGAGAGCCAGAAATCTTGCTTGTTTGTAGGTGACCAAATACTTATTTTCCACCATAATTTGAAAATAAATTCTTTAAGACAATGTGATTTTCTGGATTTGTTTTCTCATTTTGTCTCTCATAGTTGAGGTTTACCTATGATGTCAATTACAGGCCTCTCTCATCTTTTTAAGTGGGAGAACTTGCACAATTGGTGGCTGACTAAATACTTTTTTTCCCCACTGTATATACTTATACATGGAACACAATTTCGTTTCACTATTATATTTGTCAGTTTGGCCCCATGAGCATGCGTTTGCGTTCCATTTATTACTGCACCTCTGGCAGTCCGTACGCCTGGAGTAAAAACAGCTTGGGCACCTGGAGTAGTTTTTACTCCTCTTTTATGCCTGATCAGTATGGAGTCCTGGCCTCTTTCACACCCTTGTCACTCCTAAATAATTGCAAAAAGGGGACTTGCAACTATTTTTACTTCTAAAACAGGCGTAAAAATATTAGGATATTATTAAAAGTTATATTTTAAGCTAGTCACCCATAACTCTAAGGGGAATAGGTGAGTATAGTTATGCATTGGGTGGAGTTAGAGGCTTGGCTTAGTATAAAAAAAATTTGCCGCACAGTGATGTGCTCATATTAGCCATCTTTCTGATCTAATAAAGTTGCGTGTTCGGTTCCCTTTACTAAATCCTTACCCCAGGTGCTGAAAATCCCAGCAACACTTCTCCTACCTCCCTGGTCAGCTATCTGTTCTATCTATCTTCAGCTATCTATTCTATCTATCTATCTATCCTATCTATCTATCTATCTATCTATCTTCTATATATCTATCTCCTAATGCTGTAGCTGTACATCATATAGCATTTGGAGTTTGGCCTCTGTAAATCAGCACCTTGTGGCCTCAGGGACTCAAAAGCATTCACAGTGTATAATACCATATTTATCTTGGCTGATATCCTGTACTTAGCCACCATCTGCTGTTTTGGAACCATGTCATTTTTTGGGACTGATGGTTACATGCAAGGCCAGTGGAGGTGACACTCTTTCCCAGGGATTGCCCCAGGCATACCTAGGTAGGGCATACCTAGGGAAATGTCAAGGCAAGTTATTTCTTTTTCTTCTCTCACCTTATATTTAAGCCATTGAGTAGGATGGTTGTGACAGATTAACATAGTAACATAGTTTATAAGGCCGAAAAAAGACATCTATCCATCCAGTTTGTTCTGTTATGATTTTGTTTTTACTATGCTTATTCTAACAGTTTAAGATTTAAATGGTAAATCTGATGGGCAGCAATATATAACTAAGTTAAGCAAGTTTTAGGCAAAACAAATCCATATTTCCTAATTTCCCTGGTTCTCTTCTGGTCTTTGTTTACATGCAATAACAACAATCTCAGCCCCTCCCCCTTCTCCCCCCCTCTCTGCAAAGGGAATGAATACAAGTGCTGAGTGACATGTCTGCCTGCTGGAATACTCAGCAGCATGTTGTATGTGCAGGACTACAAGTCCCAGCTGTACAATGACACTGCTGATACACACAGGAAATTCTCCCTACCTGTTCTCGTACAATACAATTCCTCTACAGCTCTTGTGCCCAGCATTTGTCTCCTCTCACTGCTGCAGCTACTGTTTGTTATAAAGCCTTGAGCCCTCAGTGTGTTCTGGCTGAAGGGGTTAATGTTTTATCTGAAGGAAACCAGGAAGAAAGCAGATAGCAGGAGCCCGGCAAAGAAAGGGGGCGTGGCCAGTGACGTCTCGTGTACAGATTGTTATCTGAACTCTGAGGCTTGTGAACGAAACATCACAGAGCAGGGAGATAAGGTGACATCACAGGTCATGTGACCCTCAGTCAACTCTGAGAAACCAGCAGCTTTAGAAACACAAAGTATATGGGAAAGTTGTTATACCTGACAAGTTAGAAACATACAAAGAACAAAAAAATAACTTGGACAACCCCTTTAAAGGTTATCTGAATGTTCTGCCATACTGAAGGCACACAAATCATCCCCCTGGCAGCTCCCTTTGGAATTGTTGACTAAAAACATCCCAGATGTGTTCAAAGGGAGAAAATTCTGGAGACACTGTAGGCCATAGAAGCATGTTTAGGCTACGCAGGCGGCTCACAGTAGCATAAGCAACGTGCGGCCTAATGTTCTTTTGTTGAAAAATTTCTCCTGAGACATTTTGGCGAAATGGCCAAACCACTGGTTCCACAACCAAATTAATGTAATGCAGAGCTGTTAATGTACCTGAAATGAAGACTAGAGGGATCCATCTACCATACATTATGCCCCGCCAGCCATAATCCCAGTACAAGGATTGGCGTGATGTTCTCTTTTGAAGGTCTCTTTATGGTATTGCCTATGTGGTCTCCAGAACAATCTCTGGCTATCACTGCATTCGAAACAAAAGTGGGATTAATCACTGTGTAGGATAGACTTCCATTCCACACTTCATTGGCTGTGGTTCAGTGGAACATCTGTAACTGGACTTCTAGCTCGTAGTCCAATGTTGTGCAAATGCCGTCTGATGGCAATAAATTTCACATGCAATAGAGAATGGATCACTATGCGCCATTCCTCTAATCAGATGATCCATCCGTGCAAAGGTTCGCCTCTGTGAACAAATAGAGAGTAGTAGAAAAAGGAAGCAAATGCTCACCGAATCAGCTGCAATACAGTAATCCATAGTCCTCAACAGCATCCAAAAAACAGCAGATCAACGCCAATGCATCCAAAAACTTCCTAAAAATCTGAGCTTTAAAAATCCGTAGGTCTTTATAAATTCGTCATGTTGAAAAATACAGAGATAGTTCAAAAACCTAAATGTTTCAGGTTACACAAGAGCCCTTGTTCAAGGTAGGTTTCTCTGTATTTCTTAAAATTATGAATTCATCATTGTTCTCCCAACCACCGTGACACACAATGTTAAACAGTGCTGACTTCTTGGCCCAGGCAACACAGTTATCTACCAGTGATAAACCAAAGTTTCTCAGTTCAAGGATTCTGTCACACTCAGCTTGCAACAAGTGGCGATAACTGAAACATTGACAAACAGACATCACACAATTTTTGAGGTTTCATGTGGCTTAAAAACTTTGATTTCAATCTGACTTTTATGCCCCTCCAACATGTCACAGATTGGAGCTAGGTGATAGAAAATTTGATCATCTACTAATCTTAGTGACACCTGCTACTTCCCTGAGTTGTATCACTTTACGGCTTGTCCTTCTTGGTGTTGCAATTTAAATGTTGAGGAGTGCAACTCAAAAAGTGTGTCCTTTAAGTTATAAGAATAAGGTTGTAGACCTTGTATAATGTACAATTTTTATTTTTTTTACCAGTGTGGCTTCTTCCAATTTCTAAATTCGAAAAGCATATTACAAGTGTGTAGTCATTTACACTCAGTCACCTCTTACAACAATAAAAGGTGTAGAATACATTACTGATGACTTCACTTGGAGAGATGTGCCAGTAGATTAGCAGGAGGCCTTAAAGCTTGGCAGTGGTATTTATATTCCATCTTCTCATTATCAATGTATACTTGTGTTATACTATTGCTTTCATAACATATTGGTAGCTACAATTTTGTATTTTTTGGGGAAATTAAATACTGATTACATCTTTGTATTATATGATTTTCTTTACTATCATGTATACTCCACATTAACATCTATTCTTTGACATATCTATTATTTTTTAATATCCTCTCTCCAACAGCCTTGTGTCAGGTTCTTGGCTTGATTCTGTAAACTTGAGAGGACATGGAGTGAATTGGAGACAACATGCTGGTCTAGAAGGAGAATATCAAAGGAATGTGACAATATCTGATGGCAAGGTGAAAATGCATGCACTGTAAGTGATGGTTCCTGGGGTGAGTGCAATGTCCTAAATAACAAAAGAAACCCACAAAGTACAGTATGTATAAGAACAAAATAGGCATTGTTGACGAAGTTGAAAAATTATTGGATGGAAATTTATAAATTATGGACGGCCATTCAGGTAGTAGTCGCACCCAGGCTGTGGTTCCTGAAGGAGTCCAAATGCCCTTGTACCAGCTAAGAAGACACTAGTATTATAAATAACACATGTTGAATATTTTGTAACGGGACCCATAGGCTTCAAATTCAATTGTCTACTGTATGTCTTTGTATTCTTTGTCTTGACTTCTGAAGTGCTTTGAACTTGTACTATTTAATTCATAATCAAACCATAAGAAATAAACTGTAGAACCGGGGTGCACAAACTCTTTTGGTCTGGGGGCTGCATTGTCACATTGCATTACATTACATTACATTTCAAGGGGCTGTGGAAAAAAAAAAAGTTGATAGGCTCTGGTTTGCACCAGCCTATTACATAGGTCGATGCAAAGTGAATGGGGAGGAATGATCGCTACTGCAGTCGTTCTTCCCTCATTCAGTTCTTTTGATTATTGGCTGCACATCCTGGATCACACAAGGAGTGCTGACAATAATCATACATCTTTCATCCTGAGGGAAAATGTAGATCAGCTGACAAATGAGTAATATGGTGTTATTGGCAGGATTGGGGTATCACACTGACAGTCCGATCCTGTACTGTTATGGGGAACAGACATAATCTATTCCCTGTCACAAAAATAACCCTGAAATCCCTGTGTTCCCAAATGTGGAAAAGCTGCTTTTGCATTTGGGTGATTGCTAATGGTTGCTCAATGATTGTTGTGGTGCTACAGCAACATGCAAATGTTTGGGCACCCCATGTCACAATTACTGTTACTGTGAACAGTTAAAGGGAGTCTTTCACCTGTTTTTCACCTATATAACTAACAGCACTACCCCACAGAAGATTGCAGACACATCCCAGACATACCTGTGTGCACTTTGTGTCTGTATTACATATTCAGAAAAAAAGCACTTTTATTTTGCAGGAAAACAGCTCCCAAGTGCCCAGCTCTGCTGCTGCAAACCAGACTGAAGAGGGGAGGACTGCTTTAGCTGGTCCTATCTTGGCATTGGGGTTCTGACCTTTTTTGAAAGCTGTCATTCCGAGCTTTCAAATGACACTCAAATCACAGCATTATATCCAGTATATCAGAAGATATAGCTGTTAGAAATCGAGTCAGGAGAGAAAGCTGTTTTTAGTTTCACTTTCAGATGGGCACTTGGGAGCTGTTTTCCAGCAGAATAAAAGTGCTTTTCCTGGACATGTAATACAGGCACACAGTGCACACACTGGGATGTATATGCAATCTTCTGTGGGGCACTACTGTTTGTTATATAGGTGAAAAACAGGTGAAAGACTCCCTTTAAGCAAGATGAAACAATCTTCAAAAGGCATAATGTCAAAGATGACACATTCCCTTTTTATTTTTAACCAAAACTTTTTTTTTTCATCTTTTACATTTTCAAAATAAAAAAAAATGAAAAGGACATGAATCAAAAGTTTGGGCACCCTGCATGTTTAGTAGATTTTCAATGATGTTCAGATCAGGGGACTGTGAGAACCATGGTAAAACCTTCAGCTTATTCTTTTTTGAGATAGTCTATTGTGGATTTTGAGATGTGTTTAGTATCATACTCTTATAGTTAGTGTTATGATTACTTCCAGAATTTTCTGGAATTTCATTGAATACATTCTTTCATCTTCATGTGAAATGTTCCGTGTGCTACTGGCTGCAACACAAGCCTAAAGCATGATTGATCAACCCTCATGCTTAATAGTTCGAGAAGTGTTCTTTTCATGAAATTGGGTGCCCTTTTTTTTCCCCAAACATACCTTTGCTCATTGTTACCAAAGTGTTCAATTTTAACCTCATCAGTTGACAGGACTTATTTCCAAAATGCATCAGTCTTGTTTAGATGTTCGTTTTCAAACTTCCGGCACTGAATTTTGTGGTGAGGATGCAGGATATGTTTTCTTCTGATGAATCTTTCATAAAGACCATGTTTCTACAAGTATCTCTGAACAGTAGAACAACATGCAACAACTCCACATTCTGCAAAATCTTCCTGAAGGGCTTTTGCAGTCAAGCAGGAGTTCTGATTTGCCTTTCTAGCAATCCTGAAAGCATCTATCTCTGACATTTTTCTTGTTCTTCCAGACTTTCTTTTAACCTCCACTATTTCTTAATTACATTTCAAACTGAGGAAATGGCAACCTAAAACTACCTCAGAAGGCGCAAGCTGAAGGTTTTACCGGGGTCCTCACAATCCTCTGATTTGAACATTATAATAATTCTGTACCTAGATCTCAAAAGAGCAGTGCATGTAGGATAGCCCAGGAATCTCACAGAACTGGAAGACTTTTGCAAGGAAAAATGGATGAAAAAAAATTGTATTTGCTTAAAATGAAAAGGGAATGCATCATCTTGACCTTTATGCCTTTTGGGGATAATTTTATCTTCACTTGCTTAACTATTCACAGTAACAGTGACCAGGAGGGGTCCCAAACTTTTGCATGAGACTGTATAGCTCCATCATACCTTACACAATGTACAGATATTTGACATTGCCATGCACCGGAGAATTAACGGACTCATTTATTGATATCCAGTCCAATAAAGACTGAGAAACAAACAAAAAAACAAATCACCATAGAATGCAACATTCTAAAAAGTAACATTTTGGTAATGAAGGCCTAAAACACCCTGGGTAAATCGAGATGTCACTTATAAATGCTCATTCACATGTGGGTTCATTCAAAAGTGTGGGGTCACATGCCTGTGAACATTCTGCTGTACAGCACACAGAATGCAGCCTCTCCGGTATATTTTCTGTACATTAGATCTTAATTTGTGGTTCTCTAGGATTCTGTTCTCCTTCTTTGTTTACCAAGAAACACGCTGTACCTTTGAATGTGGATGTGCCTAGTATAGCATTTTGCTTGAATGGGAGTGAACTACGATATTAGGCACAACCACAAGAAAGTGTATGACACTAGAACTCCTGGTCCTTTCATTCAACTGATTGGCATGGGTGCTGGGATCTAGGCCCCACCGATTAGAAATTGATGGCACATTTGAAGAACAAACCAAAAATATGTTAGTCACGAAAATTCCATTTCATAATCTCAACAAAACCAAATATTTCCTGAAAATCCCCTGATATCTTTGTGACTAATGATTTATGCTTTTTTTCTCAGAAAACACTATCTAAAAAAGTGATTTACAATGATTTACGAACAAGTGTAATGGAAATAAGAATAAAGATTTCCACTTTCTGTACGGCAGAATCATAGAACATGTGCGGAGATTGGAAGTGTTATTTTTTGTTCTTTGGATTGTCTCCTACTTAAAAATTAATGTATGTAGGCTCAGTATAGCAGCAAATGCTGATTTATGGCTGATGTCTGAATACAGCTCAATGTGGGTTATCTTCCTATAGGCACCCCCTGAGGCTGAAGTTACATGGGATCCCCTAATTAGAGCTTGGCTAGTGCTCCACCTGCTGCCTACTGTGAAAACTCTGTTTGATGTGCCGCACTGTTCTATGCTAATCAAGTTTCACATTCAGGAAGCTGAGAAGGAGTAAGTACATTGTGCCTTAAAATTGCCCCGGGGGTGTCTCGACCTTCCCTTTTAGGGTCAACTGTAATACCACAAAATGTCTTGCAACAGACTAAATGTACTAAACTCAGAAGCTGGTAAGATCTATTACTAAAATAGAATATACTCTCTTTCTCTCTCTCTCTCTATATATACAGTATATATATCTTATGTGAGATATATGAGTTTTACTTGGTAACATATCTCTCATATCTATTTATCTTTATTTTAGAAATAAATTCAAAATTACTAAAACCAATTAAAACACGTTTATAAATTTTGGTTTTTGATGGTTTAATTTCTGTATATTTTCAAGAAATACACATGGCTAAATTGTGTCTTATTTACAGTATATTTTAAGTGATCATCCTATAAGGGGCTCAAAAATGATACTAACTAAGAACTTACAAGGTATGATTCCCTGCTAATAATATTTTTCAGATCTTGCTTTGTGACTGCATTTTATCGGTGACCACAGTTTAGCTGAAGTGCCTAGTCTAACAAGTCCCTGTCTCTTTATTGGTTTAGGTTGCTGCTCTGCTGAAATAAAGCCTCCCAATGTTTTTTTTTTTTCCTTTGGGGAAAATCCTGTGCAAATAAAAAATAGAAAAGAAATAGAAAATGACTAAAATTGATGAAGGAATGTATCAAACTTGTACTGCACTCTTCTAACGTAAAAAAAAATTCCCTAATTCTTATAAGTGCTGATTACTGGGAGGCCACCCTGCTGGATCCCCGCTACAAGGACAACGTGCCATCCTTACTTTTGTCACTGGAGCATGATCGGCAGATGCGCGAGTACTAGAGCATGCTCGTACACGCGCTACTGATGGTGTTCCCACCTGACCGCGGGGACTTAGTGGAAGCACAAGAGGAGGAGGAGGAAGTCCCCAACACAGCTGGGGCACCGCCAGAACCTTAGAAGGGAGGGTTAACATGGCCGAAAAAGCTTTTGCACGCCACAACAACCAGCACTACCAGCTGATACAGACCATCTTAGCAGAAGACAACGTTTCAGCAACATGGTGGAACAGTATGTTTCCACACGTCTGCACGTAGTGAACGATGGGTCTGCCCCACTTAACTTCTGGGTCTCCAAATTGGGCACATGGCCTGAGCTTGCCCTTTATGCCTTGGGGGCTGATCACAGACAGATGCATCCGCCTGTCCACAGCCAATGTGGAGAAGCTCACATTCATAAAAATGAACCAGGCATGGATTCCACTTGTCTGTAGAGGTATACCAGCCGCACCCAGCCATTGTTATACTCCAGCTCAGTTTGTGCGTTCTCTTTGCCAATTCCCAATGTTTTGGGACCTGCAAAAAACAAAATGAATAATAAAAAACAAAATAACGCTGGCACCATTACGTCCGCCTCCTCCACCTGCACCACCATGTCCACCTCCTCCTCCACTCGAACCTCCATCTCCCGGCTCAAGATTATTATGTCTTATATTGGCAGAGTAGAGAAGTATACCAGCCGCAACCAGCCATTATTATACTCCAGCACAGTTTGTGCAATCTCTTTGCTATTTCCCAATGTTTTGGGGCCTCCACAAACCAAAAAACAAAAAAATGTAAGAAAAATAAACTAAATATAAAAAAACCCAAATGTTGGCTACCTCTTCTGCCTGCAACTCTATGTCCACATCCTTTTCTTCCTCCACTCAGACCTCCACCTGCTGGCTCAAGATTATTATGTCTTATATTGGCAGGGTAGAGAAATATGCCTGCCGCACCCCAAAGAATGACTATAGGTCACACATAGAATTAACAGACAAATAAAAAAACAACAACACAAAAACAACGTTGGCTTCCTCCTCCGACCCTTCCACCTATACCGCCACATCCACAGCCTCCTCAACTTTCTACGCGACTTGGACCTCTGCCTCCTGGTTCAAGATTATTATTTTTTTTGTATGTATTTTATGTTTTTTTTAAGCCACTTCCCTATCCACATTTGTTTGCAGGGCAATAGGCCTGCTCCTACCCCCATTTTGGTTCAATTTACATAGTTTATAAGTAGCATAGTTTATAAGGCCGAAAAAAGACATCTGTCCATCCAGTTCGGCCTGTTTTCCTACAAGTTGATCCAGAGGAAGGCAAAAAAACCCTGTGAGGTAGAAGCCAGTTTTCCCCACTTTAGGGAAAAAAATTCCTTCCCGACTCCAATCAGGCAATTAGAATTACTCCCTGGATCAACGACCCCTCTCTAGTAACTATAACCTGTAATATTATTACCCTCCAAAAATACATCCAGGCCCCTCTTGAACTCTTTTAGTGAACTTACCATCACCACCTCCTCAGGCAGAGAGTTCCATAGTCTCACTGCTCTTACCGTAAAGAATCCTCTTCTATGTTTGTGTACAAACCTTCTTTCCTCCAGACGCAGAGGATGGCCCCTCGTCACAGTCACAGTCCTGGGGATAAATAGATCGTGGGAGAGATCTCTGTACTGACCTCTGATATATTTATACATAGTTATTAGATCTCCCCTCAGTCGTCTTTTTTCTAAAGTGAATAAGCCTAATTTTGATAATCTTTCTGGGTACTGTAGTCCACCCATTCCAGTTATTACTTTAGTTGCCCTCCTCTGAACCCTCTCCAGCTCTGCTATGTCTGCCTTGTTCACAGGAGCCCAGAACTGTACACAGTACTCCATGTGTGGTCTGACTAGTGATTTGTGAAGTGGCAGGACTATGTTCTCATCACGGGCATCTATGCCTCTTTTGATGCAGCCCATTATCTTATTGGCCTTGGCAGCAGCTGTCTGACACTGGTTTCTGCAGCTTAGATTTCTGTTCACTAAAATTCCTAGGTCCTTTTCTATGTCAGAGTTACCCAATATTTTACCATTTAGTATGTACCGGTGACTTGCATTATTCCTTCCCATATGCATAACTTTACATTTGTCAGTGTTAAACCTCATCTGCCACTTCTCTGCCCAAGCCTCCAGTCTATCCAGATCCAAGCCCAAGCCTCCAGTCTATCCAGATAGCCCTCTAGCCCTTTCTATGACTTTTTTACAGATGTTTTTCAGCCCCAAAGTTTGGGTCCCCATTGACTTCAATGGGGTTCAGTGTTTGGGGTCAAGCCATCTTGATCACTCCCAACTAGGAACATTATTGGGCTTTGCTGATGTGCCAGACCTAATGCAGGTTTGCTTATATTCTTACTCCCAGTTATTGGGCTTTGCTGGTAAGCTGGCCATCATCTGCATTAGGTCCTTAGCTAGTGTGCAGTCTTAGTGCAGAATTGTTCACCTTCTGACTCCCAACTAGTAACATACTCTAGCTCTTTATAGCATATATCAGACATAATGCAATCCTGCCCTTCTTATGACTACATTGTAAGCATAGACTCTTATTGAATGCTCCCCTGATAATATTCCATACTACCCATCCTACCACTTCACAGTAGTAGCCTAGACAGGACCTCAGCTACTTCCATCAGACTCAAGAGGCAGACAAACCAGGCATAAATGCAGAGGCAATGAGCCAAATCCAGCAAAAATGTAAACAGTCAGCAAGTGCGGCCGATCCAGAAGCAGAGGAACAGGTAGGCACAGATGCAGAAGCAGACTGGCAAGCACACAGATGCAAAATTAGACAGCCAAAGCAGGCAAAAGCAGCCAGTCAGACAAGGCAAAGGAGACAAAATAATTCACAGAAGCAAAAGAAGTCATCCAAGCAGACACAGCGGCAAAACCAAATACGCCCAAGCTGGCATAGCTGCACAGGCAAATACTTTGTAAGTGCAGAAGCGAATTATCACAGTGAGCATAGCTGCAGAAGCCAATCATCCAAGTGTACATAGCTGCAGAAGCCAATCATCCAAGTGTACATAGCTGCAGAATCCAATCATCCAAGTGGGAATAGCTGCAGGAGCAATTAATTCAAACTGGTGTAGCTGCAGAAACCAATTATGCAAGCAAGCATAGATGCAAGAGCAAATAATCCAAGTGGGCATAGCTGCAGAGGCCAATCATCCAAGCAGGCATAGCTACAGAGGCCAGCCATCCAAGCTGGCATAGCTGCAGAGGTCAATCATCCAAGCAGGCATAGCTGCAGAGGCCAGTCATCCAAGCAGGCATAGCTACACAGGTCAGTCATCCAAGCAGGTATAGCTGCATAGGCCAATCATCCAAGCAGGCATATCTGCAGAGGCCAATCAAATTCAAGCATGCCTAGCTTCAGGGGCCAATCATCCAAGCAGGAATAGCTACAGAGGCCAGGCATCCAAGCTGGCATAGCTGCAGAGGCCACTCATCCAAGAGGCATAGATGCAGAGGCCAATCATCCAAGCAGGCATAGCTGCAGAGGCCAATCATCCAAGCAGGAATAGCTCCAGAAACAAAATCACCCAAGCAGGCATAGCTGCAGTGGCCAGTCATCCAAGCAGGCATAGCTGCAGACGCCAATCATCCAAGCTGGCATAGCTGCAGAGGCCAATCATCCAAGCAGGCATAGCTGCATAGGCCAATCATCCAAGCTGGCATAGCTCAGGCCATCAAGCTGGCAGGGGCCAATCATCCAAGCAGGCATAGCTGCAGAGGCCAATCATCCAAGAAGGCATAGCTGCAGAGGCCAATCATCCAAGCAGGCATAGCTGCAGAGGCCAATCTCCAAGCAGGCATAGCTGCAGGAACAAAATAATCTAAACAGCCAAAGCTACAGAAACAAAATCCTCAAAGCAGGCATAGCTGCAGACACAAGCCAGCCAAGCATATATAGACATAGATGCAGTCAGCCTAGTAGGCAGCGGCAAAGCAAAGATACTCAGACTGCCAAACTATTCCCAGAAAAGAAGACAAAACCTCAGAGGCCTACTAGAGTCAAACATCTGCTGCAAATCCTGGTTTCACTACATAGTTAAAGGGCAGAAATAAGGGGGGGGGAGGGGTGGCACCCTCTCACACACACACACACTTG